>CM057820.1:91881515-92481515 GCA_030067965.1 Latrodectus elegans | reverse complement strand
CCATATTGTAGAGTTAATTTACTTGATTAAAATTAGTATCCACATAAACTAATATTTGAAAATGGAAGTTCACAATCAGTTTTAGGAAAGTAACGATCAGTTTATGAAGCAAATCTTTCAAAATATTTTATTTATATTATGACATTTCTAAGAAAAACAAATATGACAATATCTTATACAAATGTTGATAAGTATAAACATAAAAAAAATAATTTTAAAATAAACACATCAAAACTAAAATATACAAGCTATCATGCATAACACAGATGAAGTATTTTGAAGTTACATATCTTTTTAACAAATCACAAGTGAAATGAAGTATAAGTCGCAAAGCCGATCAAGTTAATACATAAAGTTTTTCTAAGTTACCATGGTGTTTAGAAATAAAAATACATTATTCATTCATTAATGTCTATCATAATACCAACATTTTCCACTACAGTATTTGGAGAAATATCATTGATTCTTGTATCAAGTATGTCACTAAAAAGAAATGCATTTAATTAGATGTATAAAATCTGGAATGTAATTGATTTTAAATATGTTATACAAATTTAAAGTTTTTCTATAAGAAATTACATTTATACAATAAATATCCTAAGTCCTAAAATAGAGAAGAAAAAAAAACTGAATATTCTAAACCTGTTTAGATTACTAAATTATGTGAATATTGAAAAATTCAAGTGCCTTGTTTAATATCACTAAACTTATCATACATATGTAGAAATAGGATTTTTTCATAGTGACTTTTTCTTGAAATAATTTGTTCTGTGATTACATCTGGCATTTCAAAATGCTAATAACTCAAAAGATATATTTAATCTATCACTTTTGTATATACTGATATAAAACCAAAACTTATGTATATTTTTTTACATTTATTCAAGATTATTACAAACTGCAATCAGAAGTTCACCATAGCAATTCTTATTAATGAACAAATAGATATTTTTCAAAGTTAAATTTTAATGTTTTATCAATACAACATCAGTATATTTAAAATATAATTGTTGCAATTTGTCAAGTAGTTATGTCCATAAAACAATAAAATATTAAAAGTTTATTCTTATAAGGTTAGTATGAAAATTTATATGTAGAAATAATTATATTTGCTACAATATGAATGAACATAATTATAATACAATTTTAAACTTGTAATTTATACTAATGTCTCACATTTTAATATGCATGTATTTTATTCATTTTTTCTAATTGAGTATTTTTGAAGTGTATTAAACTTTTTTAAATCTTTTAACTATGTATTTCTTGCATCTCTATTGTAATTTTAATTTACTTAGTAAAACACTTTTATATGAGTCATTTCGTCATAGAGAATTACGAAAGTGAAAAGAATGAATCTCTCATCTTAAATAAATTTTAAAACTATGCATATATTATTAATTCATATGGTAAAATTAATATTCTGTGTGTAATGCTTTTTAGAGCTGTACAAAACAAAGTTCTAAATTGATTTTTATCTATATCTGATATCTTTAGTTTATTTTTTAAACATAAATTTCATACTAATTAAATATTTTTGTAATTCTATGCTCTTAGCTAAAATCTGCTGTATATACTTTTGAAAATTGAAGTTCACAATCAGTTCTACACAGTGTTCACATACAGGGTAATTCTAAATTGTTTTTACAAATTAAAAGGGGTTATAATACCCATCCATACAAGCAATAATTTCCTTGGAACAAAGGGTCTCATTCCGCTTTGAGAGACAGGAAAGTAGAAACACATGAAGAATCTATCGCAAATTTCATGTATGCAAATTTCCACAGAAAAGAAGCAGCATTTTGCTCTTATTATTTTACTGGAGAATGTCAATAAGAGTAGATGTTGTCCTTTAAAGATGCAATCAACAGGCTTGGTCTGACAACAATGTTCATTGTACTACTTCTCGTAGACACCAGCAGAAATTTTCTATGAAGATCTGGACAGGTATCCTTGGTGATCGCCCTTACGTCATGCCAGACCGTTTGACCGATGTAACATATCGTATCTTCTCCGAACAAGTGCTTTCCAATTTATTGCAGGCTGTTCCACTCCCCATCCTGAGAGACATGTGGTTTATGTGCAATAGAGCCCCAGCACATTTTCTATCAAATTCTGTAACTTTTTAAATGCCATATGTCCTGCACAATAGATTGGATGTATCGAACCAGTGGCTTGACCTCCTTGCTCACTGTACCTCAACCCAGTGGATTTTTTCTCTGGAGGCACATGAAATCTTTAGTGTACGAGACACCTGTGGACTCCAAAGAAGATCTTATGCTTGAATCGCTGTTGCCAGGCACAAAATTAATACAGCACCAGAAATCTTTGAAATAATGCGCTAGTTGTTTCTTTGCTGGCGCCAACACAGCAATTTGAGCATTTGCTGTGGGATTTTCACTAAAAAATTGTTATAGTTGTGAAACTTTTGGTATTATTCATTTGCTTACCCAACACTGTTGTAAGTGTTGGGCAAGTACTGTCAGGGGGGAATTCTTCTTTTCTATTTCTCAGAGTAGAATGCAACCTTTTGTTCCTATGTAATTATTGCTTCTCTGAATGAGTACTATCACCCTCTTAATTTGTAAAAACAATTTAGAATCACCCTGTATTTTATATTTAATATGCAACAGAATAAGACAATTTAGTTCTATTAAGTATGTTAAGAAAACGTTTTAAAATATGAATTAACATTTTAGTTTAAAACATTAAAATATATAAAATAAGAAAAAAAATTATACAAACCAATCAATCACTGGCTCATTGCTAAACATTTCTACAGGTACAGTTAATGGTGTTTTTTCAGGTATCAAGTCTCGTAAAGACTGCTTAGCTTCTAATTTGGCTTCTAAGTGCCTTTCTATCTCCTCTGAAGTCATATGGCCATCACTATGACTTAATAATAAAGCATCCATCTTTGTATTGGAAGCATTTTGTTGTATACCTGAAATATTTTTTTAAATCATCAAGTTCAAGCTGTGATCACAATTGTCTATTAAAAATATAATTTCCCAATATAAATAAAATATATGTCTACTTTACTTCTAATAAAGACGATTATCGTGAAAAAAAGTGGTGCTATAAGCACTCTCTAATAAAAGATGAAAAAGTGCTTATCACTTTGAAATGTTTTAGTGATATGAAAAATCTGTAAAATAATCATTAGTACTTAGACTTTCTGCCAGAATTTTAATTTTATTATAATCAATAGTTTATTTTGTAGAGTGACAAAAACATAATGGCAATACAATTGTAGCAAATTTTTATGTGAAAAATTCTGTTTATGCTAAAAAAATAGTTATTAGTCACTATATATGCATAGAATTTTACCTCATTATCTACACCTCCCAAAATATAATGCCTAAAAGAATAAATTTTAGTATGGAGCCATATTTAAATTCTTTTATATGTTCCTTTTTAGCTCCCTCTTTATATTTTTTGCAACAAAATATTTAGTATTTTTAAAATTTTTAATTTTTAGTAGAATATACATTAGTTTGTTTATAAAAGTGTGAATTCACAGAAAAACTTATGCACATATTATGTAACTTGTTAGAGCTTTAGTGTTACACTCATTTACAAGTTGTTAAAGTTAAATATCAAATTGTATAATAAATTTGATGTTAGACACTGCTACTCACTTCATGCGTTTCAATAAATATGCAAACAGAACATTTTTATATAGGTTCTTCACTTCTATAGAAAAAAGGGGTGTAAAACCACAAAAAAGCTGAGTTCGCTTTGGAAAATCATAAAAACATTAAGTAATCAAGAACATCTTAGAAATATTTTTTAAACATTCCATTAGAAATTATTTACTTTAAACAAAAAAATTTTTAAATATTAAGAAAGATATATTATTTTTCAAAGTAAAGTAATATATCTTCAAAGAAAATAAGACTATTATGCTATTTCTTCCAATATTCAAATTAATATTTAATTTGATTTTAAAATTTAACACTTGAAGTTATAAAATATATTTATTTGATAAAAAAAAATTATAGTATAGGGTGTCAAGGTGCACAGAAAATTATTTAAAAATATTATGATTATCAATTTATATGAATATATGGATAGAAAATTTCTATTATGCATGTGGGTAAAAAATATAGAAGCTATATTAATTCAATAAACAATGAAATTCTTTGTAATTAAAATGTGATAGAGTTGATTTTCTTTTCAATGGAAACTATTGTTTGAATAAAATTCTGCATATACAAAAAGGTAATAAAAATCATAACTACATCATTGAAAAGCAGTTTTTATGATAAAGAAAAAAAATGTTAAATTAATGTTGCTAATGTAATGTTAAAATCTATCACCTATGTAATAAAATTATATTTTACTGCATAATATATGCTTAATATTATGATGCTTTGAAGTTATATCTATTATTTCACTTAAGAAGTCAATTTTCTTAAAATTTCTAAAATTAAGAAAATGAAAACAAGCTTCAAGTTTTCATTCTTTTGTATTCTATACATATATATTTTACAATTTTGATAATATTAAGGTTACTTAATAAGAATGAAAAACCTTTCTTTTTATGAATAAGACCTTTTTTTTTTTTTTTTTTGTTTTCAAAATAAAAATTTGAATAAAAAATGTCATAATTAGAAATAGGAAATCTTAGTTCTCAGTATATGCAAACATTTATATGCAATATTTAAAACTATAAAATTATTCACAAATTGTGAAATTCGTTATTTATTAATATTTATTTATAAATTGCAGTCTTAATGTTAACATGGTTAGAATTCTAAATGTTTTACATAAAAATTCAAAATTGCTTTACTATAAGCTGCTTTAATATTTATTTAACTTAAGTAATAAATTTAATTTTTAAGTAAAATAATGAAAGAAAAAATTTAATACAAATAAAGACATTTTTGAATAAATCAGATTATGGTTTATATCAGTTTTTACATTATCAGAATAAAAAAGGCTTGAAATTAGTTCACTCTTTTTAAAATAGATTGTTTTTATTGAAGTTTTCAATTGTCCAACTTTGTGTTCTCAGGTATTTTCTAATCATTTTATTATTTACAGATCTGAAATAAGAACATCATTCCAAATCTTCAAGGTATTGTATAAATTGCAGATCAGCAACATCACTAGATCATATTATATTGCCTTATCATATCATTATATTACACAAACAAAAAAATTATCATCTTGCTTTTGATAGACTACTATAACTAATATGAAATGAATGATAATTAGTATTAATGATAAAATAATATAGAATTGCATGCTTATTGATGTAATATAAAAAGGAAATTTGGAAATTTAGGCTGAACTGAAATAACTCTCATGTTTACTTTGCCATGAAAAGAATCCCAATTAAAATATTTTTATGTTATATCCATACAACTATTTTACAACTTGTACATAGTTAATATAAACATTACCATTTTCAAACCGTAATATTAAGTAAATATGCACAACATCATGTTCATTTAGAAAATAGTCTAATGTTTTTATCAATCAAAAATACTTCAAATTATTTATTTAAGAATTATTAAAATAGTTATTATGAGCTGTAAATGAGGCTATAAAATTATGAGTATGTCTTTCATTATAATTTTCTATTTACTAAAATTTCACTTCTTATATTCACTTTAAAAGTACTTGGAAAAACTTAGCAAATGGGTTAAGAAAAAAATCAGAAGCAAAAACTCATCATCGTATATTAAACAGTGTCCATTTCTTGTAACTACAAATTGATTTATTTGATTCAAAAACCTGCTTATATTTTAAATATAAAAAATATTTTTAATAAAGTATTGAATGAAACTAAGTAATTATAATTAAATATCGGAATGTAAATGTATTCATCAATAAAAATTACTTTGATAGTAGACAATAAATATGGATCTTTTTCTTATGCTCTAAAAATTTGTATAAGGTTTTCAACAGATTTTTTAAATGTTTCTTTTTGTTTGAAGAGAAAAGTGAAGATGTTTATAATTTGACTTCTGGAAAAAAAATGCAAAATTAAAAATATTTCAACACTATGAAGTTAACGTTATAGTACTTGCATATCAAATTTTTCATTCAGAAATAAATTTTTTAAAAAAGAAAAGCTGTTATAAAAACAAAGTACTGGTTCAAAAGAGATGAATTATTTTAAGATAGAAATTTAATCATAATCTAATTTTAAATATGAAAAGCTGTTACAAATATATATATATTTCAATACATTATAAGTGATGCTGTTTTTATCATTGCCTGAAAAATGTTCTATAGCATTGTAAAAACTAAAATATAACTTTTATTTTAAACCTTCAATCAAAAAATTTTACATTTAGTTTGCAAATCACCATCTCCACTTATTTTGGAGAAAATATTTTTTCATCACATATTTCTTTTAAATGATATTACTGTGTGTTTAGTTATGAATTTTAAGCATTTAAATACTAATGACATTTAAAGCATTTAATATAAGAAATCGTTAGTAATCAAAAATATATATATATACTGCCACTGCATACAACTATTGAAATATGCTTATATTACTGGTCTTAACGAGTCAACTTTTAAGAACAGTATATCCACTTAAATAGAATGTTAAGAAAAAAGAAATAAATCTCAATTAAAAAAACAAATTGATTAGAAAATAGTACAACCATCCTGCAAAAATTTATGCTTTTAGATTTAATAAAACATTTGGGATACAAAAAGCCTAAAATCAACATGGAACTTATAAATACTTATATTTTAAAAAATATGGTTCAAAATTTGTTTTGAATTGATTTTATGCCTTTTTACTTTATTATCTGAGAACTAGAAATTGCTTCGAACTTGGATAAGACCTTGACCACACTGTGTAAAAATTGATAATTTTTGCTAACAAGTTATATATTTGAAAATATTATTCTACTTTAGTTTTAAATGTTAATGTGATAAATCATTAATATTTGATATCAATGAAACAATCAGATATGTGGCTGACATAGCAATTCTGTTTAATGTTTGCTCACTTTTCTTTCACCAAATTATCTTTTTTGTTAGTAAATCTACACGCCAATATTAAAAAATAAAATTAATCCAAATCGAAATGTTTAGATAGATCAGCTTTAGAAAACAAATATTTTTAAATTATTTGCTCTTACTACTCTATCATATTCTCTGATTCATACCTGTATAGTAATGTCCTTGACAGTTAATTTTAAAATCTTCTGAATGACAATTACACGATGAGGTTGCCAAATTGTATTAAAAATTTTTTTAATACATAACAAATCTTTGAATTTAATTTTTACGAAATTTTAAGCCTTATATTTTTAAAACAATATTCAAATAAAGTAAAAAATTCAAATTAAAATCTGTTAATTCAAAAATTTTTATGCACTATAAAATACATTTAAAAAAAAAAAAAAAAAAAAAAAAACAAAATTAATTATGAATTTTTGTAATTTATTGAAAACAGTATTTTTACACTATTAATTAATAAGCTTTATAAAGTGTGAAGTAAGCATATAAACACATAGCATTCACTGTTATTAATTTTCTAACTAACGAGTGAGTTGAAGTTATTTGATATTAGTACATATAGTTGAGCATGTTTCACCACAAGATTAAATTTTTTGTTTGCTCTCTCATGCAATTTTGTCAGATATTTTCAACTTTTATGAGGACCATACTAATTGCGTGGTAAGAACTAAAAATAAGCAAAAGTATACAACTCAAAATTAAGAGTAAGTCAAGAACTTGTTTAAAAGATATAGGAATTTGAGAAGTTTTAAAATAACCATTTCGCATATTTTTTTTCTAAAGATAAAATATCATAGATCATGTAAAAATGAAGAAAAAATATAATTGCATAAAAGTTAAAATAAGGTTTTTCTTAGTTGAAAAACAGACATTTGACTAAGATTGTGATTTTAACACAGTAGCAGATGAAAACTTATCAAATCATTCAAGAATATTGGTTAAAAAAATTTTATTTGTAATTATTTTAATGCTTGTCATGTGGATAATTTTGATAATTAAGAGCAAACCAAATCTAAGGACAACACTAAATTAAATTTAGCACAATTTGTGTAGACAGATAGTATCTAGAAGACAAGATTCAGCAATGTTGAAGAAAGTTTTTGCAATATTTAGGTATTTCTCATGTGTTTAATTATTGATTTTTGTTTACAAATCTGAAAAGGCAATCTTTTATACCATGAAATATTCCTTTTGAGTATCAAATGATTGTTGTAACCTTTAAAATTGAACTGAAATTAAATGATTTGAAATTTTCATTTCAAGATAGCAGAAATCATTATAGTATTAAAATGAAGATAATTATTAAAGTTTTGTTTGGAGTTAATTAAGAGAGTTATTTACATTCATTTATTAAATAGTTTTTTAATAAATATTTCTTTCAATCATTTTTAGATGATAAAAGTACAAAATATATAATAAAATCAGTATATGATTATTTTAATTAAAAATGTAAAATATTTTATACCTATTCAAAGATAGGTTTATTTTAAACCAATTTTCAGTAACTATTATTAAGTGTTATTCTACTTAGATATTTAAAACTTTGAAGTTCTTATTTATTGTCCAATTAGGAATAAATATTTTTTTACATATATTTAATATGAGATCATGCTACCATGCCCTTGATGTTTCTACTCCTATAGCAGGTAAAAAAAAAATAGTCAATACGTAACATATCTGGATATAAATAAATTATTTTTTATCACTATAATTTTTTGAAAACATTTTCTAGCATTTCTATTTTATAAATGAATGATTCTTGCATGTGAATTCCTAATAATGTCAATTCTTGTCTCTAGCTTGAAAAATGTTTTCAGAATATGTTGCAAATTACAACAAAATGTTTGATAGTAGAATAAAATGCTAGACATTTTTTATGTTTAACATTTTAACAATTAGTAGATATAATAGCTAAGTTAAATTTTTTAATTCTATTACTATAATATGATATTTTTAATAACTTGACTGATATTTAGTGGGAATACACAGAACTAAGTTCACTAAGAATAAAAAAATCTGATTTCTTAAAAAAAAATTAAAAAAAAATTTTTTTTTGTTAAAAAGAAAGCATAACTAAATATATATAATGTTTACATTGATAAATTAGATTAAAGCTATCAATACTTGAAAAAGATACTCCTAGACTAAAACTGAAAATTTTTCAGGCTTCTCTGAAAAATATCCATTGAGAAACTATTAGAAAATATTTGAAAAAAAAAAAAATTTTTTTTTTTTTTTTTTAGTTTCTTGTAAAAACAAATATTTCAAGTACTTTCAAACATTTTAAGAGGTATGAGTAACTTACATTATACTGAATTTATTTTATTAACTGCTAATAATCCCACTGAATGTGTTTAGAATAAATTCTTGAATTGATTTAAAATTATTGAACATTTTCCAAGATTTATATGCAATTTATTCGCTTTTACAGAATTTAGAATTTGTAATTGAAACCCTACTAAATTTTACTATGGCATATAGTGATTCCTTTCATAAATTGCATAAACTTATAATTTAAAAATATTCAATATTAAATAAACTATTTTTTGAATACAAAAATTTAATATTTTTATCATTTTGCAGTTTAAGATTTTATATAACATAAAATTTTAAGTTTTAATTGAAACAAACCATTTATCTTACACCAAACTCTTTCTGTTCTTTCAGTATAGTGAGAAAAATGCATATTTTCTACCATTTGACTTGTATGTGTATTCTTTGCAACATTTTAAATTAAAAACAGCATTATTAAATGATATAAAAGATTAAGAAAAATGTACTCAAAATGAATATAAATCGTTCTATGAATATCATCATTAGTATTTATAAAAATGCATGCTTGTGTTGATAAGTTATAAATTCTAAAGTAAAAAGAGGGAGGAAGACATTTTAAATCAAAATGTAGTTTAAATAACATGTTTTCCATTCTACTTTAAGAATTATTAATATAAATTGTTTTTTAACATTCAGAACTAATTTATTTACTATTTTAATGGATAATAAAAAATAAATGTTATCATATTAAGAAGTTTTTTAATAATATTAAAATTTTTAATCAGGATTTATAAAAAATTATACTTAAAATTTTGAATAAGTATTATATTAATGTTGGCAAAATATATCTGACACATTTTTTTTATCATGTCAAATATTTTGAATTTAAAACTAATGATTATACAGCAGTGATAGAAACTATTTTATAAAGCATTCAGATTTCTTTATATTAATTACTTGCCACATTAATAATAAATAGCAATTTTAGAATCTTTAAATTAACCTGCATAATCCCCTTATAACAATTTATGAGGATATTAATAAATAAAAGATAAATTTATTTTTGTGTGTGTGTGTTAAAATCAGAATACCTTACCAAACTGATCTAATGAAAACTATATAAATAAAATTTACTGGTATAAAGTACTTTTTTTTTTTTTTTTTTTTACTTTAGCAAAGCCCTTAGAAACTGTAATTATTACATCATAATCTTTTAGATTTCACAGTTTATTTAATATATAGTTACACTTTAATACATTATTAATATTTTGCTTTGCTGAAGATCCACAACAGCCAATTCTTTCAGTTTATTCAGTAATTTAAGAAATTTTTTTTAATAATATATCCTTTTTTTAAGTGTTTCTTTTACTCTTAAGTTTATAATTTCATCAAGCTAAGTTTGAATTTTTTCAGTAATAGATATATTTTGTTTTTGTCCATCTGAAAGGAATGGATATTCTTCCCAATAGAACTATAGGTTACTACTAATTATGCTGCTAACCTCTTATGTTTTGGACGTGACATTAATAACATGGTTAGGCGCAATCAAGTGATTTTTAAAATTGTCTATCATCACATTATTTTTCATAAAAAGGATTGATGATGAGATAACAAAAACTTTATTTGACAATACTAAAGGGGGAAAAAAATATTTATTCTTTAATAAGATCAAAATAGTCTTTGTTATAATTTTGAAGTTGTATACATAATTCTAATGATTGAAGTTCTTTAAAATAGATTTTGATATGTTACTTTTAGATGTATTGCTTAATGGAAAAAAAACTAATATTTAATTTCAATTACTTGATTGAATATTTTAATTTTTCCCCCCTCCACCAAGGTTTAAATTTATGAACTTTATCTCACATTAATGTTCAAAACATTAATAGTAGCTTTTTTGGAAAAAAAAAGATTCTGTTACATTTTGTTACTGATAAATAAGCAATAAATTGAACGAAAAAAACTCATATAAGTTTTTTATGTATGATAGGAAACCTAGGTAAACACTTCATCCAATAAATTAAAAGAATTTATACATAAATATTTACACCAAATCAGTAGTTAGCAAACTTATAAAGCTTCTGCTCATTTACTTGTGAACCATTTTTAAATACTAATAAAAAAATATTTTTAATGTTTTGCTTAAACTTATAGTTTTATTAAATATGAAATAATTTTCAATTAAATTGTGAAAAGCAAAAAGAAAGAATAAATTGTAGATAAGAAATAAATTTAATAATCAGACTTAGCAGCTTTAATGAGGGGAGAACTATTTTTGTCATAAAAATTCTTAACGTTTGGAGAGTAGGTAATGGATGCTGTTTGAATAGTTCTCCAAGTGTTCAAGAGTGTTTCAATACTTATTTTCTATACCAAATTTCAAAACTGAAAAAAGAAATTTGTGTAGAGTTGAACATCTCAAAGTGAAGTGCATGAAAGCATGCTTCAATTTGAGACAAATCTAAACTAAAATTTGATATTTTTAGGGACAAGCGGTGCAATCTTCCAAAGCACTTTTATATATAAATAATTTAAAAAATAAATCAGTTATAAATTAATAGCAGCAATGTCTTTTAAAAAATCAAAATTCTACTTTTCAACTTATGAAAACTCTTCAGAATCAATCTTCATAAAAGGAGATTCAACAAACTAAGCAATTAAAATTCTTTAAAAATCTTGGAAGCCTTTATAGAATTTACTGCAACCCGGTGTTATAACATTTGGTATCACAGATAGCCAACCTAATCACTAACATTGCTGTTATTGTCTTTATAGCTCGGTTAAGAGAGCATCATTCTCACAACCCAAAGGAAGTAAATTTGATCCTGGGATCACCTAAGAACCACTGTGTTCACAAATGGTGAGGTGCAAAGTTCCCATCCAAATCAATATCACTGGGAGTGGCACACCAAGGTCTAGGGACTTTTATTTGGCTCTATTTTGAAAATAGAAGATTCACAACTGGGTTGTATTGCTGCCATCTAGTGTCATCTGATTGAGGGGAAAATGAATTCTTCAGACTTGACAAGTAGCTGCACTCCCTGTTAGTATTGAACCTGACTAGATTTGAGGTTGGTACAAAATGCTAAAATAAATAGTAATGGAAGTGCTTTAATCCACAAATACCTGTGTACTAACACAAGACAAAAAGCCACTTTTTGAAACATCTTTGCAAGCTACTAGTAACTCAAAGTAGATGATTAGGTGATCACTGCTAAACAGAAATAATTGAAAATATCCTTAAAAATACAATTTGAAAGCAAAAGCTTAACTCCTATTTTAATAGTCTATAAGATTTGAAATGGCATAAATGTGGGTGGGCTGCATTTCCAGTTCTCATGGTCAGTTGACCTAAAATAAATTCATCGTTTACCAGTCATGAATTCAAATTAAAAGTAAATGAATGGAAATAAATTTTAAAACCAACAAAAACAGCCTACATTAAAATCATGAAACTTATTTAAAAAATATTTAAATTAGACATAAATCACATTCGTCCTTAGCTTAAATATCTGAATATACTAGCAGTATATATCTTAGGATCGCTAACTAATTGCAATCTGAAGAAGAAAGATTTATAGACATATCTGATAATATTATTTAACAGCACAAGCATAAAATTTTAGTATTTAACCAAACCTTTAGTTTCTTCATCAGCCTTGATTATGTTACATTATATTTTCAAGTAGATTTCAAAATGATGCTAAAAATTTCACAAAAATGATAAAATTTTCCAAGAAAAAAATGTCTAAAGAAATTTTAAATTTGCAGTTTTCCATGATTTTCTAAAAGTTAACATAAAATTCCAAGATCTTGGCAAAAATAATCAATTTCCCAAAATTTCCAAAAAATTGATTTAAATTTATATTTTAAAAAATTTACACATTCTTATTAAATATTAAAATTAATAAATATAGTCAAAATAGTTCAATCACTTCATTAATTTTCTTTTTCCATTCAAATTTTAGGAAAATTTAACAAAATTGCATTTTTAAATTTTATACATTAAGGAAGTTTTTGGAATCTATATGTATGATTACTTTGATTAACATACTTATGTTAATCAAGTCAATTTATGGGGAAAAAAGGCAATAAAAAATATAAATTACAAAGGAAAAAGAATTTATATCAAAAATTAGAAAACAATGCTTAAAAATGTTAAGAATAAAGTTCTTACTTTTTTTCTTCACCCCTCTAAGAATGGATGGTTTTGAAGTAAAACTGAGATTAAAAGCATGACTTTTTTTTATACTGATACATTTGCTCATAAAATTTGAATAAAAATAACTAAACTTATTAAAAAATTAATAAAACTATGTTTAAAAGCAGATGGCATGCAAATAAGCCATAAAAAGGTTACAAGCTATATTTTCATTACCTTACAATCTAATCATGTCACTTAAAATTATTAAACTAAGAAGAATTTAAATACCTTTATCATTAATTTAAAATTCTAATAACCAAATTGAAAATATCAGTAAGAACTTTGATAACAAAAGAATAATATAAATTATATACTTCCTATGTATAGTGAATACAGTTAATGTTATTTTCAGAATATTAACATGATGTTACACAACTGGACTTAAATTTATATTCTTGCCTTCTATAGGGGTCAAAGATAAAACTAAGTTACACATCTAGATTTTTATGAACTTACTTTGCAAAACAATTTTGATTTATTCCTTTATAATGGTAAAGGAAATTCTGTTTATCATTATTGAATGACTAAATAAAATTGTGGTGACTTAATACATTGTCACATATTATGAGTTATATCTGCCTTAAAAATAAACTTTTCAAATTCTGCTTAAAAAGTAAAAATTTTTATTAAATAATAAGAAAAATTTGTTTATCTACCTTCATTATTAATATTCATGTCTAAAATAATTTTTGATATCACAATTACTTAGAAATAAACACTTTAGTTTATAAGAATGCAAACTGTAAGAAAATAGCTGAGACACATTAAATATTTTATACTTAGTTTAAATGACATCTATGCAATTTTAATATAGGATGGAACTTAAATACAATAAAATGTCATAACTTAATACCGTAAATAATTGCTTTCCTGAAGGCAATAAAAATGAAAAAAATTTTTACCATTTACATACCAATTGTATGCGGCACAATTGCTTGGTTTGGATAATTTGGTAATAATATTACAAAATTAAAATCACAAATATTTTAAACAGAGAAAAAATGAAGGTTTTAAAATTGAATTAAAATAAGACGTAATATCAGAATCAAAAGCAACACAGAAAAATATTTAAACATAAATTATTATAATAAATTTTTACTTTGTAAAGTTAAATCATTATTTATTAGTGTTTTATTTTATTTAAATTTCAGAAATAAGGTTTGAAATTTTTTTTTAATATTCCTTAATATCTTTCATTTCCTATAATTACTGTTAAGCTTTTTATAAGTATTTATAAAAATTATTATTTTATGACTATAATAACATAAGATTAGAAAAATAATAAATTACACTTTTATACACTGTTAAATTTGAAAATCAAGCAAATACTGCCAAAATAAGATTAAAAAAAAAGTAAAAAATGAAATGCCTTTTAAATAAAATAAATAAACAATACATTAACAAATGCAAATAAGAAAGAGATAAATAATTCTATGAAAAATTTATTTCCCTTTCATAGTAAGGCATTTTGTACAGTAACAATTTATTTTATTTACATAATTTCAATAATTTTTATCACAAATTTCGTAAAATCATAAAATTTAGACCAGCACAACTTTCTCAAAATATCACATTGTCTTTAGACTAGGCAATAAACTTCTTGATCAGTCAATGCGAAACAAGACTGATTTACAAACCTGGTTTAGCAGCAGGAGCTGGTGCTTTTCTACTTTTCTTTTTCTTTGCTTCTGTTGCCTAAGAAATTATATAATTTACAACATAAAAAATTAAAACAATCAATTACATCTACACTTAATACAATGACTAAGCATGCTAATTTAGAAAACATTTCAGAATGCATTTTTACTCAAAGAAATTAGATTATATTGATTCTATATAAATTACAAACTTATTATATTAAGATAATACCAGGATTTATCATGTATATACAAGTTTTTTTTTAATGGACAATATTGGCACAGAATGAGTTTGTTATTCTTAAAGATTTTCTTTAAATTATAAATTTTATTAAGAGTTATATACATGTATGAAAATAAACAAGCATACATATTGGGAAATTCATCTTAAATTAGATTAGCATAAGTAATATGAAGATTGCCTTTTATGTTTTTACAAATGAACACTAGAGGGTGCTACTAAATATGTTTTCAGGATATTTGTAAAATTCTTTTTTTTTTTTTCTTGGAATTCATGGCATTTTAGAAATTATCTGCATAGTTTGTTTACAGTGAGTGTTCTAAAGAAGCAAATAAATTCTATTAATAGAAATAACTTGTGAAGGTTTCAGTTGGATGATTTTTACGATTTTAAAAAAGGCCTCACTCGACAAGGATGCACAGAATTGTTTTGTATAACTTTTTGTAATGAAACACTATTAGAAAAAACTGTTTACAATTGGTTTGCAGAATTTCCTCATGGTCAGGTGTCTGTCAGTGATGAATCTTGTGAAGGACAACCAAAATCGGTAGTCATTCCAAACAACATCACTGCTGTGTGCAAGATGATTGAAGAAGATTGGAATGTCATGTATCGTGAGGTAGAAGCATTTCTTGGCATATCATAGACTGCAATACATACAATTTAGCATGAACATTTAACTGTTAAAAAGATTTGTTCCAGATGGATTACACACAATTTGACAGTAGATCAAAAAGAGATTGGTGTAAAGAAATTATAAAAAAATTCAAATTGAGAACAGCAAAATCCATATACAACATTGTTACAAGTGACTTGGATATATTTGTATATTCCGAAAACTAAACAATCCACTTTTTGTTTCGATGTTTAAAAATTAACCGAATCCTATGAAAGTTGTTTGTTCCTGAAGCATTTCCAAGAAAATGATTGCTTATTTCTTCGGCCTTACGCTAAATGGTATACAAAAATTTGTTTGCCAAAAGTCCTCAACGATATGAGGAAAAACAACGAAAACTGTTGCATCATTCTTCATGACAATGCCAGCTCCCATACAGCACATCAAACAATTGATTATTTGAAGGATCAAAATATCAACTTAATGTCTTATTGCCCATATTCTGCTGCCTAATGACTTTTTCTTGTTCCCTTATGTCAAACAAAAAATGCGTGGACAGCGATTTCCATCACCTCAAGAAGCTGTTGATGCTATCCAAAACCATGTTTCTGAGATATCAACCTCAGAGTGGAAAAACTGTTTCAAGAAGTGCTTTAAGCGAATGGAAAAGTGTTTTAATCTTAAAGGAGAATATTTTGAAAAGCAATAAAATAGTTCCCAAAATTCTTTTTCTTCCTACTTTTTGTAGAAACTTAAAAGGCAACCCTCAGAGTAATACATTGAATTAGATTAACATAATAAGTACTGTAACCAGTGTGGAACATTCTCAAATTGCTATTATCAATAAATATATTAAAGCATAGGTTTTCAATCAATAAATTTCTAATATAAATAAGAAAATTATCTTTTCAGGATAAGAATTTTAGAAAATATTAAGAAATATTTACAGGACATTAATAAAACCGATTAACACGACTGATGTTATTGGTAACAATATAAAACTAAAACCGAATTCAAATTTTAAATACATTATTGAAAAAAGTATAATATAACAACTTCATAATAATTGCATTAAGTAGCAATATCATGTACACTAATGTCTTGAATAATATTAAGCTAGATTTATTAGTATTTAATTTGATTAATTTTTTACTTTATCATGCATAACAGACTGCATTCTCTGCTAAATTTTAACATTATGCATCTTATGATTATCTCTACAGGGATAGGCTATTTTTTGTTACATTATCTAAAAGCTTTTTATCTCTCTCTCTCACACACAAATTCCATTTCTTTTTTTTCATGAGAATCTACTTTTCCACTTGCCTTTTTTCTCCATTTGTATTGAACTTTGTTTGGATTTTCTTATATATGAAATTCTATATAAGATTTTTTAACACAGTACATTATTTCTCAGTTAATAGATTAAAATGATATCATGACAACAGAGTACATAAACACCATACTGTTAATTCTGATAATAAGGCTTTCTCTTTTGATATTTAGTATGACATGTGTCATACTAAATGTCCAACAATAGCATTCCAATAATTTTAGATATCTTGGTATATCTTATCACAGCATTTAAAGAGTCGCATCTTTGCATATGAAAAGAACCTATTTTTGTTTATCAAAATCAGAAGTTTCATTTAAATATCATTCAAAACACAACGTTTCATTTTATGCAAAAATTATTATGCAGAATAAAATATAATATACACAACATTTTTCACCTCTAAATTCCAATCAATGAACTGCAATCAGGCAAAGTTTACAACAAAGTAAAATCTTAAATATTGAAAGTTAATAAATATAAATAGATTGAGTTATTAACAAAGATGACCACTGCACAATTTTAAAAGAACATATTCATTAAAAACTCTTGTTTTTATTTCAACAGTAATTAATTTAATTTTCAGATTTGAAAATTTTAACAAACCATATTTCAACTATTACATAAATTTAAAACAATTGAATTAAGTGGAAAATATGAATATTCTAATTTCTAGTCCTTAGAAATCTAAATTATATATATATATAGTACCGAGCTTCGGGGTTTGTGTGGATTGAGAGTTGAATAAAGCAACCACTCAATGAACACAAGACTTTTAGTCGTAAAAATTCCACTAGAAATACCAGCTGTAATAATCACAATTATACAGCTACAATTCGTCAGATACAATAAGTAACAGCATCTCTAAACTAGCAGTCACGACTAATTGTCTTCACAAAACTGACTAACTATGTCGGGCTGCAGTATTTATACCTGACTTGGCAGGGAAATCTACTAATTTCGCCAAGGTTCTGGAAGCTGCTATACTATCTCAATAAATATTGCTCCCAGAGCTTAGGTGATGGATGTTTCCAAAAGTATCTATTTCTTGCCAAGTCACCAAATCATTAGAAAACCCGCTTTTAATGTATAACACATCTAAATACCGCAATTTTTGCCCAAAATTTGAGTATTTCCGATCTGTTTGAGATATTTTAAGACATACGATAATTATTTATAAATTTGTAACAATATATATATATATATAAGCATCTTAAATAATGAATCCTCATTTGGACAGAAATGATTCATTAAATCAAAATTTGTGTTAAAAGAAATTCCTTTCAGAGAACAAATATAACTTATGAGGGAGTTAAAAATTTGATTCTTAAGAGTAAACATTTGGATCAAAATGAAAAAACTAGAACAAGACAATAAAACACACTCTTAAGTCATTCAATATGTCAGAATCAGATTTTTTATCGTTACTATTAAGATTTACAAAAATCTTATGAATTATATTAGAAATGCAATTAACTACTGCTGAATATAATCAAAAACAGAAGTTTTAGAAACAATGCTAGAGAGAGAGAATGAATTTATTTAACTAAAATAAATTAATGAAATCAATAAATAATAGAAAACAAATCTGTTTTCCAACTTTTTAATTAGAAATAATTATACAGGCATAATATGAATTATATTTTTAATAAAAAGAAATTTTTATACTCTACTATTTATTAATATTAAAATAAGAAAATTTTGGAATTTTGAAAAAGTAAGTAATCTAGAATCTCTCTTAAAGCTCAAAGACAATTTGAGTGAAAGTAATGAACCTGTTAATGGCCTTGTTCATGGTAAAATTCACTCCACGGACTTACATATGAACAAATATCATAAATCTCTAAGAAATTAATTTTTCCATAGTATTCAATAGCATTAGCAAGACCAACAGTTATTTAGTCATGAGTGTGACACCTGTTTTACTCTCTAAAAACAAATATTTCCTTAAAGAGCAATAGTTTTTCCATGCTCTTTAGTGTATCTATATACAGTATTTTCCTTTTAAGAATTTTTTGATAACAAAACCCTACTTTTTCAGTACATTAATTCTTGTAGTAACTTTAATGATCTTTGTTCATCTGCAAGGTGCTCAATTGCAACTGTATCTATACAATGACATTCTTATTCCTTCAGGGTGCCATTTTAAGTAAAAATATTTATTGTTTTATGCAGTTTTACAATTTAATTTGTATTATCAATTAGTATTTTTTTAAAATATTTAAGTTTTTCTCAAGAAAAATTATTTCCTTTGCACAGTTATATTTTTTTACATTAGACACAAGATTGGATTTTTATCTTTAGTCTCCCCATACACAAATAATTTTATACTTACTTCCACAAAGATATGTTAAAATGTGCAATTAAGATAGATTGCAATGTTAAAGAATTGTAACCTATCCAAAATTTTATTTAAAGATTATTTTTTTCAACACAACTCTTATTAGTTTTCTCTTTAAGAGAAACTTGGTAATTTTTGAATTAGTTGTCATCTTTTCCTATTTCAAGTTTCTATTTTGCAAAAAATACTTGATATGGTAACACATACAATATCCATAATAACGAAAGAACCCAATGTCCTGAAAATGCAGTCCTAATAGCTTTCAATTAAATAGTTAAAAATTTATTTGAACAGAAGCTTAGGTTATTTTAATTTGATATCATCAATTTTGGTCATTTTACCTCATTTAATATTAATTTACATTTTGAATAAAAATCTCAACTACAAAAGTTTTTAAAAAATGGAAATTTATCTGCAAAGCAGAAAAGTGACATCAAGATGACATCATCATCTTTGTTCATTCTCTTAACAATATTCTGAAATTAACATTTGCAATTAAAAATGACAACAAAATGATTTTATTGCAATACTATTTGAATTGTGATTATCAGAAACAAAAGAGATGCAAATCTTTTACAAACATAGTTAACCTAAAGTACATTTTGCACAGCCATACACACACATTTTTTGTCAAATGCACAATATCTAAAAAAGTATTTTCACAAGAATTGATCATTGATTTGATTTGATTTTACTGTCACATACCCTCAAATTGGATAAGCTGAGCCAAAAACAAAGTAATTTTTAATAAAATGAATTGCTAGAGTAAATCATTAAATAATAACTAATTGAGAATGTTGAGATGATTGACTCAGAAAAATAAAGGAATTAAAACAATTTCATGAAATCCAGTAAGATGAATTGGATAAATGCTATGAGAAAACTCAATGTTTTACATGAACAGTTTCATGAAATTAATGTCATCTAGAGCAGTTTTTTTTAATTGTTTTTTCAGTTTGTCTTTTTAACCTTTTGAAATAGTCAGATCTAGAGGAAAAATCCATTTCCATATCTGTTTCAAAAGCAGATATATCAATTCTTGAGATTTTGGTTTTCTAATTTTTTAATTTATTGATAATCTTATATTTATTGGTAATTGAAGTAGATTTCTTTGTGCATTAGAAATTAATGGTGAAGTGGATTTAGATGACAAAGAGGAAAGTGGAACATTTATTGGTAAACTACTCTTCTTTCATGTATTGCTGTTTATAGTAAAGTAGAAGAATAAGAAATCCCAACTTCTGGTGTTTTTTACTATTGTCTAGCTTTTGCAGAAATATTTTGTTTTATCTTTTGGTTGTAACTACTTCTTTTTCTAAGTTCCATATAGCGTAAATTTAGAAAATGCAGCATGCAAACAAAAAACAATTACAACACTTGAAAATTTCTGAAGTACAAGCATTAGTTTCATGGCCAAATTGTGTCCATTTTCCCACACACATATAGGATAACTATTCCTTCATGCCTTTGACATTGGAAACATTTAAGAGAGTTAGGAATGTATGGATGAAGTTTGCAACTTATATAATTTGGTTTTATAGATTTTGAGATTTTGGTGTCTATGAACTGATGTTTTAAGTTAACTTGGAAAAGTTCTCCTGATCATAATTTTTTAATATTTTGTATGTTACCAATAGATGATGTGAGAAGCTTTTGTATTAGAAAAGGGAATACTGCATGAAACGTTTTTTGAGTACTTATCAACATGTAATGAGTAAATGAATGATTTCAACGATGAGAGATAAGGGACCCATAGGATATATATATAAAGATTCAGGTTTGACAGTATTGTGCAATACTGAGCCCTGCAAGGGAAGGCAGCCACTAGTTCTGGACATTTCCAGCCTCAGAGTTTACAATGATGCTAAACAACAGATATATGCTGGGAGTCATCCCTAGAAACTGTGACTCATCTTTAATACCAAGCCCAAGGATATAAACTCTTCACTTGATCCCCAGCAGACTAGCTACAAATGTAGCTAGGTACAAGACAACTGATACACTGGGGACCACAGTATATCACCCATCCAAATGGTCAATGTTTGGGGGATCTGGACAATCCATGAGAAGCACACAGAGTAGCTACAATTACTCATGGAGAGCTTCCTTGTTTATCATTGAGGGAGATGGAAAGGATAAGATAAATAGTTAGAAAGAGAAAAGAAGGAAAAGCTCAGGATTGAGACATCTGAACAATGAGGGGTCATTTGTTTGAGAAAGTCAAATACTTTAGTTTAGAAATTCATTTTCAATGTATCCAAAAAATACATACAAAAAGTACTATATATATATATATAGTATAAAATTATAAGTCTTGTAAGGCAATATCTTGTCATTGCAAAAACTTATTCTGATTAAGGCTAAGAGCCTTTTTGTTTTTCTTATAATTCTATCAACAACATAAATTAAATTCTATCTGAAACAACTATCTACCTTAGCTGTATATATACCTGACCTAAATAATTCAACCAATATGGCCTATTTAGAATGTTTAACACAGAATCAATATCATGTATCTTGAGGCTTCCCAATATCTCCATGAAGAATAGTACAATATTCCTTTAAACATTATTCAGCATTTGTATTCCTTGGTGCATTACAAGTAATTGGTGATCCTACTACATTAATAAAGAATTTGTTATATATCTAAGGTGTTTCCATTATTTTGACAGCCACATGTTTATATATATGTATATGCAATGTTTCTAAGATATAGATAGATACTTACAACATTATTTGCTGCAGAAGATGAAGCACTTGCTTCAGCTTGATTGTCAACAGCATTTACTGAAGTTCTTTTTCTACATATCAATATAATTTTAAATTATATATATAATAAAATAAAAATACATTAACTTTTCAGAAGATTGAAAAGTATCATTGAAAAACTTAGCTTTCTCATTTTATGACGTATTATCACAATCATAAAAAGTAAATATGACATCTATATGGTATCATATACACTTTTTGTGCTTACATAAAACACAGAGTTTAAAATGGAGTAATCATAACTTATTTTATGGGTCCTAAACATAATTATAATAATCTCATTTTAAGGAATTTGACACAAGGAAAAGTATATAAATTGAAATTGAAAAATAAAAAAAAATTAAAATCCAATTCTTGGATTTTAACTTTTTATATTTAATAAAAATTTTCAGTACATTTAATAGAAATAAATTATTTTATAAAATCCATAATTATGTAGTGATCAGTAAATAATTTTTTAACATAAATACTCTAAGGAGAATAAATACTATTTTTTTAAGTAAATTAATTAATAAATAAAATAATATCAAAATAATGTTTTGACAGAATAAATAAAATAAATTTTTAATGCTAAAAGATTTCAGAATATTAAATAAAAGAGTTTTTCTAATTCATACACAAATATAATTCTATTATAACTCTTTTGGGTTTACTACTTCTACAATTGCTTTTTGTATATAAGAATTAATTTGACTGATGCCTATAGTTTGAAGTGGATGCCAAACAACAGTTAACATATATTTGTGAAGCAGAATTCATGAGTTGTTGAACTACAGAACAGGGCATTTATCATTTAGCATCAAGCTCAATAATAGTACTATTTCAGTCATTAGAAAAGAATATTTTATTATAATATTTCTTTTATTTCTCAAATTAATTAGCACAGTAAAAAACTTACTTTTTTAATGTTAAAAGTTCAGCTCTAAATTCGCTGTCAGAATCACTTGAAACTGTAGCTTCAGAGTCTGTTGAAGATGATTCCACAGTTTCATATCTTAACAAACGGTCTAGCAGAAAACTATTGAAAATAATAATTTATAAATGCATAAAATTTAAAATGCAATCTAATATTTTCACTTTCTTAATTACACAAAAATAGTTAATTCAGACAAAACACTCTAATACTGGTTGATAAGTAGAAAAAACCAGGCGTAAATACATTGTAATTAATTTGTAAATATTTTTAAATATCCAACTAAATTTGGCAACAATATAAAGTTGATTCAAAATTTGTCATTAATCATTGTAAAGCTACTGCTTTAACACTTTTATTGAAAACAGAATTCTCAAAGAATAAGATATTTAAATTCTAGTTTTTATCTGTTTTCTTAGAAACGATTAGTCACAAATATGAGTACAGTGGGTGAATTGGGTAATGAGCATAATCTATTACAAAACTATGTTTGCAATTTGATTAGTTTGTTCACTGATTAATTTACCACAGATTAATTTGCTCTGAAGATCCTATAAATGAAATTTAAAAAAGGATGTAAATATAATTTCTTATTAAGTTTAGAAAAAAATAATACATGAATATAAATTTTGCGTATTAATCAATCCTTTTCATTTTTTGTTTATAGGGCATTAAAAAAACATGTCCAATGTCGATTGTTGTTTTTTTTTATTTATTTATTTTTTTTTTTTAGGATTTCGCAGATGCAATTAATAGCATTGTAGTTCTTATTACCTGGAATTTGTTTTTCAAGACTACATATGACACAGTGAATGAACAAGGAAGAATTGCTCAAGATGAAACCAGTTTCTGTTTTGAAGGAAATTGAAACAAAAACTGATGGTCTACATCAGGGGAGGGGGCTATAAATATTCTATTGGATAATATTAAAAAAAGTTTTCCTATACAGAGCTTTGAAATTCAATAGAAAAACAACATAATTCAAGAAAGATTGAAAACAATTTAACGATATTTGGTCCTTTGGATTCCAATTTGTTTGCAGTCTGAACTCTTTGTTTACTGATCATCCACTGTAATATAAATTAAATAAAATTAATACCATTACTAAATATACGATACCTTTACATTTTCTTGAAATATTATCCACTAATGATGCATCATACAAAAAATGTAGAAGGGAATAATAATGAATGTTTGACTAATTTAAAGAGGAAAATCACCAGTAACTCCTTAAAATATATTTTATATAGGAACAAAGAAAATAAATGCTCATTGTAATTATTGATGGTTCACATATGCGGTAAAAATCACAAAGTGAAAAATTCAGAGAGAAAGGAGTGTGTGAAATTGGTTTAAATTTCAGGTTTCAAAGTCTTTGCAGTTTCACAGATGATGTATGAATAAACAGTGTCATGTTTGAAGATTAATGACTCCAAACTCCCTTTTACGTAACAAATTAAATTTGATGTTGAAAGCATTTCAGAGTTTACATGTATGCACTAAGAATAATTTTGTTGCATCTCATTCCAGTAAACCAGTCACACAAACTCAGTATACCAAAACAAAATCAAAATTTTTTGTGAATGATTATGTTTTGCATTTTTTTGCTTGGGGAGAAGACGGATGCCAAGATTCAGAGTCCATGAGAAAAGAAAATAATTTCCTTTCTCATGGTAGCATTGCAAAAAGTTGCTAACACTATTCATATCAAACCTCTTTATTTTATTACTTCAGTACAAGCTCAATTAATATTTCCAGTAGTTTCATTTATAAGTTCCCAGTTTAGTACTGGTTTATAATTTCTCTTTTATTAACACATCTATTATTTATTTTAAAATACCAAAATGTTTTTGTTTAAATTATTTTCTTTAAATTCAAAGTTTTTTTTTTTTTTTTTTTTTTTTTGCTGGTGTGCATCCTAGACCTTATTTTTGTATGCATTCACAATTATATTCATATTTTGCAGATTTTGTCCTTTTTTCAAATTGGATTGTTAATTTATCAGATTAAAATTTAATTACTATTGATTGCACATATGTGCTCATACATCAAAGGGGACACAGATAGCTGATGTTTAAAAATGGTAAATTTAAGAAATTGTACTAGTTTTCCTTCAATCTTGAAATGACTCAGCCAAAGTAGTATTCCTCTGGTATTTTAATGGGGTCCTAACCTCTGGGTCTGACAGTGTGCATCCTATCTTCTGGGTCCTAATATATTTTATTACATTAAATTTTCTTGGTTTAAACTGCTTTGTGTTAAACTACGCTAATTATTTTGCTTTTAAATAATGATAATTTTATTTTTAACTGTGATATTTTATGTTTTATATATTTGTTTTAAGAATTTAAACTTAGTTCACATAATGTAATTTTTTTTATTTATGTTGTAGCTAACATACCAAAATTGATATTTTTTTTATTTTTAACATGATTATTGAGTTATCTTTTTATTTATCAAGTTTTATATAAAATAGGGAATGTGTTTACATTCCATATTTTATATAAAACCTAAGACCCATAAACTCACAGATAATGTTTCTTTATAGGAAAATTAATATTTAATATATGTAGCTCAGTTTATTTTCATGACTTCTAACAATTAGCCTAATCATAATATTTGGTAATAAGATTGTTGTCAACTTCTTAAAACCCTTTATAAGGAATAACATATTTTTATCAGTGAGGCTGAATATTACCTATAATGTTCAGATTGTATGGCATCACAATTGTAGAAAAATGAAGCCAACATGATCCTTGGATATTCAAACACGGTTTACAATGCACTTTTGATTGATTTATTGGTCGTGTTTAATCAAATTATCAACAAGTTTATGATAATTATTATGTGTGATATCAATGGTAGTAATCATACATCCACAATGTGTTCAATCTCAATGGCTTTTCTAGTCCCACAATCAAGATATTTTATTACCTATTATTTTACAATAAATCTATCAACACAATCACCACAGTAAATATCTTTTAAACATGATAATTAAGCATTGTATCTCAATGGGTGTTACATTTGACCAGTTAAAAATTTAGTAAAATGCTGCTTAATTTGCATGGAGATTGGACTAGAACAAATTTCTATATTTCTCATCTCTGAAATACATAGAATGAATTCAATGCCTCAAACTTGTATATCAGAACAGAGAGGGAATGTCATTTCCTTATTTTATGAAGTATGCTTTTGGAGGTTATTTTGTTCGCATAGTATAAACAGATGTATATTACATTTACATTACAACCTACCCTTGTAGTGATTTCTTAGCAGGTAGGCTACGAAGGTAATATTATAGTTTAATCTCTATAATTATTTAACAAAAAAAAAAAAAAAACACTTTTATACAAGGATCATATTTACATAGTTCCACAAGTGTGCATTGTTTCAGGATTTACTATATTTAAAGATATAATAATTTTTCAATAAACTATAATTTAGGAATTACTGAAATAAAGCAAAAAGATGACAAAAAATTATTAAAAAAACTTTCCACAAAATAAGAAAAAATACTTATTATTAGTAAGAATATTAACATTTTGCTAACAAATTCTTTGTAAGTAAAAAATCAATCATAACTCTAAGCCATGGGCATGTTGGTGCCACTTTACCTTGCTTACAAATATAGCTAATTTATGAAAAATCTTTTATTTCTAAGTTAATTATTCTTAGAGCAACATTAAATTTTCGGTTTATAACACATTTTTATATAATTAACATTCAAAACAATTTTTTTAATTGAAGGACTGTTTCTGGAAAAAATCAAATTAGCAAAAATTTTAGTTTAATACAATGTCATCTTTTACTTAAACATGACTTTTTACCAACTTTCATTAAAGGAGGTGTAACTTTCAAGATAAATTGTTATAGATTGTTCCAATGATTTTTACATGGCTCTCATATTTGATTCGATTGAATATAAAAAGAAAAATCTATGAATCCTTCACAAAGCACATTGGGTATAGATATGCATTCAGATCTAAAAGTGAATGGATATTTAAATAGCGTGTTTTGATATTTATTACTTCATGAAATTGAAATAGAAACCTTTTTAAGTTTAACAGTGATTTAAAACATACATAATGATGAAGTAAAACAAGCTGAAAAACAGATTTTCAATCCGAACTTCAACAGATTTTTCATAACAATAAATTTCAGAGGATGGCCTTATTGCTTATTTAATCATGGTGGTTGTTAATAATGATGAAAGAATCTAACACTAGTTGAATTACTAGGTGAATTATTATCACTTATTGTCCAAATAAGCTCTTTCAACTAGATTTAGTTTTAAATGGATTCTGAAAAAAAAAAACATCCACATAAAATGGATAAACACCCACATCAAATATGGAAATCAAATCCATAGATTATTGAAGGATATATTCCTAACCATTTAACTAGCAAATGACTAAATTTTCTGATTTAGATGTAAAATTAGTGAAACATTGACATTAAGTAGATTATTTGTTGCATATTATCAACAATATTGCAATCAGTATAAACTTTTTCAATAAACAAATTAAGGTGTAAAAATGCACTTAAAATTAATTTCCTGTAAAAAAAGTGATGAACGGAAAATTATTAAAATAAAAGAGTTATTCATTAAAGTTTTAGACAAAATTTAATAATGAAGTTTTTTATACACAGGTTTATTTAGGTTTGTTTGTCGATCAACGATAATTTTTTGCACACAAAGGCTAATTAGAGCAGGACCTATGGTTTAAAGAGGATTCTGAACCACTACAAACATCCATGCCCAAGATGGGATTCGAACCCACAAACTGTTGAACTGAAGGCAAGAGTGCTAACCATTCGGTTGCCAGCTCGGCTTTTTATGCACAGTAATTACTTTTGTGATATTATTTTCATTATATCAAATGACTTCTTTATATCTTTATCAAAAAATGTAAAAATGTTTACAAAAATAGATTATTTTTAACATTTTTAAATTTATTTGCATGATTCAATAATGAGTTTCATTGCAAGTAAAGATTTATATAAAAGAAACAATATAGGAATCTAAATTAGGATATTTAAAGAAAGTTAAGGAGAAAATTATTAAAAGAAACACTGTTTTCATGAATGTCAACATAAATGTTCTGAAATGTTTATTGGAGACTTCATACAAAAGCAAAATATTGTTTAGATTGCATAAAATGTTCATGAAAACAGAATGTTTCTTATGATAATTTTCAAACATGAAACATACATTTTTATGCCCATTTAATTTTAACAACATGCTTGATTAAATAAATAATTAAATAAAAATAATTGTAGCCAAAATGCCAATAAGTCATACTATGACTATTTACATTCTTCTTAGAGAGAGATTCTATTTAAAGTATGAAAACTTCAAATTAATTAGGCTCATGAATTTGTTATTCTGTATAAAACAATAAGATAAAAATTTAAATAACTATTAAATATAATTAAATGAGTGTCTTTTCCAATTAATACCTTTTGTCTCGAGAAACTTTAAGAAGCTTACGTTGAGCTTTTTTGAGTTCATCTTGAAAACATTCATTTTCCTGAAAAATAATAAAATGTCAGTAAAATTTTGTATTAGTTTATCAAGATAAAAACTATAATTTGAATATAATATACACACAGACACACATAGTCTAATACTAAATCAAGCTCTTCAACATCAAAATGGATTACATACACTTTGAAAATATTTTCCCATCATTCTCTTACAATCATATTTATCCACAAAAATTTTTTTTCAAAGTATAAAACAAAAGATTTGTGTAAATTTATTTACTTAATTATATTTTTGGATTACAGCTACTGATAAACAAAAACAGAACTTAAATATTCTATTTTACAATTTTCTAACAATATTATTTTTTGTAAATAATTTTTGCAGAATTTCTATAGGGGTGGGAATAGTTTTTAAATTACTGTCTTAGTATTACCAATCAAAGCAAAGAAAGTACAAGATATGATAATAGTCAAAACAAAAATAGGCCTAGTACAAATTTATTTAAGTATAAGTTAAAGAAAATAAAAAAATACCTTGCATTTTTTTAAAATTTTTTGCTTATTCATTTGTTAAAGTGTTATTTTTTTAATAAAAAATAAATATTCAGAAACCTTTTCATTGAAATATTATTCACTATCTTTATTAAATCTTATAATAAGGCAGTGGTTTCCAACCCGTGGGGCGCGAGACAGTTGCAAGAAGAGCATGCAGTTTCCAAAATATCATTTTCGAATACAAACCAAAAAAGTCAAATATGTGTAAAAAATGAATCAGCAGTATACATAATCCACAACCCTTGCCGCAAATTTTTCAGGTACAAATGCTAAAACATCCCATCCATATTCTTCTAGGAACAAAATATCTCGTTTTCGCTTTTGGAGCCGAGCACCGGTGGAGCGTGGAATCAAAAGATAAGCACTCGCAACATCCCGGGCATTCTCGTGCTTACTCGCGCCAAACTTCAGTAAACAGAAGCATCTGCTTGTTTCTGTTTTCTATGAACAGAATTAGTTCGTTAGTAGTGCTTGCGATGACCATATTGATATATACAGGGCCGGCCCCGGGGTAGGGTGATCCCTGTGGCCGCCCGGAGCACAGTTACCTAGGGGTGCCAAAATCATGGAAAATAAAAATAAACTGGTAAAAAAAATTAAGTTATAGGCTTTTATAAAATGCACTAAAAAGTAAAGAATATTTTTTTATCATTCTGATATCATATCATTAAATTATTTTTCATAATATTGCGTTGTCATCGAACCCTTATATTGTAAGTATACCAAATATCAATGAAATCCGTTTACAGTAATTTTCACAAAAACGCGTTGCAAGATTTGACCGATAGTTTTGATTTTTGATTTCAAAACCAAGCAAAACAAGATCTACTTTTTAACTGCAAATAAAAAGGAAGTAGACTCAAAACAATGCATTATTTGCCACTAATTAAAAACAATGCATTATTTGCCACAGAGGGGCACACCAATTTTTTTTTAAAAAGGGAGCGTCGGTACAAAAAGTTCGGAAACCACTGCAATAAGGGATTAAAAATTTAACTGGGAATTAGTTCCCTGTCAATCTATTTTCAAACAATTGATATTAACATTTCCTCGACATTAGAGAAAATAATATTTTAACTAAACAAATAGTAATGTAATGCAAAATGTATTACTTAAAAATTAGGTTTTACATTTAATATTGGATTCTCAAAAGAAAAATCATAAAAATTATTTGTCATTTTGCAAACATCATTTTACATTTTTTTATTCATGAAATTTAATTCAACTGAAATAAAATTGATGAAAAAGAACTTGATATTTATATATTTAATTGTCAAGATTAAATTATATTTTATAGAAACAAGTTGTTGCTAAAAAATTAGATTTTTAAGATTTCTATTTAAAACAGTTAAATTTGCTAATTAAGATCAATAGTATATCTAATTAGATAATCAAGTATAGTCATTTGTATCTAAAAGCACAATCATAATTTTATCATTTTATGACAATAGTTTCATCAATGACTAATAATTAATAATAGTTAAAAGTTAGATTCATAGCATAAAAATAAAGAAAAAGGATATCAGAATCACTTAGGAAAACTGAAATAGTAGTTAATTATAAAGTAGCAATAGCTCAGCATATATCCTTAACATTTTTTTCAGTAAAATTAAATTTCTTGATAAAATTTAAAAAATTTACTCACATAAATTAAAAATTTCAATTTTCTTTTTAAATTACGATATTTTTGATGATAATTTTGGGTATCTGGTTCTAAAAAAAGAAAACAGAAATGTTATAAAATTGAAAAATAATTAATACCAAATTTTTTAAAGATTTAGTATAAGGAACAATTTTACCTGATGAAGGCATTTTCATTCCAAATATTTATGCACTAACTAGAAAGAAGATTTTCATGCATCAATTGAAGTTTATTATGTAAAATTTCTTTGGATTACAGAAAATATTGTATTTCTATTTAATATAATACATGCATACAAATCAAAAGATCAATATACAGCAACACAGTTAAAAAATGCCCAGCTGAAATCATTAAAAATATTATATATATTATTGTGCCCCTAACCTCCTAGATCACATCAATGTAGTTTTTGGTTGGGGGGAAAAAAGATAATACTATTTTTAAATTCATGATTCTATTTTTAAATTCAGATTCACAATTTTTATTTTTAAATTCATGGTTCTAGATTACCTTTAAAAGTTAAACTTTTAACTAGCCCAAATTATACTTGATATAATTTTGCCATAGTAGGCTCCAAATATTTACAAAAAAAGTTTTTTTTACTTAGTTAATAGGTGTTTTTTAATTACAATTACTTATATCAAAACCAGCAATGTAGTAAAACTTAAATTTTCTGAGAAATCTTTTCAACATAAAATTTTCATTCTTTATATTAAATAATATATAAATATTTTCATAAACTAATGCTATTTCGTAAATGTTTAAAAAGAAATAATTGTTCATTTTCATAGCATCATTTCAGAGCTTGGTTTCCATTTAAAAATTTATTGAAATTATTCATAAGCAAGCTTTATTAGAGAATGAAAATAAAGTTATTTATGATATGCATCATTATTGCAAGGTAATAACGCTGATCTAATATAATGCTTCAGTTTAATAACTTATTATAATTCTTAACAATAAATAATATTTTGAATGAATTATTGAAATTCTTTATCCACCACAAACAGAAAATTAGATCATTTAAGTAACAGTAAAATTTTGATATTTAAACTCACAATTTTTGTATATAAGCACTTTTATAAAATATGGATGCATAAAATACAATGTTATCAAATTTATAAACAAAGTTTATCAGTATTCAACTAACAAATTTCATTTTTTGAATTATTTTAAAATTTGAGTTATGATATTTTAATAGTTTACTTGTGAAATTCAATGTTTTATCTAATTAAATATTTTGAATTAACATTACTAAGATTATTCATTTTAAATTTGCAAATTGATACTTGATAATATTAAAAAATATATAGAAATTAAACCAAACAATATTAAATAAAATGTTAATCTTGACTTAATATTTTATACTGATATCCATTAAACTAGCCCTTTTTATTGTGAAATTTCCTAAAGATTAATTGGTTAAATTAAGAATTCCAATTTTATAATTGAAAACCATAAAAGAATGCATAACAAAATGTATATTGCTTATGCAAATTATACTTTTATGCCAAATTTCCAACATACTTTCAAAAACATTTAATTTAACACAAATAAAGTTTACCTTTTATTTTATAATATTCAGCAATATTTTCAATAAGATACAATTATCTGAAATTTTAAGGATTCACTTAAATAATTTTTATATATTCTTTATAATCCTAAATAGATAATTCAATAGACATTAAAGATAGAATCAAAATTAATTTATATAATTATTTATATTTATCAATTTAATCATACAGAAATTTGCTGCATCTGTAACTCGATTATGAAATTTGTTTAAAAGAAATATACTGCATAACTAATTTTTTTCTATACAGCTCTCTCGCACATATATCTTACTGGTTTGTGAAATGTACCTATAATCATATTTAATACAACTATTAGACTACATATTTTCCAAATTAATATAAGGTCACACGGTTATCAAGCGGAAATGTTATCAGTAAATAATATAATACCATCTATAATCAGTTGATATAATATTGAAAAGAAAATGGTAATGATTGTTGGTAGAAAAAAAGCAAAATAATAACTTTTAAAAAATCCATTGGTAGCTTAATTTTTAAAGAAACAATTCATTTTAGTTACTTTAAAAGAATCTAAAAAAACATGATAAACAAGGAGTTAATGGAAATGTAGATCTGCTTTCTTTGTTCTATTTATTGAAGTAAAACTTCAAGGAATGAGATAATTCTTTTAATAATAAATTTTTAATAATTAATAATAAATTTCAGGCAATAACAAGAAAGAAGAAGAAAAAAAAAAAACTACTGTACCAAAAGTGAAGTTTCACCAATCTTTCCATTTACATTTAGAACAAGGTAAATTAAATTTCTTTTATCAAATTATGATTTCAATATTACTATTTATCCTTGAGTTTTCTGTAATTATGTTAATGTTAAAAATATTTCCCTACTAATGGATGTGATCTTTGTTACCCTGATTTCAAGATATGAAATTTGTAAAATATTACAATAACTTTCTTAATTTGAAAATAAGGCATCTAGTATTAAAAACATTTTGTACAATTTTTTTAAAAGATTAAATGATTTTTAAATGTTTTTATCTTAATAAAACTACTTTGAATAACAAAGTAAATAAGCTTCCCAAGTAAATATTTTACTTGAAAAAAACAAGCTTATCAGCACAGCTGTAATCAAAAGTGCAATAGCATACTTCCATGTACTTAGCCCTGTGTTGGGCTCTGTCAGTTGGATGAAAGCTCCTAGGAAATAGTCTTTGTAATTTAGTAGCAAAGACCCCCATACTTGATTTGCCACATCCAGAGATAACATTTCAATTGACAGACATAGCAACCATAACCTATTTAACATACCCCAACTGTTCATTAAATAATTTAACAGATCTTTGATTAAGTCAGGATTTGAATTTACTACCTTCTAACAATAAGAACAATGTTCTAATTTACCAGGCTATTCTACCCTCTACAAGGACAGCTGTTAGAACATTTACTGAAACTTAATTCTAATTAGTCCCTGGATTTAATCGTAAATTTGTATTGATAGAAATCAAGATTATATAGATAGTGACCAAAATCAGAATCCGTGAATAAATATAAGTTTTGGCAAAGAAAATTAAGACATAAAAATGATTTATAAATCATAAATAGTTCCAATAAAAATGAAATTTAGAATCCACTATTCTTTTTTTACATAAAAAAATTCACTAAATTTTGTTATATTTGGATGCTTATAACCTTTAGCGACCTAAGACCATAGTGCCCATTTTAGTCAAAATTTTATGCATGTTTGTATTATACCAAATGAATAAAAAAGAATCAAATTCTGAAGTACCCTAAACTTCAGAGAAGTCAGTGGTTCAATAGATATTTTAAAAGTAATTTACAAAAAATTTATCAAAAATAAAAAACTGCCATTGTTATTAATCAAGTCCGAATTTCTTGCTGCGAAAGGAAAACGAAAAATGTAGGAATAATGTAATAATAGTTATACATTTTTTACAGTAGATTAAAAATAAACAAAAAATCTGTCACGAAAAGATTACATACACAGTAACATATAACAATTTAAATATTCCATAATATTGTTATTGAAATAATAGAAGTTTAAAAGATGTTTGCAATTTGGTTTACATTTGCAGTAAGCAGTAAAATCTAGACTCAAGACTGATACGTTCTTGCAAAAATAATATTTTCGATATACAAAGCAGTATTTTCTATATTACAATTTTATCAAGGCTTCCAATTGCACTAGAGATTGTCGCTATTTAATGGAACTGTTATTTAAGAACCGTTATCAATTAATAACCGTTTAATAAATAACGGGTTTTTCAATGTTATCTTATGTTATTAAGATAACGTTTTTTCCCGTAACTGCTGAAATCGTTTCGGTAACTTCACGAAGTCGTTGTGGAACGTTTCTACATTACGTTACTTGTGTGGTAATGTTGAACATTTCTACATTATGTTATAACTTCCGGAACTTTGAAGCTGTTCTCGTTGTTTTGTAACTTTCGCTATCACTGTTTTGAAAAACTACCGGAACTTTAAGGACGCCATCGTTGTTTCGGAATGGAATTTTAAAGTCATTATTTGGTTATTTTGGTTTCTAACGTTGATGTTGAGTTTTCTCGGGAGCATGTTCGAAGCTTTCACTTGGCTTGCTAAGTTGCTACCAACAATGTATCCTTTTCGGTTCTCCACGTTGACGAAGGAAAGTTAAATGAAAATCGGATGCATGAATAACTATATTTTTCATTTAAAAAGAAAAATAAATAAATAAAACATTTGCAAAAATGAGAGTTTTTAGAAATATATTTTATGCAGATATTATGGGGCATATTATTTATTTACAGCCTTTATTTATTTTATGTATTTTAGTGAAATTTTTATTAAGATAAAGCATTTTATTAGAAACGTAAAATCATACTCGCATATCAAAGCAAGCATGAAATGTTTTAAATTTAATATCAGATTACGGAAGTTAATTTTTATAAATCAAAAAAGACTAAAAGAAGAAGTTAACGTACCATTCATTAAAGTTTGAAATTTATTTTAAGAATTTATACATTGTAAAAATAATTTTTGACAGTTATGATCCTTTTTATTTATTGAAAAAGCATCATCACAATTTATTAAAATTAATTTATATAAATTTAATTTTAATTATTTTAAATGATAATATAATCGATTGTATTAAGATAATATTTTAATGTACTAATTTTACAGTCCCAGAAACGTATTTAATGTGCTGCAATAAAAGAATTGCAACATATTTCTTGTAGACAACCATTTTTAAAATTTGTGTTGATATAAAAAGTATTATTGTTGTTAAGTCATGAGCATAATTATTAAGAATTATTATAACGAATATTGCAATGATTATATTAAATTAATTAATAAAATTATATTAAATTAATTATTGTAAATTTGTAACTGTAGTTGTATTTATTTGATATTTGAAATAAAATCACAATAAAATAAATATTCTATGTATTACAGCTGCAAACTCTAAATTTTCGTCATTTATCTTTCAAGTTAAGTCACAGTTATGACAAAAAAAAATTTATTCACAAAAGGATTTTTTTTTGTAGTTTTATTCTTACTTAATTTCAATACAAATCTTTAAGTATAATTAGCTCTACTCATAACATTTTTAATTTTATATAACTGTAAAATAAATTACCAGATATTAAACTGCATATTTACAAAAAACATTCTAAAGTGTCAGCTTGTAATATTGAATTATCTTCAGGCTCTTGGAAGAAAAGGTTTGTTTAATGAGAAGTGAAGATATTTCTCAGTAGTATTTATTAGAAGCGTCATATTGAACACATTTTCATGTTTAACTAATTTTTCTTCATTAAATCTTAGACTCGTAAGAATTACAAATATTTAAATACATATCTTAGAATTTCTTATATTTTTTAAATCCAAACAACAGTATTTTTCAAAAAAGTTTAAATGAATGAATTTTAACCGAGTATTAAAATTGCTTAGTTAAATAAAGTTTGGATCTGAAGGAAATTTTCATTGATTTTATAGAAATAAATATTTATTTTTAAAATTTTAAGTCTTTAACAATGATTTCTAAGAACTCTGAGATTTTCTTAAAAGTAAACTAAGATACTTTTTACACAATCGTTTCAATTGAATTTGCATTTTTACAAATCTTGTAGCATAAAAAAATGTGTTAAATTATTAAAACTTTTCAGTAAAATATATGGGCAATTTATATCATATAGTCCAACAACTTCAAGCCGTTATAAAGTTTTTGTTTAAATATCTATAATGTGTTCTATTATAGAGAAAGCTTCTTCGAAAACAGGGACTGAGTTTTATATATCATTAGGCAGTAACTAGAAAACTTATTAGTACCTACGCCAACAAATTAGATTCAAACATCCCTTTTCTTTAGTAGTTATTGTTAGAACAGATAAAGTCTTCCACTCCGAAGAATGATGTTGTTCCAATAGTCATAGTTACTGTGTAAACCATTGTGAACTGGACAGTTAACAGTAAACGTTTGCGCAATATACATTTTACAAGCACATTTATAATTATTTTTTCAGTATATTTTTAACATTATTTCTTTATATAGATATATAATTATAATTATATTATTTCTGTATATGGATACTATGTTCTGTATTCTTAATGTTATCTCTCTCTATACAACCTATGATATTATATCATGTTTTTAAACATGGATGTCTTTCGAGATAAATGCCTGAGAGTTTTCCGAGTTTCCTCCCTTGCACAGATGTTTGCAGTTTATTTATTAAAAACATTACTTTAAAAATTTACATATTAAAGCAACTTTTCTTCAATTCAATATTAAACGAGTAAGAATTTCATTAATTTGATAAACTATAATAATTAAATAACTATGCAATTCTATAGGATATATTCTTCAACAATCATAAAAACAAATGAAAAATAATAACTGTTTTTAGCATGTAAAGTATGGCAAGCAAAAATGTTAATTTGTTTATTAATTTAATTTATTTAAGATGTTATGATATCAAAAGATAATTGCAGATCAAACAATACAAATTAAAAAATTTATCAGTTAATAAAATTCAAAAACTTTTTTATATGAAATTAATTTTAACAATTGTAAATTTATATATTGTGTAAACAATAAAAACTGCATCTGAATTAATTACAGTAGTAATGTGTTTATCTATTTTATACAGAAGCAATTTTCATACAGTTTTATTTAAAATTACTGTTTAATTGCAAATATTTTAAATTCATTTTATTAATATCACATAGATCTCTTATTTTAACTTCTCCGTGAGGAGTAATTTCCTCTATTAAAAATATTTAAGGTAAATTTTACACACAATTGAGTTATATAGAACAGTAAAATTATGTAAATAAAGTAAAATTCTATAGCTTATCAGAAAGGCAAATTTTTATATTAGAATAGTTTCTCATAGGTGCTAAATATTCCAGTTTATATGCACAATTCTTTATTTTTAAACAGAATATTATTTTATATTTATGTTCATAAATATGTAATTTTATAGTATATGACATCTGTATTTATTCAATTTTCCTTTTACTGCAAGGTGATTTATATGAAAACTAAAATTTGATTTTTTAAAAGGTTAGATATTTAAAAGGAAATTTATATGAAACAGTAAAATATATTGAATTAATAAATATAAGTTAGTTTAGTGTATATCGCTGGTTAAATTATTATTACTATGATTTCACTATTTGAAAATTGTGGGTTCGGTACTGATGTTACAGTAAACAATGATGGATGGTGGCTATGGATATTGATTAATCACCGAGTCATATTTAGAAGTTGATAAGATAGAAAAATTAAGAAATTTCGATCGAAATTCAACTTTTTAATTATATTGTCTCTAATTAAAAAGTTGAATTTTGATCGGTCTGTCGATCGGGATTGAGTTGTACATCGCTCAGAATTCATTAATAAGCAGTAAAGATCATTGGGAAACAAATTATGCAAGTACACCTTATTTTAGAAGTTTTAACTGAGAAAAATCAATTGAGAGTAACAAAAATTATAAATCTAGTTGAATCCATTGCAATTTTTTTTAAAAAAATTAGTAAATAAACATCAGTATAGATTTAAATGTTAAACTTTCCGTTTAATAAAGCAGGGAATACCTAAAAAATTGAATAAAAATATTAAAAAATCGTTAAAATTTCTTTCATTAAGTGATTTTCGATGCTCTGTCACTAAGGTTGAGCACAAATTTGGAAGAATTCACCGGAAAACTGACGTCGGCAAAATTCCGGAGAACAAATGACGTCAGAAAATGTCACAAAATGGGCGTTCCGAGAGAACTTTTAAGTTTTCCAGCGAGTTAGAAAAATATCTGGCTGGACATCTGTAGCACCGGGAATTTCAATTGTGTTTTTACCTCGTTTTTGTGGGTACCTCGTGCAAATGGCTTCAAATAAATTTATTAAATTTTCTTTCGCTGAAGAGGAATTTTTGATCAATCAATACAGGATTAAGTATATCTAATAAATTTTAAAAATCTATAATCTTTTTCTAAATTAATTAATTTTAATTTATAATTAATTTTATAAATCATGCAAAGATATCTATGGGACACAAAAGATAAGAGTTATTTGATAAGCATAAAAAAAGCACCATCATGAAAGATATTCAACATTTGTTTTATGAAACATTTGGAAAAATTTGTAACAGGTAATTATATCGATTATTAAAAGTTGAATTTTTATGCAAATGAAATAAATTAAAATCGCGCTTATTTTCTTATACTTAATATGTCTTTATATTGATTTAGATATAATGCTAAGCAAAATTAATTCCAAAATTTAATATATTTATAATGTAATTAAAATAATTTATTCTTTTATTTAAATTAAATAGAACTTGATTTTTATATAATCAAGAAACGTTTATATTTTTGTTACAAATTTATATTGTTGCTCTTGTTTAGGTGTTATGATTTTTTTATAATAAGTTTTAATTCTATTTTATTAAAGAAAAATCATTGAATTATTCTATTAAAAATTATATTACTAAATAATATATTTTACATATATAATAAAATATGAATGTCAATATTTCTTGGAATTTTTAAATTTGATTCATGGAATTTTATACTTAGAAATCTTTATGAAGCCTGTTTAATTGCTTAAAATTAATAAATCATCCTCTTCTGTAAAACATGGATATTTTAAAATAAATTTATGGAATACACTGAAACGAACTAATAAAGAGAAATTTTATTATTATTTAATTATTTGTGCATGCAAAAATTTTAAATAATAAAATTTTTAAATATTCTGGAATGCATTACAATTTTCAGTTATTCAAAGAAATAAATTTTACTATTATTTGTGGAATTTTGTTGAAGTATTATTTAAAATACATAACATTAAAAGTAATGTTATAATTCAATGAGTTTGAGCAAATTTGATATGTGAATTTTTTATGAAATATAAGCTAGTTTAATTAGATAATTATAAATTAATTAAGTTAAAAATTATTAAAAAATTATCAAAGCAGAGAAAATATTACATGCAATTACGTATTTTAACTTTTTATAAAAATAAATTAAGAAATATATACGTAAATTAGCAGTTATAATTTCACAAAACTCATATTCTGCTCAGTGGCATAGTGAGCATAATTGGCACCCCGGTACGATACCTTTTTTGGCGCCCCCTTGAAAAGTAAATAATACTACAATATAAATATGGGCATAAAATGTATTAAATAATAAAAGAAATATAATAATATAACGATATATGATACATTATAATAAATAGAGTATAATTGTATAATAAGAATACACAATATAAATAATAACAGAATGTTGTACCCACTATAAAATAATCGAAAATATATTAATTTGAAGTATCAAGCTCTGCTTTAAATTTAAACAAAATTCTATTCTAATTTTAAAAAATACTTATATTGAATTCGTAAAAGTGTCATTAGAGAGAATAACCGGATTTATGTAATTTATAGAATTAATTATAAAAAGACGTGATTGATTTTATAAACTAATACATTTATTTTAAAAAACAAAAAAATTTCAAACGGGAAATGACTCGTTACGCATCACAAATATAAGCAGATGTAATTACTCGCGATCTAATATACTACACTATTCACATTTTTCTTGCCTTTGCTAAAGCGAATCGAACAATTACTTTTTCAAAGTTGATCATTTCAAATTTTTCTTTTTTTATACTTAAAATTGTTAAATCACTTAGACGGTTTTGACTCATGGTGAATCATAAATAAGTCAAAATTAATTTTATTTTGCTAAATGAACGTTCACAGCTTGCAATTAATGCAGAAATAGTAAAAAGTATTTGAATGGCAACCTCTTCTCTCTATCTTTACCGTTTGAGGTAAGACATGTTGGAAGTTCTAATAGAGTTTTTGATTTAATTTCATTTCTACTGCTGAGTTACATCTTTCACTCCCACATTTCTCTACAGACTTCTGTTCCATGGAAACCTGTATGACAAAATTCACTCAAACTTTTACATTTGTTAAGCCCGGTGACTTAGTGCAATCAAGATACAGGTCCAAGGTTCGATTCTCAGGCTAGGTCAACTCAATCTTTCATCCTTTCAGTCGATCGATTAATTGAGTACCAATCATGCTCGGAAACTAAACACCGCGGATTTAGCTTTAGGCTGATTACCTGACCGGGACATATGCTTCGCACCCCAGGGCCCTCTGTTAGGAAAACAGGTATGGGCACTGTAGGCCTTGTGATCCGGATATTACAGTTTTGAAGTTGAGATATTTATTTATTTATCAATTAATTTTTTTTTTACTTTTAAGAAAATTCATTTTAATGCTTTGTCATTTCCGTAACAATGTCTTACAAAATTTTTAATGTTTTTTTTTCCTAGCTTGTTAACCAATTGAAACAAACATTTTTACTCCCTATTAATTGTCCATTAGCTTATTTAAGAGATTCTATAAATTGTTGATCATTTGGTGTTGAACGTATTCTATAACTTATCTTAAAGCATTTTAAAAAATTCTACAATATTACTACATTCTATAATATTACTACTCTATAATAACAAACTTTAGCTATTTATTGCAAAATAATAATTGGGGAAGACTTTACACTCCTAATTTAAGATCAACTCACCTGATTTTTCACATTGATATCTTTTTAAACATTTCATTTACCACAGGTTAAACAAAAAGTTCTATTTAATTATTTTATTGCAGAAAAATTCCTGTGAAAAACAATTTTAACTTTATGGGAAATTTTGCATTTAAAATAGCTTTTTAAATTATATTATTCAGACTATTTATGTAAACCAAAATTATTTTTATTGTAAAAAATTTAAATTACAAAACGTAATATTCATAGTTTATAATATTTCATTTTTATACAATAAAACTAATTTTTTTGATTGCAAAATTAGAAGACCTTTGTTAATAAGTCTTCATCTAATTTCAGTTTAGATAACTAAATTATATGCCATAGCATTATCAATGCAAATATCTGATGAGCAATGGAACATTAATACAGAAAACAAAATTATTTTGCAAATTTCTTAAATTAAAAATCAAAACACACATAAATTCAAATAAAATTATATATATCTAATATAATCAGAAATTTTCTGTCAAACAATATATATTATTAAAAATAATTTTTTTCTCCAAAGTGATGCACTGTATATTGTTCATTCAAGTTCTTCATTGATTCAAAATATTACCAAGAACTAAAAGTGCTGAGACAAAAAATATATTTTAATTGTTATATCGCATAATTTTATGTACAGAAATTTTCTCAATTAGTTATCATAGTATTGAAAATTTTCTTCGTATTTTAAAGGCATTTTTTAAAACTGTTTTTTAACTTCGTTGAAAACTTTGCATTTCTTCGTAATTTATATTAATATATACATTTTGTTATTAAAATAAGGACTAATTTTTATTAAAATTAAAATTTATTTCTATTAAAAATCATTTTGGAAGTGCTGTTCATGCAATGGCAGGAAGTTTTTTTCTTTCCATAAATTTATGTTATTTAAGAACGAATTTCTCAAGTTAAAAGATTTGTTTTTTATGTATATTGAACTAATTAATCAAGAAAGATATTCTGTAATGTTTAAAGAGTGCTATAGAGACAGCTAAAACCTGCAATAAGTTATTACGCTATTATAGAAGAAGATTCTGTGTGCTTAAACATACAGAAAAGAAAGAAAAAAAAACATTTAAAGAAGAAAAAACATTCACAGATTTTTAATTTCTACCATTTGAAAAAAGAATTTTTCAATATAAGGTGCTGCTGTAAAGCCAACAAAATTACGAATCAAATAAAAATTATTTCCCCAAATAAAAACATTTAAGGATTACATAAATTCTTTTTAAATGAATAGTTTTAACAAATAAGTAATTTAATACTTAATTTTCAAAACTCTGCAAAAATATGTTAATAACAGTTTTATACCCCAGCAAAAATATGAAATAAATATTCATATTGAAAGAATACATAGTAGACAGAAAATATAACTTACGGCAATAATATTTTAAATGCCAAAACTCCAGATTTTCAAAAGTTTACATTTTTGTTTCCGATAAGCCATATTTTGGAAGAAACGAAATACTAACCGTGTGAACAATAAAAATGAAGAAAAGTTTATATGTTTTCCTAGAATTTGGAGGTAATTAGCTCTCGATCCCCTCCATTTCTATTCCAGGAAGGCAATTCCCTATGCGGCATACTGTATTTCTATATTATGAGAAATTCACCCCCTTTCTTTAAAGGTCAGTCTGGTACCGGACAAAATATTTTTGACAAAGGGAACCGCTAATATGAAACACGTTTCAGCAGGAATTTTTTCACGATCTTTCTATATCGCTTCTTGATAACTTAAGTAAAATCTGACTTTTCTGTTATTATAAGTACATTTAAATTCTTGCACAGGTTTTCATTAATAATATTTTAGTTATATGAAATTTTCTTTTTTTGCGCATAATTATTTATTACGTTATTATAATCAAAATGAGATTAAATTTTCACATTATTATCATAAAAAGATATAAAATATATTAGTGAAATGCTGCTTGTTAAATAAAATGATTTAATCTGTTTTGAGAAATTAAAAATAGCACCTCAAATAATATTCCAAAACACTGAAATTTCGACAAAAAACTTTTAAGTTTTGAATTTTTGAATAATTATAACATTCAGAAGGGTCCAAAAAACAATATTCGTTAATCGTTTTTTTTATTATTTTTAATTTTTTATATTGAGTAAAATAAACTTATTTGTTTTGTTAATTTTATTGTTATGACTTTTTGTAGTATATAACTTGACTTTGATAACCTGTATAACAATTTAGTCATAAAGGGCACTATGAATCTTGGCTTATTCACAAAATTCAATAAGTGTCTTTCATGAGCTTACTCTTCTGTAATCTCCCTAAGTTAATAGATCGAAAAATTACCATTTAACATTAACACAAATAATTTGGTTAATGTTTTTATACTAAAATGAAAACTTTTCATATGCTTTAAAATGGATTTGACCAATCCAATATTCGAGCAATTTTATATGAAAAAAAATCAACATATTTTCGTTATTTACACATTTACAAGATTTTTAGTACAAAACAATAGTATCACAAACTTTGAGCAAAGTGTGAAACTTAAAAAAGAAAGGATTAAAAGAATGAAAATTGATAATCTAACTAGTCAAGACATGAAAATCGAAGCATGGTTAAAAGAATAAACTTTTTAAAAGGAACTAAACCATGCAAAATGATTATCAATAAAGAAATATAAGACTAAGAGTTTCATTTATGGTAAACTCCTGCAGCTCTCCCTCATTTTTCATCAACAACTTCTTCTCTTTTCCAAATCTGATTCCTCCCTGGAGGTTTTTTTTTATATTTCCCTGGACATGACACAATAGTTATAAAATGCAAAGTTTATTTCTGCGAATAAAATTGATATTATTATAAAACTAAGATTGAAATTGTTTGAAAAATTTTGTTTAGCTTTGAAATGATTTAGCGCCCCTCTGTAAGCTGCGCACGGGGCATGATAGCACCCTTGCCCCTCCCCCCCATCACTACGCCACTGATTCTGCTTCAAAAAAATTTATTTAATCTTTCAATACAAATGTAATTACAGAAAAATGTCAAATAGAAAAATAACGTCACAAATTCAATAAAAACAAAACGTCATGTAGTCACATGACGTGACGTCATTACTCCGTCTCAGTGAATTCACCAGGAATTCTCCTTTTTCCTTGTGCACTCAAAAAAGCACGGAATTCTCGGAATTTCACCGGAGAATTCTGCTGTAGTTTGCGCTAGGCCTAATGTTCACCTTACACTTCATTTCCCAAAAAAACCAGTTTTGTCACTCCACGAAAGCTTCCTTTCGCTCCATAGAATTTCCAAGAAAGCCAAATGAACGGATTTCTTAGAATAACTTTCAAAAAGCCGTTATTTGATAACGCTTTTTAGAACGTGTTATTTTCCTGAAAAGTAAAGTTGATAACTAGTTATCCAAAAATAGCATATATTCAGATAATTTATCATTCTACAATTTAGTTCTATAAATATTACGAAATATTTGAAAAAAATTTTAAAAAAAGCATAATTTCTTTTCACACTAATTTTCAGCGCATTAGTTATAAAACATGATATTTTCTAATGCCATATCTAATATATACTTTTTTAGTTACAATGTTTCCCCCAAAAATAAAATAAAATTAGATAACAAAATTTAAAAAAACTCGAATATTTTTGAAAATACGAGTAACAAAAAAGTTAAAAAATTTCATATCAAGAGGTTGATGACAAAATAAAATGTCTTTCTCACAATTTATTACATATTTTGAAATAGTCAGAAAAAATTACAATTAATATTATTTAACTGTATCTGTGAACTTGAAAATTATCTTACTTTCGGATTAATGTTTATTTATAAATTTCAAACAAGTGTGTTTAAGTGTGATGTATTCCTGAATGCCTTTATAATATTTATTTTAATGAAGTTTTTTTCTTAAATTTAGAACAATGGCTTCGTCTAGTGAAGCCAAAGGACAATCTAATTGCTACAATATTTGTACGCAATCACAACTGCCATGGGGAGTGCGAAAAGAAAGACAAACTTTTCCGTCGGGTATTAATATTGACATCGAAGTGAAACCTGGGGAGTTTATTTTGCGTACATTGTTTGCTGAATTTACTGTGCAAGCTGAACGAAAGATAGATCTTGTTTTGGCTGAGCCATTAGAAAGACCATTATCAAAATCTCTTCAGAGAGGGGAAGATGCTCTATTTGATCAAATATTGAGTGCCTTTGGTTCTGTTGCAGAACATTGTCTACCTTCACTATTGCGTACACTTTTTGCTTGGTATGACCGTCAAGGTGTTGATTCACCCCTGTCTCTTGAATTGCGAATGAGATCAGAGTCAAAAAATAAAAATGAAGCTCAAGAAAAGACCGAAAAGGATTATTTGCATGAGCGACGGGATCTAGCTGTTGAATTTATATTCTGTTTGGTATTAATTGAAGTTTTGAAGCAATTATCTGTACATCCTGGCCATGATGATTTAATAAACTATATTGAAAATCTTGCTTTTAAGCACTTTAGATTCAGAGAAGGTGCTCAGTCTGGACCAAACGTTCAGAATGCAAATATCATCGCAGATTTATATGCTGAAGTGATTGGAGTACTTGCTCAATCTCGTTTTCAATCTGTTCGCAAGCGTTTTGTTGCTGAACTGAAAGAATTACGTAGCAAAGAGCCTAACCCAATTATAACCCACAGTATTATTAGTTTATTGATGGGAATGAAGTTTTTCCGAGTAAAAATGGTACCTATTGAAGAATTTGAAGCTTCTTTTCAGTTCATGCAAGAATGTGCAACTTATTTTCTTGAAGTCAAGGATAAAGATATAAAACATGCCTTAGCTGGGCTTTTTGTAGAAATATTAGTTCCTGTTGCCGCAACTGTCAAAAATGAAGTCAATGTACCTTGTTTAAAAACTTTTGTAGAAATGCTGTATTCACATACATTAGATTTGTGCACAAAAAAGAAACATAGCTTGGCTCTTTTTCCTTTAGTAACATGTTTACTTTGTGTTAGTCAGAAACTATTCTTTTTGCAGAATTGGCATTATTTCTTAGCCATGTGTTTATCTCATCTAAAGAATCGAGATCCAAAAATGTGTAGAGTGGCCTTAGAATCTTTATATCGTTTACTCTGGGTTTATATGATTCGCATTAAATGTGAAAGCAATACTGCGACACAAAGTAGATTACAAAGTATTGTGAATTCACTTTTTCCAAAAGGATCAAAAGCTGTTGTGCCCAGAGATACTCCTTTAAATATTTTTGTTAAAATTATACAATTTATTGCTCAAGAAAGATTAGATTTTGCCATGAAAGAAATAGTTTTTGATTTACTTTCAGTAGGACGTCCTATCAAGATAATACTTACCCCTGAACGTATGAGTATAGCTCTTCGAGCATTTTTAGTTGTGGCTGATAGCTTACAACAAAAAGAGGGTGATCCTCCAATGCCTAGAACTGTTGGAGTGTTACCATCAGGAAATACTCTCCGTGTTAAAAAAACGTTTTTAAACAAAATGCTGACTGATGAAACTGCTAGAACAATTGGAATGTCACATTATCATCCTTATGTGAGAAAAGTTTTTGACGATATTTTAAAAGCTCTTGATGTTCAATTTGGACGTCCATTGATGATGACAACTGTTCAAAATATAAATAAAGAGCCTGATGACATGATAACTGGTGAGAGAAAACCGAAAATTGACCTTTTTCGTACATGTGTAGCAGCTGTTCCTAGATTAATACCAGATGGTATGAGTCGCCATGATTTGGTTGACTTACTTTCTCGATTGACAGTTCATATGGATGAAGAACTGCGTGCTTTGGCATTTCAATCTCTTCAAAATATGACACTTGATTTTCCAGATTGGAGAGAAGATGTAATTTATGGATTTGTTCAATTTATGTTAAGAGAAGTTAATGACACATTTCCACAATTGTTGGATAATGCTCTTCGTATGTTATTACAATTCCTCACTAATTGGAAGAATGCTCTTTCTACTCAATCTCAAGCATCTCTTCGCAAGTCTTCTCATGAGCAAAATAAATTAGATCATTTGTGTTCAGTTTTGCATTTAGTTGAAGCGGTTGCATTAGTGATGCTTTGCCATTGTAGGCTTCCACCACGTCGATTGTCTGTTCATATATTAAAGGAGACTAAAGCACTTTTAAAAGCATTAGTTACTACATGTGAAGAAGATTATGTAGCTGAAACAATTGATCAATGTTGTCCTCTTGTAGCAGAGAAATGTTTACCCCTTTTACCACCAGCTGAAAAAGCAGCATTGTTATCAGCATCTCATATCGACTTACAATGGCTAACTGAAAGAAATAGCTCTGCTTGGACTTCAGGACTTCATGACTCAACTGAGGGTTCATATAAAATTTCCAGTAACTTAGAAATTTCTGAAAGCTCCAGTTTAGATCCATGGTGTGTTTGCTTGCTGGGTTTTATTGATAACAGTAATTTATTGAAATCTTGCCAAACAGCCATTGCTCATTCTTGGCCTATTATTTATTCACGAATCACAACACTATTCTCCTATTTAGATCTCAACCCAGTGAGTGATAATAGGGCTTCTTTATTAAGGCCTACAGTTGTTAAAAAAGCTGTCAATGAAAGGGAACTTCATTTAACTTTATGGCGGAATTATTTAATGTTTGCTTGTCGAATAGCACCCCCAAATTGCAGTCAACCTGTTAGATTTATTACACCAGAGCTCAGTCTTAGCTCATCACCAGATAGTATTAGCTCTGAACGTTCTGATAGTAGATCTCCTAATAATACAAGTGTTCATGTTTCAAATCTTTTTAAGCAAATAATACCTCTTTTAAGAAGTGAACAAGCTGACATGCGAGATACTATTGTGTTTGGTTTGTCGAAAGTAAATCACTTAGCTGTTAAAGATCTAATGGAAGAGTTAGTTGGCTACATAAGAGAAGCAATTGATCGAAAGCAAGAAAATGTGAGGCGTAGAAGACGTCGAGATGTTCTTCGTGTGCAGTTAGCAAGACTTTTAGAACTTATTGCAGAACAGGGCACTTTTGGTATTAGTAACAGTGTTTTGGATAGAGATGCCTCATCTTTAAATACAACATTTGTTGAATACATAGATGGTGCAAGATTGTATTTAGAAACAGAAAATGATAAAGATGTGCCTAGTATTGTGCAAGAAATCAAACAACATTTTTGTGGTTTTATACATAAACTTATTAAAAGTTTTTCTCTTGAAAACAGGCATAATCTTCTTGGCTGTGATTTAAGAAGAAACTTATTTTATCTTTTTGCTACATGGAGTGGTAAATTTGGATCTCATTTTGGTATGGGAGACAGAAAAATTATAAGAGATGATGCTTGTTCTGATTTTGAATTTTCTGCATTACAAGCTATGTCAGCAGTTTTATGTTGTGGCCCTTGTTTTGACCCTCAGGGTCTCAGTGAAGAAGGATCATTTTATGCTTGGTTGAATAGTTTATTAAGCTCCAAAGTAAATAAAATTTATCAATTGGGGCAGGAAACTGTTGTCTTACTTTTAGAATTTAATTCTGATTGTGGAACTTTATTAGATTGGCTAGTTGATTGTTGTTATACTGGAGATGTACAAATGGCAGATGGTTGTTTTAATGCTCTTGCTACAATATTTAGTGTTAGAGAATATCCATGTGATCATTATATGGCTATTATTAATGTTACATTGTTAAACACTGGTTGCCCTAGAAGTAAGATTCAAGAAACAGCATTTCAACTTTTGCAAATTTTAGATCATCGATTTTTTAGCAGCTGCAATTCAATTTCAGTTGATGGAGAAACTGATGCTGTAAATCGAAATGTTGTATTACGAAAGAAACCTGCTCAGTTTTATGATGCATTATTTTCTTCTGGATATCCTTGCTCTCAAATGCAACTTTCCCACCATCTTGCTCAACTCCATCCTGAATTAACTATGCCTATTTTTTCTGAAATTACTAGCAGACTGCAAACAGCACGTCCTCCAGTTAGACAAAATTTATTGCAATATATTTTACCATGGCTCTATAATATGGAATTAGTTGATCCTAACGTAACTCACTGTAGTCCATTATCTCATTTAAGCCGTATTCAGGAATTCTGCTCTACAGAAACTTGTCAGAGTATTGCTCTTGAAAGAAGAGAAGGTTGGGGCTCTGCAGAAGCTACAGAGATGGTTTTAAATAATCTTTTCTACATTACAGCCAAGTTTGGAGATGATCATCCTCATGAAATCGAAGACTTATGGGCTTCATTATGTAAATGTTGGCCTAATAATTTGAAAGTTATTATAAGATACCTTTTTATTATCACAGGACTTGCTCCAAATGAACTCCTTGTCTTTGCCAAACGAGTTGTTTTATTCATGGCCAAAGCAAGACCAGAGAAACTTTTAGATGAAATGATGGCTGATATGCAAACTGTTGAGAGTTTGAATTGTCTTATTGAAAGAACAGAAACTCCACCATTTTTCAGAGTTACAAGTATTCGAAAGGAAAGTAGCCATTCTGATGATGGCGGTTCTAGTTCTCAACCAGATGCACCACGTAGTGAAGTCACTCTTGAACGAGGAACTTTGCATACAAAACGTCATAGTACTGAGAGTGGTTGTGAAAAAGATAGTCAAATCAGAAAGGATGCCTGTTATTCTGAATCTGTACCTAGTGCATGCAGTGGAGTAAATCAACCCAAAACAAATCCTGGACCATCATCCCTTACAACAAGTGATGATGGTCAAAACACTATTATATCTTCAGTTGAGGAAGATAACTTTTTGTTATTATGTCATGTTCCACCAGAAGATTATGTGAAACCAGAAACACCTCAGCCACATCCATTACCAATGCCTGAATTTGGAGGGTATTATGCTCCATTAACTGAATTTCTTCCAGATAGTTCTCAACCAGTAACTGGATTCCATAGGTGTAACTTAGCAGTTATGTTGCTTGTTGATGTTTTAGATGGTATAAGCATTGATTGGTCACCCCATGTTCCATTAATGCTTCATGTTATATTCCTTGGTTTAGATCATACACGCTCCTTAGTGCATGAACATTGTAAAACTCTTTTATTGAAATTGTTAATAGTGTTATCTAAACATGATGACCATTTAGGAATAGCAAGGATACTTTTAAATAATAAGACAAGAGAGTTAGGATATGGTCTTCCTCTACAAACATTTGTTTCTAAAATAAATTTTACTGAGCAAAAACTTTTTGAAGAAACCACTGTAGCTGATCTTATAAATAATGAGCAATCGTCTATAGATGATACAGAATCCACATCAAGTAAAGAACAAGATAGTGGATCTTGTGAGACTTTAGCTATAGAAGAAACTGTTGTTAATCGTGTTTTTGAAATGAATAAAATGGTGCCAAGTGTAGAAGATGCTATAAAATCCCTTATTGACTACTTAGCATCAAAGAAAGGGCATGCTTTATGGAGTTATGAAGATATTACATCCAAGGTGTGGTCTGTTAAAAGTGCTGAGCAATTAACAGCCTTTTTACAGCATGTCCTTTATGTTTTTAAAGAATCCATTCCTATGGCACACATACAAGATCGTTGGGCTCAGATTGCATTACAGCTTGCTTTATCATGCTCATCACGGCATTATGCGGGGCGCTCATTGCAAATATTCCGAGCTTTAAAAGTACCATTGAATGCTCGAATGTTATCTGATATTCTCTCACGTCTTGTAGAGACAGTAACTGAGCAGGGTGAAGATATGCAAGGTTATGTTACTGAATTAATGCTTACTTTAGAAGAAGCAATAGAATCTTTAGATTCTGCTTTTAAAATCAGTGACATCATGAAAGATTTTTTCAAATCAACTCCTAATTTAAATAAAGAAAGCAATCGAAAAAGTGCTCCTCCAATCACAGTTACTCATCTTGGACATAGTTTGGGATCTAGCAATCCTTTGCCCATGGGTATAAATCATCAACGTAGTACCTCATATTCTGGTAGAAAATATCCAGATTCTCCTACAATTGAAGTCAAAGATATTCGAAATCGAAGTAATACAGATATCGATGTACGATTAAAGTCAAATAACTTGGGTAGATCAAGAAGTGCACAGTCTTTAAAAATGGCTGATGAGCAGTTTTCTCAGGAAGATCGAATGGCGCTCCTATCACAATTTTTCTGGATTGCTGTTTCCCTTTTAGAATCAGATTATGAGTATGAGTTTTTGTTGGCACAACGGTTACTTGAGAAAGTTATGACAAAAATACCACTTGAACGTACTGATTGTCAAGAAAAATTAGAAAAAATACAAATGCAGATAAAATGGTCTAACTTTCCTGGTGTCCATGCTTTGTTATTAAAAGGCTGTGCTTCACCTACAACATTTGATCCTACTATAAAAATACTCACCCAGTTTACAGCTTTATTGGATATACCAGTTGTAGATCCATCTGAGTCCTTAGCATTTCCTTTTCATGTTATGGCATTATTGCCTTATTTGTTATTAAATTATGATGATCCTAATACTTTATGCATTAAAAGTGCTGAAAATATAGCTCAAGTTTGCATGGAAAAATCCAAGAAATTAGAAAATTTAGCTACTGTTATGATGCTTTATAGTCGTCGATCGTTCAGCAAAGAAAGTTTTCAATGGACTAAATGTGTTGTCAAATATTTGTATGATGCATATTGTCATGTATTTTTAACACTTATAACATTTTTGGTGGAAATTTTGGAAAAGGGACCTCAAAGTTTGATACCTCATGTCCTTGGAATTCTTTATTGTGTCTTGCATTATTTAGATGTTACTAGTTCAGTGCAAGCAATAAATTCAGATTTATTACGTGTTATATCCAGATACATTGAAGGTCCTCAATGGAAAGATGCTTTAAAAATACTAAAATTAGTTGTCACTCGTTCATCAACACTTGCAGCTCCACCTGCACCTTTCAATATTGGTTCCTCAGCTGCTGATTGTGTAAGTATAGCTTCAAATACATCATTTGTTGATTCAGAATTTGGTAGTAAGCGAGAACTACCTGGAAGGACTATGGATTTCACTATAGATTTATCCCTCACTCCAATAGTTGGTCAACGTTATTTGTTAAAAGATAGTCCTAAAGAGGGAGATAAAGAAGGATCTAGTGCTTCTCCTAGACGAAGTCTATCTCATAATCATTCTTTCACTGAAAATGGTTCTGTCGGCTGGAAACGACCTTGGCTTTCTCAAGCTCGGACACGAGAGCATTTAATTGGTCTACTTACAAGCTGTGGACAAAGGGTTGGATTGCCTAAAAGTCCATCAGTTATATTTAGTCAAAATAGTGATATTATTGAGCATCAGTCTTCAATGTGTAGTAGCACTGAAGAAATTTCCGCTACTAATAATGAATCAGCAGATAGTAAACTAGAAGATGGTCATCCAGAGCATGCACAATTTGGTGTATTTAAAGATTTTGACTTTTTGGAATATGAATTAGAAAGCCAAGAAGGTGAAAGTATGGATAACTTTAATTGGGGTGTCCGTCGTCGTTCATTGACTAACTATGAAGGTAGTACAGATGATGTTTCTAAGCCTAAACTTAACCTTTCAATGAGCAATTCAACTTTAAGTCCACGGAAAGAGGAATCTTCTGATGATGAAATCGGAAGTGTCTCACCTCTTGAGGATGTTCATCCTGATTTACCAAGTAGCAGCAGTGGTTATGTATTTCCTCCAAGTTCTTTACCATTATCAGAGCATCGAAGACGACCTATCAGCCCAGCTTCTGTATCAACACATAGTTTAGCTAGTGATGGAGATTTAACTTTAAGTAATACTTCACCTAGTTTTTCACCCTTAGCTGCAATACATCTACCACCAGGATCTGAAGATATTGAAGATATGTGGAGAACTCATTTACATTGTTTAATGTCTGACACTACTGGAAATGTAGCTGCTAATACTTATCAAATTATGTCACGGTTATTTAAAGAAATGTTTAGAAGAGTTACAAGGTTAACACGAGAATGTTGTCAAATGATTTCTCATATGGATGGCTTTCGAGGAGTTACTTCACATTTTCTTACAATGCTTGATGTTCTCATTAGTCAAGTAGAATGTCCCTTTATTTATATTGATCCTGAGGTGATGCAACTTGTTGAACGGCACAAATTTTGTGTTCTGGAAATCCAAGAACACTGGGAAACATTTTTAGAAAAACAAGAGCACACTATGGAATGTATGGATGCCATGAGATCTGCTCTTAAATTAGAACAATTAGGTGAACCAATTCCTGAAGATACCATTGAAGAACATCGTGTTGACTTATGCCGCTGTTTGTATAAGTTACATTTTCAACTTTTACTTTTACTTGAATGTTACGTTAAACTTTTATCATTGCTTACAGCTAGAGTTCAGCAAGTTCATATTGTTGATCTATCTCAAGACATCACATCAGTGAAAAATGATGTTGTGAGAGCAGTTGAAGATACTGAAAGTGACAGATTATCACCATCAGAACAACCTGATGTTTCATCACTTTCTCAACATGAAGCAGAAACAATATTGTTAGAATTAGTTCATACACGTAAATGGGGAAAAGCTATTCGTCATTTACATTGTTACCGATCTATGTTTCCTGGTTCTTTATTTGGTCATTCTGAGGAAGATGATGTGGATGTTATTCTTGGCATTTATGCTAAACATCTTTGTGAAAATAGAACTGGCTATTTTATGATGACACAGGAAGAGCATGACATAGCTCATGTCTGTCGCCAATTAATGGATATTAGTCTTCAACTCTCATCAGTTCTACACAATCTGGAGCACTCACATCAAGAGAGACATCCAGATTCTTCATTTCGGAGATCTGAGTGCTAAAAGAGCACATCACTGCGCTTTGCATAATCTGTATATATATTTCTTCTGTTATAGATAAAATATTTATTAAAACTATGTTATTTTTAAATACTTATTTATAAAATATATGAACTGGTGAATTTGTTGTGTACAACTTATCATTTTAATTTTTTAATCTGCCTTAAATTAAAAAAAAAATTTACAAAATATTTTATTGCAAATATTTATTTATTTCTATTAGAAGCAGTGTATGTAGCTTTTTAATTTTTAATATTTATTATTTTTGTTACATTGTTAAATTACTCAAAATGTGCAATTATTTAAAGTTAGAGGAATTATTATAAATATTATTTTCTATATAAAACAAAAAAATAAAGTGTTTTAAGTAGTACTAATTTTTATCTTTGAGTTACATCATGTCAAGAAATTCTTCTAATAATAATTATTGAAAACTTCCATTTTTTATATACAATTTTTTATAAAATAAAAGAAAATTAATTATCAATAAAGTTTGATCAACAACTATCAGGCTTAATATTTTATTAATGTAATAGGTAATAAGTTTAATGATTCACATAATTAATGTAATTCCTTTACCTTTAAACGTGAAAGTATTTAGCAAATGTAAAGCAAATCCTTTATCTTATTACTAAATCCTTTTCATTATTTTTTACTAATAATAGTGATGTAAAGCATTGACAACCAACAAATGAGCATGCTTAAAAGCATTTTCTTAAAAAATCTAAGATTTCTTCAAGTGACTTCTCAAAGGAGAAACCTTTATTTTCCCTTTTTTACAAGGTACATTTTAAAGGAGGGGAAAATTAACAAATGTTTTACATTTTAATTCTGAATATTTAAATTAATGGTGCAAGACTTATTCCATCATAAAGAGGTTAATACAACCCTTTCTCTTTCACAGTTGCATGTATTATAAATTTCCTTATCTATAAAATATGTTCTTTTCTCATGTCATATTCAGTGTTTGAAATAGTCATTTCTTAAAGGATTGGTTTTTCTAGCTTATTATAGAAGTATAAAATTTAATTTTGTTTTCATAGCTTTTATTTAAAAAAGAATATTCAAAATAATTGTTTCAATAAAAAATTAAAATCTAAGTTTTTTTTATATAAAAGTAGCACAATTGTATATTACTTAAATAAAAACAAAGAATACATTATCCAATGCATTTATTAAAAAATAAAAATGCAATAATTTAATCACAGAAAAATTTTACCTTCAATTACTTAATTCCAGATGAAAATTATATAGTTAATTGCAAAGAACTCAGTTTTAAAGAAAATGCATCTAATTGATTAAAATCAATCATTGTATAATGAAACACACACATTCCATTTTAAGCTGCTCTTTAACAATATAGAACTTCCTAATTATTGCTTTTTCAAAGTAAGTGTAGAGTGATTTGTAAAATGCATGTATATCTTGTAGTTTTATGTTTTCTATTTGGTATACTTTGAATTATTTATATATTTAATTATATTGATGCATCTTATTGTAGCTGTATTGTAAAATAAATAAATAAATAGCTCAATCAATACTGAATTTGATTTAATCAAAAATAAAGTATTGAATGAAAAGTGTCATTGTATTTTTAATTCATAAAAAATTACCATAGCTAAATTAAAAAAATATTTAATAAATTCTTTAATTTACATAAGTTTGGAAGAAAAAAATACATTCTAATTTGTAATGGTTACACATTAGGTTTTTCTGCATAACAAACAGTCCATGTTTGATTACCTTCTGAAACTCTTTTGATCTTAGATGTCCAGGTTTCTTCTAAATATTGATAGTCTTCTTCAGAAAACTCCTATTGAAAAAATATAATTATTAATGCTATTTTATTATTTCTTTTATCTTGTATTTCTTTATTTCTATAAAAGGAAGAAAAATTTTGTTATCCATTTAAATTGTGGTAAACAAAACGTTTTGATAGAATCTTGATTTTTGAGTAAAGAATGTTTCTAATATTTTACAATCTGAATACTGTCAGGTACTTTTTAATATACACCCTATGGCATTCAATTTTCTGAGTTTTTAATATTTGCAAAAAAGTCTGACTAATTCCAGCAAGTTTAATATTCATTGCATGAATTTCAAATTATTTATTTGCCAAATTTTATGATTCTATTTGTTTTATAAGTGAAATTTTAAGTTATGAAATTGAAAATAAAGGAAATCACTCACATTTAAAAAGCTTTCTTTTTCTTTATGCAATTTATCTAATTCAACTTGAAGTGCATTTAAGAATTCATCTGTGGCATCTTCAGCACGAATATTCACAAATCCACTTCTCTCCAACAGCTGCAAATTAAACATCTTTATAATATGCATTGGATAAGGTTTTTATGAAGACTTCTAATGTATATATTTGTAAAGTTTAGCTCACATTTTTAATATGCTTTACTCTATAAAAGTTTTATCTTTCTACAAAATAGGCGAGATGATTCATTCCTTTATAAAATCTTTGCGATATTCAATACTTTTATTTACCAAAAATACATGACAAGAATTAAATTATGGTGTATTTGTATTGAATTTCTTAGAATTTCTGTTTAATCAAAATAAAAAATTATCAAAGGACCAAAAGCATAAAATATTGAAAGAATTTTTCACGATTACAACCTTATGTTAACTTGATATATTAATAGACATTACAAACGCATTCTACATTATAACTAAAAGATCATTCGGTAATTCTTAACTTAATATAAGTATTTAAATGTCAAATAAAAACCTGTATTAAATTAGAATAAAAGCTGTTTGTCAATAAGATAGTAAAGTTAAAAAAAATTAACTATTTTAATTTTACCCTCTGTCTTGTTTACATACAAAAATCAGAACTTGTATATTTTTGAATATTTTTAATCGAGGAATAAAAGTTTTGTGACAATTCTAATAATAATAATGAATTACAAGGCCTGATCAGTTTTTTTGCGTTCTCTTCTTATTAGAAGGTAGTGAATTCAACTTATTATCCAATCGAAAATCCAACGTATAATAGCGGCTGGAGAACGTAAAATTTCGTGGTCACAATGTCCTCAAGTGAAATGATACCCCTGAGAGGTCCTTACTTCTAAATTATGAAGGGCTTACTTTCGGGGCATTGATGGCACACCCATTGGGTGCACCATTATATAAGTTGCAATCATTTCGCCCCTTGCAATGCTGTACGGTTGAAGCACTAGTAGTATATAACCAGGGCATTAAAAATAAATTTATACGTTATGAAAAATATATAATGGCATACAAATTGTTTTTAAATATTTTTTTATATAAAAATTGTGTTTTTATAACAAATGCTTCACGTAAATCAGATTTAAAAGTATATACGCACAGATCTGGGGGAAGTATCAATTAATGATCAATATTTTCCCATTAAAATGAATACGTTCTTGGTAATAGATAATGGAAGGTGAAATTTTAGTAATGTGATGATTGAAAAAGGGACATTAAAAGGGTCAGTTCTAGTATTAAATATCTATTCATTAAGAGAACAGAAAAATGTAATGATCTATCATTAACTTATTTCATCCAATATTAATTAGTGTGTTGAAATTTTTTGTCTAATTCTAGTTTCTTCATAAACAGTGCAGAGGAGCATCAATGCTAAAGAGTTAAAAGTCAGAGCACACTTACTTCTTTGTACTGTTGTGTTGTTAGTAAATGGTATCCTCTATCTTTAATGTATTGTTCAAAATTTGGCGAAATTTCTTTTTCACTCCTTGAATAATCCGTGAACAATATTTTACCTCCCGGTTTCAACCATTTCTGGAAAAAATAAATAAATAAGTAAAAAGCATAACTTAAGTCAACAATAAAAACACAGCCATAAAATAAATGCCTAGTTCATCAGATTTTAATTTTTTCTTGGCAGTTTTTTTTTTTAAACATACTTTTAAATTTTATGATTTTTCAAATCACATTCAGAGCCTGAAAAAGTAAAAGCATACAAGGCAGTTGACCTGGGTTTCCACATCAGTGGAGTCCCCAAATCGAATAAAAAGTTTGTTTTTGTGAAACAGTGGGAATCCCTTAGATTTTTGTCATGGGCTCGAATTTGGCTAAGTCGGGCCCTGATCACAACCTCTTAAAAAAACTTTTTTAAGCACAAACTTTTAAAGAGGATTTGGCTTATAAACTATTCATATGTAAAAAATCTGGGAAAAAAAAGCATTTTATATGTATTGCATATAAAGTTACTTTTACTTATTCTATTTAAATACTTACAATGAAATTAGAGAAGAGCTCATCCTTATTTGGAATGTGCAGAAGAGTGTCTCTGCTGTAAATCGTGTCGAAGGAGTTATCATCGTAGACTGAACGTGTGATATCACAAATCACAAACTTCACCTTGAATGAAAAAAGTAATAATGAATTTTGGAAAACAAAAATAAGTATGTGAATGAGGGCACACAAGTCATTTAATGAGTAAAATCAAATATATGATATTTTTTTATTATATTGGAGTTTAGACATTTTACTATTCTTTTATTTTTAATGATGTAGATTATGAATATTTGTTTCACAATCATTCCCCAGATGGGTTGAATATGAGAATGTTTATTCAGTAAGGAGGATTTATATTCACTTTTCCTACTTTTAGATAATTAAAATAATTTTTATTTATATTAACACTATCACAATATCATTGAATTTAAATATGGGAGTTTGAACTATGATTAAAATGACTTGCAGACTTATTTTTAAAAAATGCTTATTATAAATTATTTTTAATACAGTATAAGTGGAATTAATATTTTTCATTGTATCTGAATTGTATAGTTATCTTTTGTTAACAATTGATGTAGTTGCATACTCGTCATTATTTTAACATCATTTGTTCAAATTAAATATAGCCAGTGTTATTTAATAAAGTTTCAAAAAATATTGTTCAAATTATAAGTTTCTGTATAATATTTCAACTAGAATTGTTCATTCTACTCATGAAAAATAATTTTTCTCTGCTGGTTAGGATGAGTAATATTGCTACTATCATATAATACTCAGCCGACCGATGACTGAGTGGTTAGCGTTCCTGACTCTTGAGCTGAGAGTCCCGGGTTAGAATCCCGGTTTGGACATAGAGGTTACTTTCTCTCTCTGTGTTTCTCTGTCCTTTCTTCTGTGATGCAGAAACGAGGTCCACCCTATAAACGGTTTTGTGGAGGTATGGCGCGGTCAACAATACTCGCCTCCGTGACTTGGTGTGCCGTTGGAAAAATATATATACATAATTTACATACATACATACATAGCAGTGCAGGCGTTCCCTGGATTAACTGGCTTAGAATTCTGGGCTATCTGGAAACATAGTAAACAAATCTTTGCTGCACAAAACTGCTAATCTTGGAGTCAGAGGAGTAACACAGATATGCTATGCATTATTATTATTATTTTTTTTTTTTTATCACTATCCGTTTTCCTTGATAAATTCAAATGTTGAATACAAACTATCTTTCGAAAAATAAGCTATGTGTGGATATAACGCGTTCCCCTCCCTTCTTTTTTCCATCAGCGCTTAATACAGAATCTTTATACATTTAAAGTTCTTAATAAAAAAATTTTTTTCACGCCAAATATATTTACCTAAACATGAATGACATCAGATCTTGCAAATTGATATTCAGCGTTGACTCATAATTTCATAACATTTTGACTCATAACATAATTATTATTGTCAACCTAATTAATTTTTTTATCATAATTTCAAGTTAAATTTAAAGAATAAATGTATGAGAAACAGTGGTTATATCAGGTAGTTCCTTTAAATGTTAGTTTATTTGCATGAAAAACTGATATATAAGCATAAAAATTTTGCATAAAATTGTTTTAACCAATTATATTAAAAAACAACTTTATTATTTACTGTAGCTCGAAAAAAATCTTGGTTGACCAATATTCATCTGAATTTTTATTCAAGTCGAGGGAGCAAACAAACTTAGGAAAGAGTAATCTTGCATGTACTTTAAATTCGCATGCTTGATAATCCACGCAAAAGGAGTTTGATTTTTAAATGATACTTACATAGTTGATTTTTAGTTATTCTTTTTTGTAAAAAACTTGTCAAGACCACCATTTCTCAACTTTAAAAAATATATTTTGCAATAATAATGCGTTATAATAAATTAAACTTTTTAGAAATGTTCCATCAACACAAGTTTATTCATTGAATCATTTTATTCAATTAAATAACAAATTCAATAAATATTATAGTTTTAAAAATATTAAGTATTTTACTTTCGTTGATTATTTTAGCGATTTTATTATCATTTTAATGAAAGTTTTATTAACCAATAAACCGCATAATATCGTTTTTTTACGATGAAATTGCAAATTAAAAATTTTATAAATATTTTACATTTTATGAGCATTTTTGTATTATATAATGTATTAAACGCGAAAAATTATTAAATTTAAATGTCTACAAGTCCACATTCTGATAGAAGATTCTAATTGTTGTCCCAGAGAAAAAAATAACTGATGAGACGTGTTGGAATAAAAAAACACACAATATTGTAAACACAACACGAAATCAATAAAGGAATCATTATCAAGAAATTTTACCCTTTCTAAAGAAGCAAACGCAAGTAGACGAAAACTCAAATATATGACTGAACACAATCTATGAAATCCTATTTCTGCGATTCTTAGATCTCTGGCAACCGTGAAGATGTCCAAAATATTAACAAGTGCAAAGTCGTGACGTACAGTATCCGCAGAAATTAGGTGCTTCATTAGCTAGAATTAATAGCTAAACGAAAGGAGTTTGTCGACAAGACTAAGTTATGTTAAAAATTGTTAAAGAACTTTGCATTTTTAATGAGTCGCGAAGATAAATTAAGAGCTAATTTTTTTATAACGGAGAAGAATTGCTGTTTTAATACACTAAACAAAAAATATTTTCTAAGTGGAATAAGGGTTGAATTCCAAGAAAGGTTCCAATATCTCCAAAAATGTCTTTTTATATCTCACAGTAATATTGGACATATGTTGAAAACTGGAAGTCTCTATCAATTTTTTCTGAATTTCGACTAACAAAAGTTTAAACGTGAAATATGATCAGCTTTTGTTACTACAATAAATTTAAAAAATAACTTTTTTGATTAAATCCCCTGGATGTATTTATTTTTTATAATAAAATGTTTGATTCAGTTTTCAAGCAAGGTTGATAAATATAGTTTTGCCATGACCTGTAGTGAAAAAAGATTTTTTAAATTGAAACTGATATAAAAATATTTAATATCTACAAAATTCACGTAGAGATTAATAAAAAATCCAACTATTTTGGCAAATAATGATAATTAACATTGAGGACTATATTAAAGAGTGCTTTGTGAAAAACAAAACATGTAAAATAAAATTGAAATTCATGAATGCCTTTTTTCTTTGAACCAGCCTGAAATAATACAGAATAACAATTCTTATTTCTTCTTTAATGTCCAAAAAAAAAAAAAAAAAAAAAAAAAAAAATGGGGAGTCAAATTTAAAAATCTTTTAGGGCGGCAAAAATCAAAAATCCCAGTTAATGCTGGCTCCAATATATTTTAGATATGTAAATACCTGAAAATAAATATAGGTAAACGCAATTTAAGATATCCATATCAAAGTAACGAACAATGTAGTTCGGGTGTGGATCAATTAAAAAGAATAATTCGATGTTTTGTTTTTAATGTAATCATAGAAATAGAAGCATAACTGTAATTTATTATAAAAAATATAGATTTTGATATAGACACATAGAATAGTCAATCATAATTCAACTTTATTGAATTAATTTAAATCCTGAGTTTTTTTTTCCTAAGAAAAAGTAAATTCTGGAGATATTTTGAGGAAATGAGTTCCTTTTACAATATCTAAAAATGGAAATAAAATCTATTTTGTTACAAAAAAGTTCTTTACTAATAATTTTATACTGCAAAAATCAAATTGAGAAAGGAATCTTGAACGCATCGCAAGTTATACGTTTTGAAAAAAAAAATTTTTTAAATATGTATAATCAAGCTCACTTTATTACTCAGATGAGTCTTTTCAGCAAGGTATTCAGTAGCTACTGTCATCATATTCACAGACAAATCAACTCCTAAAACATCAACGCCAAATTTCTAAAAATGGAAAATGTAAATTCTAAATTTCTACTAAAATTCTAAATTAGCAAAATTTGCAATAATTCGGAAGCAAAAAAAAGAAAAGTTAAATATAATCTAACCTCAGCCATGTAGAAGCTGTGACCACCAATTCCACATCCTACATCCAACACTTTTTGACCTGGTTTCAAATCTAATCTGGCTACATATTTCTAAAGTATAGAAAATTAAAATTTATATGAATTAAAGAAGGAAACATTCACATACTATGAACACATTGAATATAAAACTAGTGCGGTTGAAAAAAATTTGATCTTCATATAGTTAATATTTCATTCAAACATTTAAAAATTATAAATTTGTGATAAGAATTTAAAAATTGCTATTAATTTAACATTAAACGTTAACAGAATTTTGTTTATATAAAAAAGATATTTCAAATGCATACATCTGTATAAGTGGATTATATTAAGTTTACAATATGAATTTCTTTTCCAAAAATAATTTTAAAGCACTAAAATATATGTATACAAAGAAATCTCTGAAAAAAAAATGTAATTGACTTTATATACTAATGTGGGAAAATTAAGGCTAATTAATTTTTTTTCCATATAACAACCTGCAGAAGTTACTTTCAGAATTTCTGTTGTGTGTGTGATCTACGGTTAAATTCATTGAATAAACTTCAGTGTATATTTAATAATCATTAATATTTTCAAGGTTGGAGAAAAGTTATAAAAATCACCCAAATATCCTTACAATTGACAGATATTGTGTAAATGCAAAAAGACAACAATGGTCATAACACCCTCATAAAAGTTGAGATTTTTCTTTGCTAGCCGATTCTTACATACATCATGTATTCCTTATAACTTTGTGAAACACCATTTATTTTTCAATAAAATTGAGCTTTCAACTCCGATTCGTGGTTAGTTCAAATCATTAATATTTTCAAGAGGGGAGACAAATTATAAGAATTATCTAAATATCAAATCGACAAAGCTACTCTTCAGTTTTACAATTAAAACTGAAGAGTAACATTGCCGTTAGAATTGTTAGAAATCAAGGCATAATCAAAGAAAAGTTTGCCACTTCTAAAACGTTGCAGAACTTTATGAGCGATTAGGAGTAATCGCGCTAGTACACTTTATATCTCTAAATATATCTAAACATATATCATTGAGTCCGACCCTTGCTTGTTTCTGTTGTGTGAACAGGTGTTAATGACATATATTTATTTTGGTTTTGTGTTAAATAGGCCACTTTTGAGCAGTTCTCTCAGGACACAAGCGGTGCGAATGTAATGCAAGGGCCCATCAGTTTGTTTCCTGCGCCTTGTGATTTCTACCATTGTCTACAGTCAGTTTCTGTTCATATTTTTAGAAATATACAAAATTGTGTACTTTTAGTATCATACACAGAATACCTTTCTTAAACTTTTGGATAATTTTTTAAATATTTTCTCGATGCCGATTTGTGGTCATGCCCGAAATGATGTGCATGACCACAAATTTCAGAGAAAATATTAGCATTATTGAAACTATAATACGATATTAATAGATTTATGAGTATTTTCGTCAGTATTGTTGAAAATCCAATGAAAAACCCAATGATACATTTTGCCACTTCTAAAAGGTTAATATCAATGATTAAGAGCAATATCCCGCCCATTTTTAATACCTTCTAGACGACCGCAAAAACATGCTATGTTGGCAAATGGTCTAATATACGGGATCAAACCTATATTGTCCATTCTTCTGATTTTGATAAATTTTTTTTTTAAATTCTCTATTTTGTCCTTAATTTTGTAATTAGTAATTCAGTTTTTGAAATCAATGTAAAGGCGAATCTGTATATATGAAATACACAAAACAAACTTTACTTTTGTAGTAGTTTCTCCTCCAGTGCTAAGAAAGGTTTTTCCAAAAATCCACTCGTAGCGGAGAACTCCTTGTTTGCTGTACTGTTTTTTGTCCAAGAAGTTTTGAAAACTATCCTTTGAGTCCATACTCTTTTCTATTTTTTTAGCCAAGAAATAGATTTGATAAGAATTGTTCTTATGCTAAAAAAAAAAAAAAGGGAAAAAATTACTTTTATTTAAAAATACAAATAAAAAGAAATATTTATAGATTATTATTTTTTTTCTTTACACTTGAAGTTCGTAAATTTACTTATAATTTTCGAAAATTGATTTTCGGTGCATATTTTGAAACTTTATGAATAAGAATAAAACGAATATATATTTCATTCGATTAACAAGAGGCGATCAATTTTCGAGTAAATTGATTTTTAAACTCAAATTAGCATATCGAAACTAATTTTTCGATGGGTCTAGAGATAGATATTTTAAATTAATAAATGATTTAATCCGAATTAAAAGTAAAAAATGTTGATGATGCAAAAATATTAACGTATTGATGTTAACTTTAGTTATGAGATGTTAACATAGATATTAACTATAGTTTTTATTCATTGATCACCTATCAATCATATTAATTTTTATTATTTTATTGACAGACATAATGCAAGCAAAGATATTGGGGGAAGTTAAGTAGATCGTGTTTGCAATGTCTTCCAAGTGAAATAATACATCTGAGGTGGCAGGACAAGTATTAGGTGTTTTTTGCTTGGTCCCTGCTCCAAAATCAGGAAGAGTCCCACCAGGCTGCTTCTATCTAACTGGTAGAGCCCAACTCAGGGCTAGGTACACGGAAGCTTGTTTGCGGAACAACAAACAAAGAAATTTATTCTTAACTGACACATGAACTATTAAATCTAGTTAATTATGCCAAAGAATAAAAAAGTTATTTTTTTTTGCTTATGATATACTTATGACATTTTAGCTATCAATGCTGTTTTGTGATTATCAATAAGAGTTGAATTTGTTACATTCCATAATTTTTATACGATAATGTTACCAATTTATAACCCAAGAAAATATTAATACTAAAAGACTTTCTTAAAAATGAAGTTAATATTAATTTCGAAAATGTTAAAAGCTAACATTTATTAGAAGAATAAATAATCCCATTCCAAGGAATGTTTAACTTCATGGATGATTTGGAAGGTTAGTTTATACACTACTGGCCATTAAAATTGCTACACTAGGAAGAAATGCAGGTAATAAAATGATATTTATTGGACAAATATATTATACTAGAAATAACAAGTGATCAAATTTTCAAAAAATTTGGCTGCATATATCCTGAGAAATCAGTACCCAGAACAACCACCTCTGGCAGTAATAACAGCAGTTATACGCCTGGGCATTGAGTCAAACAGAGACTGGATTGCATGCACAGGTACAAATGCCCATGCAGCTTCAACACATTGCACAGTTCATCAACCGTAGTGACTGGCGTTTGGTGACGAGCCAGTCGCTCGGCAACCATTGATCAGACGTTTTCTATTGGTGAAAGATCTAGAGAACATGCTGGCCAGGTCAACAGCCGAACATGTTCCGTATCAAGGAAGGTCCGTACAATACCGGCAACATGCGGTCGGGCATTATCCTGCTGAAATGTAGGGTTTCGCAGGGCTCGAATAAAGGGTAAAGCCACGGGTCGTAACACGCCAGAAATGTAACGTGCACTGTTCAAAGCACCGTCAATGCGAACAAGAGGTGACCGAGACGTGTATCCAATGGCACCCCATACCATCACGCCAGGTGATGGGCCAGTATGATGATGATGAATGCACGCTGCCAGTGTGCGTTCACCACGATGCCGCCAAACACGAATGCGACCATCATGATGCTGTACACAGAACCTGGATTCATCTGAAAAGATGACGTCTCGCCATTCGTGCGCCCAGGTTCGTCGTTGATCACACCATTGAAGGCGCTCTTGTCTATGACGCAGCGTCAAGGGAAACCGCAGCCATGGTCTCCGAGCTGAGAGTCCATGCTGTTTCAAACGTCGTCGAACTGTTCGTGCAAACACTTGTTGTCTTCCAAACGACCCCGTTTCTTGACTCACGGCTCGTGACGTGGTTGCACGATCCATTACGGCCATGCGGATAATATGCCTGTCTTCTGGGCTTCTAGTGATAGGTGGCTGTTGAGATCCCGCATGGCGTTCCGTATTACCGTCCTGAACCCATCGATTCCATATTCTGCTAACAGTAATTGGATCTCGACCGACGCGAGCAGCAATACTCTGCTATAAGATAAACCGCAATCCCGGTACGCTACAATTCGACCTTAACCAAAGTCAGAAACGTGCTGGTACGCATTTCTCCTTCTTACACGAGGCATCACAACAACTTTTTACCGGGCAACAACGTTCAAATGCAATTTGTGTATGAGAAACCGGCTGAACAATTTCCTCATTTAATCACAATGTAGGTGTCGCTACTAGCGCCTACTTTGTCTAAATGTTCTGAAAAGCTAATCATTTGCATATCACAGCACCTTCTTCCTTTCGTATAAATTTCACGTGTGTAGCACGTCGCCTTCTTGGTGTAGCAATTTTAATGGCCAGTAGTGTATCTGAAAATATTTTATGCTCACTAAAATCCTTAAGAATTAAGAAATTTATGCCAGTTTATAGTAACTAAAATTAGTCTAAGATGAACCACTTTAGAGACTTTGGAATTCATTTATGTAAATTAAACATGCATTCCAGATTTTAAAAACTTAATAGATTTTGCATTATGGCAATTCTAGATGAAACACGAAATTGTTGCATTTTCAAGTTAAGGCAAGAACTTTTATATTTGAATTTCATACAATAAAAGCAATGCCTCACGAATACATTGTTTAATTAAAATGTACGTTATTTAACTTTAAATCATTAACGTATTCAAAGTTCGATTTCTGTTTTATTATAGAGATTTGTGAGCAAATTTAAGATTAATAAAGAAATCATTAGAAATTTAATACATTTGTTATTTTCTTTTGTTTCAAATTTTGTTATTTTCTTTTGTTCAAAAAATATTACTTGCGTCAAATTGCGTGTCATATTATTTACTTTATTACTCTGCGTCAAAGATTAAACTGACTGTATAAGCTTTGATGTCATCAGAAGGAAGACCACGAAAGCAAAAATGACAACCAAGCTGAATGAACAGCTACAGAACTTAATATTGACCCATATAGTTCGAAGGGAAGTGCATAAAAAATCAATTTCTTATGCAATTCAATACAAAAAAAATTTGAGTTCGAATCAGAATTTCCCACCTTGGGTTTGGATTTTTGGAATGGTTCAGAGTCCAAATTTTAATTATAAGCAGATGTCTATTTAGCACTCGTGTACAAAATAATGGTAACTGAGAGACAAACACTAAATCCGACTTAACTGAAGATCCATTGTGTTCGCTAAAAATGATTGGGCGGCTTAATAGTTAGTAATATCCTCTTAAAATGAAATGATAGCTCTGGTGATGACAGATCAAGTATTGGGGGCATTTTGCTTGGTCCCTACTTCTAAATTATAAACCCTCATCCAGCTACTTTCATTTAACTGCTAGAGCCCAACTGTGACAAAAGTATGAGGAAGTATGCTGGTACAATGACACGTCAGGGCCTACCCTGACGTGTCATTACGAGTTTTCTAGATTTGTTAATTGATGGTCATTTTACAAGGATGCTTATTTGACCATGTGGTGGATAATAAAAGCATACAAATAGTTTCTTAACTTTGATCTATTCACCATGCTATATCAAATAATTAGTTTTGTGTCTTCATATTAGTAAGTGACATCAAAATTTTCATGACTTACTTCACTTCATGAGTGTGGTTATTACTTAAAAAGTTGAAAGTAACACTTATAAATCACTTTTTGAACAAGAAGTCTAATTTGGCAGATATTTTAAGTTTAAAATTTAGATTCTGGACTACTAGAAGCATTTAAACAATAGAACTGGAACACACGTTGTGGAAGTGAAAATTTATGAGATTTATTATCTACTATATTTATTTGCACACAAGGACCAATTAATTCAGTCAAATCTACAGTTCTTAGGGGATTCCGAATCACTACAAGCATCCATACTCATGATTTGTTGAATTGAATGCTAGAGCGTTAATTGTTCATATGACTGTTCTGCTAAATATTTCGTTTGTAGGAAAATAATGTATAATTTTTTTTTAAATATTCATTTGATATATATTAAAACTTTAATAATCAAACATCAAATGAGGATAAAATTTAAACAATTTCTCAAATCTCTCAGTTCTCAAAATTTTTCGATATGCTTTTCTATTGCTCACTAATATTTTTCAAGCAATATAAATACTTTTAAGTAAAATTAGTTTCTTCAGCTTTTGCTCAGCAAATTAAAAGGGAATCGTTTGTAAAGCCTTACCACTTCTCATATAATTTTCTTACAAATGTGTTCACTAATTTTTTGAATTTTTCAGATATATTCTCTAGGATGGATTCTCGGGTGAAATGAGAAAACTATTCGAGAAACATGACATAACAAATGAAATCTTATGCTAAGAGTTAAGCCTTTAAGTCTACTTTATAAAAGTATAATCAAATCCAAACATTAGAGTAATGATATGCATGTTTGCATTTAAAATTTATAATTAATAAACTTAATTTTCGATCCATAAAATATATGTATTCCATAAAGTTGGTTGGTTGGTTTGTTGGTTTTTATGGCTCAAGGTCCAAGTAAGGACAAGCTAGGCACAAAGTATCTACTTCTTCTGTTCAAACCATTCAAATGTTAAAACTATATTAAAATATCAAAATAAAATATAAATGTTTGTATCTTCTGAAATGTATAAGATTTAAAATGTATTCCATAAAAGATATGCAATCCTAGTTAACAAAAATTATATTCTTCAATATATTTCATGTTCTTCCAATCGAGGAAATATGTATTATATTAATATTATATGTCATATTTTATGATGTTCTATTATTCCAGACACATATTTGTTTTTATTTCTAATAAGAAATATCACATAGATGTTCAAGTAGGGTTACATTTTCTTTCTTCTTTTTTTTTTTTTTTTTTTTCATTTATTTGTTTGACTGGTTTAAGAAAAAACGTAATAATTTCCTCAAAAAGAGTCCTTTGATAATCAGATTTCTAGTAAACACTTTAAATCAAGGTTTTGAAATTTAGGATTTTTGAATAAAAAATCTGCTTCCATTTTAGAATGAATAAAAATTATGCAGTTCTAACTCGAGCACTATTCAAAAATGTTTGATGATAAGTATATAAATTGCAAACTATAACTCTTAAAATAAGATTTTTAGAGATGACATACAAATTACACTTACTACTTATATAGAACAGACTTTAAAACTGAATTTATTGCTGTTTTCTAGAAGTGGTAAATAGTAGATATCTGACTATTTCCATTTGACTCTGAAAAGATTTAAAATCGTTTAGGAAGAAAAATTCCTTTCTTTTGAAATGTTCTATTTCATGTTAGAGCAGTAAGTTCCTGCAGTTTTGCTTCCATGAGAGACTCGTGGTTTACTGATTGCTGAGGGTCAAAACTTTCACTAACTTGCTCTTGATCTCAAATCCTGTTTTCGCAAAACCAATGTTAAAAAATAGCATTGTAAACCGCTGTAAAATGAACTCACAACACCGTGAAATCACAATACATTTCTCCAGAAAATCCATTTCTTTTTTTAAAAACATGCATATTAAATTTATGCTTCTGTTAATATTTCCTAACCTAAAGAGAAGGTAGATTTTAGTATGTTTTAGTATGCGTTTAGTGTTTTTGTACTAGAATTATCATTTCAATAAATTTAAGGCTGTAATGTTTTTGTTTTTTTTTAGTTGGAAGAAAAGACTGCTTTTGTCTCCAGAGATTGATACTAAAATTTAAATAAAGGTACGCGATTATCCTTATTGTATATCTTATAGACCACAGAAATATAATCTTTCTGAATACTTTCTCTGTATACTCATTTAACACACTATTTATTTTCATAGTTACTTTATTTTTCAGATTTTCATGCCTCCTTTTTGTTTACTAAACAAAATAAACAATTACACAAGTCACTTCTCAATAATGCTCCTCACCTCTATTGAACGGTTTCTAAAAAATCTATCCAGGGCCCGACTTATAGCTTAATTGGGGTCTGGGGCAAAGACTCCTTTTGTAGCTTCTTCTGTTTTACAAAAAGAAAACCTATTCGGATTGGCAGTTCTATTCGATTAAAAACGTTAAAATAAATTTCCAATTTGGAGGTTCCCTCTGGTGTAAACGTCTGGGGTAACTGCCCCGTATGCCCCTATCTTAGTCAGATTGTGAATCTATGGAGAATGCTCTATTCTCCGATTTATTGTTCTTATAACGAGTTCAGCTAGATTTGAATTTACTATCACGACTGCAGTTACGCGTCACACACACAATCTTTCTAGCTATCTCCTATGGTCGAATTGCATATTGCACCTACTTAAATAATGGAGATACCTTGGATTTACTTCCATTTGTTTGCATGATGAATTCTTTTACAGAGAGATATTTTTCTTTAATCTTCGGAATAGGGACTAATCATGTGAACAAGTTTTGTTCCTAATTAGGCTACTTTCTATTTTTAAAGGAAAAATTGTACTCTTTTCGTATGAAGAAGTTTGAGATTTCATTTTGAAAGAAATCTGCTACCACATTTTTGTACGTGAATACTAGACTAGGATTTGTTGTTTAAAATGAATTCCGAACTTTACATGATAGAGGTATAAATTGAATTTGACTGTTTAAATGCCAGTGCTTTTAAATGATAAATCAAAAAAGCCATTATAGTTTTAGTAAAATTTTTGAAATAGTACTTGTTTCTATTTTAAAAATGCCAAGTATTAGGCATTAATTCACGGGCCATCCAATACCTCTTGGCATTGTCCTTATACTGTGACAGTAATGTCTAATTATTTAAATGTTTTAAATATTTTCACTAGGTAGATTTCAACTTATATATTTCCAATTTAGATATTTCCAAATGTTTTAATTACGCTTTATGCTCAATAAGTTTATTTCAATTGTCTTAATGATTTTTAAAAAAAGATTGACTTCTGAAGATTTTTTTTTTTTTTTTTTTTTTTTTTTTGTCATTGTGATTTCTGGTGCTTTGGGATATTTTCATAAAAAGAAAAATTAAATTTCCATCTGTGAAGAAAGAATGAAATATTTCATGCTTTTAATTCCATCTGACTTTTATAACAACTACGCTTCAAAATCTGACAAGTTGCGAATTTTCATTTTGATTCAAATAATTTTCTTAGCAAGTCTTCATTAAATTTGTTAGAATTCATTTAAATGCTAATTTATAATTTCCTACTGGAAGGAAATACTAGTTCCTTTTCTATAAAATCATGATGGGGACAGCTACTTTTTTGATCAACTCTGTGGGTCTCATTTAAAATTAGTATGTATATAAATATAGGTTTTAAAATGTAGTTATGTGTGGAAAGCAATAAAATTTAACTAATAAGAAATAAATGATACATCAAGATTTCAGACTTCGAAATATTGTTTACATTCCATTTTTCATTATACTCAAAGAAAATTAAAATGTTCAATTATCTCAGAAATATTCTATATAGTAAGTGGAGAGAATATCCTCTGAAAATTTTAAATAATTATAAAAAAGAAAATTAAATTTAAATTCATTTATTAACGACAAAATGAAAAGGGCTTTATATGTGCAATATTTTAAAACCTCAATAACGATTTTTTTTAAAATATCTATTCTATCTATCTATATATATCTATATACCTATATATATATATCTATCTATATATATATATATCTATATATATATCTATATCTATATCTATCTATATATATATATATATGAAACTATAAAATAAATATACAATATCTACTTTCATTTGATATAATTCTTTTATAAAGTAGTTTAAATAATTTTTTTTAATTAAAAATATACCATATCTAAAAAAGGAATAGAAAAAGAATATAATAAAGTTCAATTAAAATTGTGTAAGTACATTATGCTTTACCAACAAAATGAATAAAAAGTTACGGGGAATTCATTTAAATTCATTTTATTCAAATATTTTGTATATCCAACATACGAACGAATCCACCCCAGTTTAAATGAACTTATTAGAGAGTTAGAAACAATAACGAATGTGGAAAGTTTCAATTGAAATAAGTAGTTTGTTTACATTTTAAATAAAAGATCTAATTTAAAAAGATTCAAACATCTTTAAGTATATATAGTTTAACTTAAAAATTTACACAACGAGGAAATTAAAACAATTATTTTAGTTGTTGAGAACAAAAATTGATATATTCTTACCTTTCACAATTGGACTTTTCCTCTAGAAAGATTATTTTTTTGTACTCAATTGAATGCTCGGAGATATATTATCTTTTTCACGTAAGCAGTCACAGATAGAGATTAATTTATATCAGACAGAGAATTCCTTCAAACATGTGATATTCTCTTTTGACATTTCCCAGACGATATTGGTTGAAGATTAATGGATCAGTAAGAATATTTATGGTATTCTGCTGAGTGTAGATGATCTTTAAAATCTGCTTTATTAAAGATTTTTAGCGCGAGATTTTTTACTCTTAAATTTTATTTAAATATTGGATATTATACTTTTTAAGAAAATGCATGTAAATATATTCAATCTGCTCCTTACAAAAGTTTTTTTTTTTTTTTTTAATGCAGATATTACAAATTTTTGCTAAATGAATGAGAATTATATTTTGCAGATGTTTTACTCGATTTTGCAATCAACTTTAACGTATTCCTAAGCCAAAATAATTGGTAATAAAAAATAAAAATAATGAAATTCAAGAAATGGATAAATAATGCATGAAAAAGTAAAAATTTTAATGTTAACACTAAAACAGGCATCATTTTTTGTGAAATGCATAATATATATTAAAATATATTTTAAAATAAATATATGAAATCCGTAGTTGTGTGATAATGCAAATTGAATTTTCATTATTTTAAATTTAAATGTAATGAAACTCAGTTTTCACATTACGCATTTCTATGACAACCAATTAATAAATTTTGCCTTTTATATTTAATATAGCTCCCTTCAGGATTATATCCACCTATATAAAAGTTTTACAATAACCCACTACGATCTAGTTCGAGAAGCAATGTTCCATTCTTACATGATAAGATAATTACTATAAATCCTGTATACACAATACTACCTCTACATTGCACAAGATCATTTTCGTTTATCATATTTAAAAATGAAATTACGTTAAAATAATGACGGGAATAAGACACATCATGCCTTCACATGAAAATACATAAATAAATTAACAGTTCATAACTCTTTCTTCAGTATAAGAGAGGAAAATGTTATGCTCCATATCATCCTTCAGATAGGAGTCATCCGAACGCCGAAACGTGTTCACCACCTAACACTTCGTTGCTCTAGCCATAGTATCAGGATAATATTTATGCCCTTAAAAATATTATAAGAACACTAGAATGTAATGGACGCAAGGAAGCAATTTACAATCAAGCATTGTTTCGTCATCATTTCCGGATCAATAAAAGCATATTGGAAAATATTTGGTCATATTCATTTGAAATAAGAGGTGTGCTTGAATTGTCAGAAAATGAAATTGATGACGTACGAGAATTTGCTAAAGAGCTGGCATGATACAAATTTTGAGGACGTTCAAGGCTTATTAGTGTGTGGAAGAAAGAGTTTTCAAAACGGTATTGATGGAATAAAATCAGTTCTTAAAACAAAGACAACGAAGATTACAAATGTCATAATTTAATAATGAAAAGAAGTTAAATGAAAACCTAAGCTTGGGTAAAAATTTGCAAACATTTTTCTTGAATTCGAATCCATTCATTGAAAAGAAGCCGAAAAAATTAAGAGATCTATTTTCCTACCAAGAAATCTGAAATGTCATACAAGGGCTAGTTAACAAACCAAAATTTTAATTTTTAAAAAAGATAGAAAGTGTAAAAAATTTAAATGAAGTTGCAGAAAGTGATTTCATTCAATACAAAAAACATTTTCCTTTCATTGCAATGAATAATAATAATAAGGAGATAATTTATTAAATTAAGGTATTAAAAAATGAATTTTGCATTTTTCTACGTTTTGTGCTATGTATACATTATTATTTTTAATAAAAATCTGGTTCTAATATGCAAATGAAATAAAATTGTTTTCAATAAATTTTCGGAAATTAAACTATTTTTTGTTTTTTATCCCTTTGTTTTATAATGCGGTTTGATGTTTACACATGACATAAAATGCTTTTATAATAGTCTTAATAATAAAATCACAAGAGCTTAAACGTAAACTTTATTTACCAAAGATCCCATTCTGAGCATCAAGTTTTATATTGTATCATTCGAACTGAGCCTCTTATTTTAAGGATTATATGATGTTTGATAACAAAACTTATACCTTGATATTGATTGCATTGCTTTAGCTCAAAGATTCAATTATCGTCAAGGAAGAAAGTAGAATTTATTAGTGACAAACAAACCTATGCTAAGAGGGTGAGAATCAACTGCTGAACAATAGCAAAAAGGCTAATTTTTTTATTAATTTTTGCAGAATCATATGAAAAAGTTTTCTGCTGGGTATAAATGGCGCTGTTTTAAAATAAATATTCTATTCGAAACTTTTGAATTAGTGTTAACTAATTACAGTATCACATGAATAATAAGAGAAAATACTAATCAACAAAATTGGTTTTTAAAATATCGAATTCATGAAAATGTTTTAAGTAGTGTGTTATTGCAAAGTAGTTGATCGGGCAGGAGTTGAATACCAAGAAGCAACATTAAATTAGTAAACATATTAGTAATAAAAAATTGTCTCAAACATTTATTAACATAAAAAAGCCTATTACAATAAGCACTATAATGTATTAATGACTTGAATAATTTACAGGAAATTTAACTAAATTTATAAGCAATATTACTTTTGCAACATTTAACTTTTCTTAACTATATAAAATCTATTTTTCATCATGTTTTGGTATGATTGAGTAGAGAAATGCTGACTGGAATAAAGATTATATTCGTTGCGACAATAAGGTAAATTTAAATCTCAGATCAAATCAATAAATCAAATACATGATTTTAAGTTAAATAAGTTTATTATGTTATGCATTTCATGATTTTATTTCGACCTAACTTGATATCTAATTAAAAATAACAAAAACTTTAATAATAAATGTTTCTTTTTAATTATATTTATTGTGTATACAAGTCACACTAATAGGATATACATTAATTAAATGTAAATTTTAATCAGAAATATCTTTTTTACATTTTTATATTTTCTGTGCCTCGATAATCTCAATTATTTATGATTTCTATCTGTTAAAAATGAGAAGGTAAGTTTAAATGAAAAAAAAAAAAGGATTAAGAAAGGAATTTTCATAAAATATATATTGGAATTTTTTTTTTTTTTTTTACTCATGATATCTGTAAATTGTTTGCTAAATCGGAGATTAGGTCTAGAAAAATATTTATCAGAAAAATGCTCAATATATAGCATTTTAGTGATTAAGATGAGTTTAAAATTTCCTTTCTGCAGATTTCATAATTTCATATAAAATGCAATTTTGTAACCGCTTTTTGAAAATAAAAATAGTTACATTTGGAGATATGCTCCGATTAAACATGAGAAATCATGATGGAATCACTGTTTTCATCATTTGGATGGAAATTAAAATTTAGATATACCGAGCAGAGCATTAATTTATCTACTCAATGGATAAAATTCCGAAACAAATATGAAATTTAATAAAATCAACTCACCTTTTCAATCAGATATTTTCTTTTAGTTCTTTACTTATTCAAAAACAATCGAAACATTATACATATTAAAAATCTGCCTAATAATTTTTAATTGTAATACGATGATTATCTTTGAAGCTTGTTTAGATTTTTTTTTTTAAAAAAACTTCAATTACATTTTAAATTTTCTTTTTTACTGTGGAAACTTATAGTTCCGAGACAGGTTTGGAAGTATGATAAGTATAAAAAATTATTACAAGAGATTTTTCCATAAATTTTAAATAATATTGCAAATAGAAGGTAGTTTTCAGTAGGAAATTAATAAGTATTAATACTTCATGTCATCTGTAGTCAAAATATCTTTATAATCTGATAATTGTTTTCAAATTTTACATTTACCAAAAATTGATCAACAACGCAGCTTAGTTAAATAAAGTTATTGCAGTGTTTCCAGTTACATATTACTGCCGACTGAAACTGCCGAGCTGGCAGCCGAAAAATTCGCAGTCTAGCCAGTAGTTCGTGGGTTCGAATCCCTGAACGGGCATGGGTATTTTTGTTGCTCGGAATCTCCTTTAAACTGTAGTAGGTTCTGGTTTAATTAGCACTTGTGCGCAAAAAGGACAAATGAGCGAAAAACAAACCAAATCGACTAAAGCTTCTAATCAGAGTTAAGCCCCTTGTAGTTTTGAGTAATGGTCGAGTGATAAAGTCTACATTTAAGCTGGCATTTTTCTCTCCAAATACAAATTTCCAGTGGAAGCATATTGGATCCTACGGAACATTCAGCATGATAATCTTTGGGTTGTTCAAGCATTCTCTTTCTGATCCCCAGCTATTAAGGAATTTTATTCTTCAATACTCAAAAGATGGGGTTGATAACCTATGAAAAGGGCATCCAGTGGGTATTCCATCAAAGCCCAGAAAACGGGTGACTTTTTGTAATTTAGAAACAGAGACAAGCAGAAATTTCTTATCATGGATTATCATCAAGTATTTTATAGTTTTAAGATATACTTTATGCCCCGTATAATAATTTGATCCAAACTTATTCTTTAAAATTGCCTTAAAATTTTTATTATCCTTACATACATGGTTACAACTACGCAATAGATACATTTAAAAAAGAAACCTTATAACATCTTACAATTAGTAAAGTATTCATTATCAAGGTCAAAATAATTTCTTGAATCACTATTCTAGTATTTTATTCAATCTAGTTAAGTTTTAAATGTATTATTTTTTTAGTTTTCCATTAATTAATATTCACATATTTAATCCAGTAATTTTCAAAATATGAATTTCAGTCTAATATTAAGCGAATATAGGGCAATTTTTAAACGTTTTTTCAGGTTTTCATAAACTTAAATTTTAAATAGAATCGTTCTTTTATAATTATGTATTAAGAATATTTTAAACTATAATTACAATTTAAACATTACTTACATCAAGTTAAATGTATGCAATGATTGATACATACATGCAAAGCTGTGCAGCCGAGCTCCGAACTGTACTTAAGGTTAATGGGCTTGGAATACTCACCTACCACAACGGAGCTTGAATCACAGTCGAGTGACGAGGTGGACACATATGTTGGCATTCTCCATACACACTCTATTTGGGGTTTGGTTTTGTTTAATGGCGCAAAGTCCAGATAAGGCCAAGCTGCGCCAATATACCCACTCTATACCGGTGAAGAATTTCAGATGTCACAGATTAGCGTTATTATGATTGGTTATAGATGCATATTTTATATTATACGGCAATCATTCGCGTAATTGAATTAATTTTATATTTTGTGATGACATTAATAACAATACTTAAATAATAATAGGTGTATTATATCAAACAAATTTTTCTCCTAAAGTATGAGCCACAATGAGAAAAAGATCGATCAGTACTTCTGAATATGAAAATGTAGCTATTTATTTAAACAGGTTTGTGGAAATGTGATTTATATATAACTCATAAAGCGACAAAAGTTATGGGACAACAATAAGCAAATATTTAAATTATAGTCAGAATTAGATAATCAAGCTCAGTGGGCTAAATCAACTTTCTTCGATTCATAATAATTCCACGAGTGTGATAAGACTAAATAATTTATTTTTTTTAACTGGTTCAACGCGTTTATTAATGACTGGGGCAAATATCTGCCTAGAGTAGTCTTTGTTAAGTTATAAACAACAATAACTTAAAATAATGATAAGAATCGATTATAAATAGCTGTTAGATAGTATTAATCCTGCGTCAAATAAAACCTACAATCAGTGGGGATGCGTGACAAAGGTAAACGAGTTTTGAAGATATTTTATGTCATTGATTGAATATGAGAGCAGAGCACACACTTTCCATTGCCTTTATTAATATCACTCCATTATTACCACACTTCCACTAAATCGTGAACATATCAGATTCACTTTAGATTGGGAAAGTATCGCTTGTTTAGATGAGTCAAAAGTACAATTGGTATTTAATGATGAACCTTAAATCTGACGCAAGTTCTATAAGGCCATGAATTTCATTTGTCAGTAAGGCTTTGGCTAAATAATTGAATTTCCTAACGCAGAATCTAAAATTCTCTAAAATTCTACACATTTTGATGAATAATTCATAAAACATTGGTAATTCTGATGGTTAGATGGACTTAAAAAGATTTTTAACCTTATCAATGAACTTGTTTGTCTCACGATGAATAGCTATGTCACGTCAGGTGTGCACAAACTTCTCGACATCCAGAGGCTAATGCAACTGACACTTAAGCCACTAATATTCTAGACATTCCATCCATAAACGATGATGTCCTAGGATTTCCAAAGAAAAATAAATCAATGGTGTTATATCAGATGATTTTGATGGCCAAATATTCGGGCCATTTCACCCAAACCATGTTTCTGGGAAATGATCAGCCGAGTTGGCAGCCGAATGATGAGCGCTCTTGCTTTCGGTTCAACAGTTCGTGGGTTCGAATCTCACCTTGGGTATGAATGTTTGTAGTGGTTTGGAATCCACTTTAAGCCGTAGGTCCCGGTCTAATTAGCCCTCGTGTTCAAAATATGACCGTTGAGCCACAAACCAACCAACCAACCTGAGAAATGGTCATTCAGAAACTACAAACGATGATACCCCAGTAACGTGGTACACTATCTTGTTGCAAAAAGACATGTAGCTAAAGCTTTTCTAGTTGTGGTGTTACGAAATTTTTCATATGTCGCGTGGAACTTTTAGGATTGCATGCACTCTTAACATCAACATCTCTTGTGCAGGAATGTCCGAAGTTCGTTTTGCTTAAAACGTTCCGGTCTCTAGAAATTTCATTATTACAGCAAGATAATGTTTCTTTGAAGAAGTACCCTTCTGTGGCATAATCTTCTTTAATTTTCTTTGTTACGGATTTTGTTTCGGTGACCCACTATAATGTTTGTACCTTCACTTGTGGTTCTGGAATATTTTTCAATATCCGATCGAATAACACATAAAAAGTAAGCTTACAGCATTTTGAAAAGAAATAATATTTAAATGAAAAGAGAACATTTTCTATGACTACGTTCACTATTAATCAAATTATGAATTTCTACTATGAATTCCCCAAATTTATCATAATTTTTTGAATTATTAAGCCAAATGTGTTCAATATTTTATAGATACCATTAGCATAACATGTTTCTACATGACACAGATTTGATTCTGTTCAAATTGAACCAAAAATTATCTGAAAAAATGACTGTATTCAATTACTAATAAATTATTTGATGACCTTCATTGATTCATGTAATGCAATAACGATGCAAGATTTCAAGAAAACCTTGCTCATGTGAGAGGATCAAAATCATTTTTGATTACTATTGAAAACTATTACAGATAATGATTTGCATCCGATTGCTACAAAAATATCTCTTTGAACATGAATGACTGAAAGACAAAATGTAGGCATTATATTTCTTCAGCAGACTTCAACAATAGTTGAGACAATGACAAGTCGATTTGTGCAATTTCTTCTGATAAAATTAGGTTTCATACGATTTTAGAAGGTATTTTATGAATTTTAGTACATGTATTGATTTCTTTTAGCGCAGATACAAATAAAGACAATATAATAACTGGAAAAGAGTTTTTTTTAACATATAAAAAGTAATTTTATTAATATTTATAATGTATACAAGTTAGCGAATATGAACTAAAATATTGCCTACATGAATGTAAATTTTGAGACAATTTTTTCTCAGGAGATATACGCAAGAAAAAAATCATCAATAATGAAAGAAAATAAGATGATAATATTTCTACAATACTAATTTGCATTTATAAAAAAAAGGGGAAAAAAATTGTAACATAACTTATCAACAAATTCTTATCGTATAATAGGTGTTTTCGTAATAAATTTAGTACATTTTTTAAGTAGAAAAAACTAAGTTACAAAACTTTGCATTGTTTAATTATCTATTCCAAGAATTATCAGTTTTGCTTACATACAATTAAAGACTTCCTGAGTGAATCACAATAGGGAAAAGCAACCTTGGAAAATATTATGTGTCAAACTCTTTCTCAGATAAGAAAATTATTAAAAAGCTAGTTGGCTCGAGATAAGGTTTGTACTTGTGGTGCAAAATATTTTTCTAATTCTTGTTATCACTTTTCATTGAATAACACTAAAATCAAATTATGGGATTGAGGAGTTTCCTAACTTTGTTACATGTATAAGTTGATAAGAAAAATGCTAAGTCCATGACTGATTATAAAAAAAAGGGTAAGAATAGAGACCAGATAATATCTGCAATTCTAAAACCTTCCATTTTCTTCTAAAAATATGATTGTTGAGTAAATAATGGAATGTTTGATTATTTGGATGATCTTTGAAACAGGAATTTTCAGATATCGTTCCATATTGAGGTGTCAAAGAATAAAACATATTAAACCAATCAAAGAATGAACTCATTTCATTGCTCTGAGAAATTTCATAACTATGAATGATATTAATTAATAAACGGATTAAGTATTGTTTCATTAGCCATTTTTCCATTTTGGCTAATAAAAACGATTTTTTTCTCATTACATTATGCGTGAACTTATTCGAAAACTGAAATGTTTATAATTTTCCTGTAATTCGCTGTTGGTGTATTTTTTATTCTTGTATGCGATGCATTTAGTATAAATCTCTATTACTCTGATACTTCAACATAGCACTTATATTCTTACTATAATTATTATGTCAATCTTCAAAAAACTAATAATAATAATAAATAAAAATGAAATTAAAACGATTTATATTTAATATTTTACCTTGATGTAAGATCTAAGCGAGCCAGTGCTGATTAATTTGAAGCCGTGACCGTCGTCTGAGGGGTCCAGAAACGATATCGGGTTATCTGAATTGTTCGATACCCAAGCAGCTTCCAAAAGGTTAGCGTAGTCGGCCGGAGTGCGGTAGAAGGTTGGATTTGTTTGCCGGCTCATGTTTCCTGCAAACGGAATATTCAGAGTTAAAATAAACTCAATCAAAAACAGGTGTGTGTGCATTGTGTCTAGTCTTATAGCTAGTTAAAAACATACAAAAGAGATTAATTTTAAAGAACGAAAGTGAAAGCATAGTTATGCTGAAAATTAGAATAAGTTTTATTAAATATTTTTGTAAGAAAGGATGGATGACAATGCAAATTTCCTAATTGTTGTTTCCCAATTGTGTGTGATTAATGTACTTTTATATTTAATATTTTTATGTATATACAGAAAGTGAATACACAGAAATATTAAAATATAAAGACTATCATTTCTCATAATGCTTTTCTAGTTTTATTTAAGGTAAACACGGAAAGATAACTAAAATTGTATTGCACATAATATGTTCTTATTTTAATAAATTAAATATTTATAAAATAATTGAGTAACTAATCCCACATACCTATATATATATATTAAAAAACAGAATTTATATGAAGTATATAAAATTATGATTGACATTTTAATGCTAAACACTATGATTTGTGCCACGTTATGGCCATATATAACAAGTTTGAAAAACGCTATTGTACATTATTGAAACAAATAAGAACTAATATAAATTATTTAAACTTTCCAAATGAAAATGATAATATATGCCTTCACAGTAACGTAATAAAAGACAGGTATAAAAATGAAATATTATTTTTAAACAAAAATCTCTCAAAGATTTAAATATATATTTTTTATTCTTTTATCCTAATTTAGTATTTGAATGTCAAATTTCATTTCTTAGTGCAAAAATGTTTCGTCTTCGAATTATCTCTAAAGCTGCAGACACTACAAATTTAATAATTTTATTATTTCTATTTCTGTAATTGTTTATTAGTATTTCTTAAATGATTAAAATGCAATATAAAAAGTTAAGTTCTTAAGATGAAATCACAGAAAACAACGCTCGAAAGAAGGTAAATATTATTCTTACTTTATCTTAACGACTAGTATATATTTTAAAATTTGATAACTTTCATAGTTGAATAAATTCTGATATTTATCAGTAATTTAAATAGATTCTTGGACAAATTCTAGAGGGAACATTTTATTAATTTAAATGCTTTGATGTTGTTAATTTATCTTCTCTGTAAAAAACAGCGTTGTTCTTCAAGTCTCACACTGTTTTCTGGATACCTATTTCTGCCAACCGAAATCTATAAATAAATCTATAAATACGTTTTTTTTTTTTTTTTTTTAAATAAAGCAGAAATACATAACTACTTTAGTTAAAAACAGCAAAAATAATTTTTATTATTTAATTGAATATCTCATAATGAGCCATAATATACGCGCTTTTATAATGGAGTTCATGTTATTCCAGTTTGATGAAGTTAAGAAATAAATTATGATAAATATGCATGCATAACTTTTCCAAATTTGATCATTGAATCGATTTTACTTTTAAAGAAGAACTGAATATTTTCAGATAATAAATGAAACATTTAAAGTGAGGAAATAAAAAAGAATAAATTTTTTTTTCAGCGTTTTTGTCATTTTAGTGTGGTTTAAAATCACGAAGGAGATTTTTCAGAGTTAAAAAAACTTGTAATTTTGATTTCTATGTGAATATCTGAAATTTATTATCTAAATTGTTTGGAAATATTTGATTTTTTGTGCTAGGCACTATCTCAAATACACTGAAACGTAAATTTTGTGCAATGTTTCAACAAAAAGTGATATTTTTGATTTCGAACGTAATTCTTTAGAAAATGCAAATACCACCTTCTAGAAATATAGAAATAAAAAAAATGAAAAACGCTTTGGTTTTCAGTTAAAAAATTCGTGGGTTTGTTATCTACTGTAAGCTTGGATGTTTGTAGTATAATTTAGATTCTCTTAATTTTATAAAACATTGGAAATTTTCACACTCTACCATTCTAGAAGAAAATGTACCAAGCTAGCTAGCAAACGAATGGTTAACGCTTTGGTTTTCAGTTAAAAAATTCGTAGGTTTGTTACCTATTGTAAGCTTGGATATTTGTAGCATAATTTCGATTCCCCTTAGAACTACAATTCTTGATAGGATTAATATTCAAGAGCAAAATAGGGAGAACACACATAACCAACTGCAAAAAAAAAAGTTTGCCTATAGTGTAATAAATTTTAAAAGTAAATCTATACATCTTCACAAGTAAGTGATCCCATTGGTAGTTTTTGAATTCCTATTCTTTAACAAAATTTGTTAGCTGATGATCCCAAATGTATATTGTTTTAGCCTTCAGAATCATTAAATTAGCTTCAGAACATATTTGAGTGTTCTAATTAAGTCTACTTTATTGGAAAAAATTATTAAAAGATACTTTTCATGCAAAACTTTTATTTATCAAAAAACTTCTACATTTTTTTCAAATTAAAAATTGCTTGTTTTTTTGTGAATATCGGCTTTGACTTCTGATTTTCTAAACAACATATTTCACGGAGCTATTTTTTAAGGATATTTTTGTAGTATTTTTAAGGCATTTCCATTTTAAATATGATTAAATTTTACTACAATAATCTCGAACCACAGGATCTTTAGAATTCCAACTTTTTTTAATTTTTTCTTAAGCTTTCAAGTTCTGACACTGTATGAAATACATTGCTTTGTATATATATTGATTTTTTTATATTGAAATATGAACATAATCTCATAAGAAACCGGAAGAAGTTAAATCTAAGGAAAACTTGTGGCTGGATTGACCGAAGTTCAACGCTAGTGTGAACAATTCAATGTCAGTTTTCTTATTTGAGAATTCCCTTAAAAATCTTCAAATAACAAAACCTCGCAAAATCTGATTAGGGAGTATACAAGGGACTCATTTTATGAAAAAGTTTTATTTTTTTCAGTTCTGACAAAAAACTAATTTTCTTCCATTTTTTCCTCTTCAGTATTTTTAATCTTATTCTCTTTTAAAAGCTTTAAGCTATTCGGATGCTCAGATTTATTATCAGCTTCCTTAATTTGTAACATGTAAAATAGCTAGACTAGTATAAAACTATAAGATGTAGTCCTAAATAATTCGAATCAGACATAGAAAATTTCCACAAAGAAAAAAAAAAATCTCAGATGAGCAATTTAAGAATTCTTCGAACTTAGTTTCTCTTATTATACCAAATTTTACACGAAAACGTCTTCCAAATCTTTCTATAATAATTTTCAAATATTTCTTTGCCTTCTAGTTACCTTAAATTCAGTAAAAGTTGATTTTCACTGGCCCCTATAATAATATAAACACCAGACTAAACTAGCGAAATATAAAGCTATCATTAGTGCTTAATTTTCTATTTTACTTGGCCAAATTGGACGAACCATTTTATTGCGTAACATTCGTTTTCCATTTAACAATTGCAAAAAATATTGATAAATTTTAATTTACACAGGTATAATAAAGAGATAACGTTTCATTTTTTTTCAGGAAAAATATTGTAAATGAATACGAAATGTAACTATATGTAAAATAAAAGCATTTAAAGACGCAAATTGAATAGCTATACACATAAAAAAGAAAATGTTTGAGATATGGATTTTTTTTTTTCGTCAGTAAAGTCACCTCTGGTAGAATTTATTAGTGATAATCCTATAGGAAAGAAACAATTTTTTTTATAAACTAAGCTCTGGCATGACAGCCCATGTGGACCAAGGCTAACAGTGAGCATCTCTGTTTTCACAACCGAGAGGCCGTAGGGTGCGAAGCATATGTCCCGATTAGATGGTCAGCCTAACGTGAAACCCTTAGTGTTTAGTTAGCAAGCATGCTTGATTCTCAGTTTGTCGACCTACTGAAGGGATGAAAGGCAGAGTCGACCTTCTTCAGCCCGAAACTTGGACCTGTGCCTTGGGAATGTGAAATACTAACACTAAGCCACCGGGCTTCAATTTATTTTATACAATATTTAAAAGCATTGTCGAAAACATGAAAGTTACACACCATATAAAAGAAGCACCAATCTAACGATAACATTGGAATCATTTTGATAGAAAAACCAAGAAAATAAAAAAAAACACCAGAATTCTTTGGAAATTCTACCACTTGAGATATTACTTAATTTGTAGAACAATATCTCTCCAAAGTATCTTGTTGATGGTCTTGGTTTTACAGTTCTTCCTTATTTTGTAATTTTTACACTTCTTTTACAATTATTGCATTTTTCTATTTTGATTTAAAGGACCCTGAAATTCACTTAAGTGAACTATTTCCTCTCTTGTTTATATCAAATCGTAACTCAGACACTATGAATTTTTAAGATTAGAACCCCTGTTTTTGCTAGAATGTTTTTGTAAAATGGGAGAAAAAACCAAAAAAGCATTTTTAAAATTTCTTTTTAATTCTCTCTTACGGTTTTTGTTGAATTTCTGATCTCTCCGATTCCTCAGCTGCCACCTCTATGAAATCAACAAGGCATAAGAAATCATTTTATGACTTTATAAATTATAATTTCCATTACAATTCATGGCTATAATTTTGGATTAAATATTTCTATATATATATATTTTTTAATTTATGTCTATTAATATGAAAATTGCTGCTGATAACAGTAAGAGATTTGCTTTTCTTAATTCTTAAGATTTTAAACTTTGGTCCAGAACTGAAAAATTGCGAATTCTTAAAATCTAACAGCATCCTTTGCTTATGATAGAAAGAAATTGGAAATTATTCCATATCACCTACTAAAATTATATTATATAGAATGTTTACTAAATCAGGATTTAAAATTTGCTTTCAATGCAGAAACCTAAACAAATAGATTCCTTAGAATATGAAGTATTGGCAAGTATTTGAAATTTATTGTTGTCTCTTGATAATCGCTTACTAGACAATTTTGAATTCACTCCGTTATATGGTTTCATCTATATTTCCATTTAAAATTATTTATAATCTGTAATTTTGACAAATACGATGATCTAAGATGATTTGTCAGATTCTAGAGTTAAATTACTTCATATATTCATAGAGCAAAATCAATAATTATCATTCACTAAATTCTATCATTTCGTGATAAACATACTTCAATATTTTTATCTTAAATTATATATTCTATTAAATTTCTATAAATTTTTTAATTAGTAAACTTAATTATTCTTTATTCCCTGATTGATTCCTATTATTTAAAATTTACGTTCTTTTGAAAAAATTGGAATGTTTTTTACAATGGATCGTAACATTTTGTAGCAAAAGTGTTTGCTGAATTATTTTTCAGCCAGACCTCGCAATAACCCATTCAAAAACTGCTTGACAGTACTTCAGAATGTGGTACCTGACATATTTTTCTAATTATTCTATTTCAATTATTATTATTTAAAACGTTTATAATATTTGAGCAAAAATGTATAGTATTGTCATGTTACATATTAGTTTATGGTGTTCTTTTAAATTGGGCCTAATGTTATTCACTGAGAAAAGCAATTAAAGCCCTACTAATCCATGGCGTCTTCAATATAGCAATACTTCTCTTAATTGCCCAACGATTTGTCAAAAATATCAAGAAAAATTTTTTGTCTTGCTTTTCTTTTTTAAATTGATACCCGATCTTGAGCTGAAGAAATCGATAACGATCATTTCATATTCCAATTCCTCCTAACTCAATCTGTGATTCATTTCTGAACAAGGAGTTTTGAAATCTAAGTTCGAACAGCTTTTGAAGTTAGCATACTTATTTTCGACATATCTGCTGAATATACAGGCAGAAAATATTTTATACATAAGTCCTTCTATTTTAAGAATGTAATCTATTTCTTCATCCCGCTTTAGTTAGTTTTCCCTCTCATAAATTATTTTAAGTTTTCAAAATGTTTAAAATAAAATTGCTCTTTGTCGAGTTTGTTTCACATTTTAGACTGTTCAATAGCTTTGAGACCTGCCAAAATTCATTTTCATTTTTATTTCTGGGTTACGTATGATTCTTTATTTCTCAAAATTAGGATAACAAAGCTGCTCATTATGCGTCATATAACAAATATTTAAGTTTAATAAAAAAAAGGAAGAGTTGTAATAAGTTTATTCACTACTCATTGACTATAACGGTAAAAATGTGCAAAATCTGATGAAAATTTGGTTTTTTTTACCATTCTGTTTATTGATATTTTTTTGTGACATTTGAAATTTTTTATACGAAAAATATATTCCATGCAATATACTTATTATTATTCTCCAATACTTATTATTATTTAACTGTGCATGTGAATACAGTAAATCTACTTAATATTTAATTTAATAAAATTTCATTAATAAAGTTCTCCTTAATTTTCTGCTTCCTACATACATAAATACTTTGCTAAATAAGTTGAATTTCATACTTTTAAAAATGCATAATTTTTAACTAATTAACTAACAGTTTAATCAAATGAATTTTTTTTTATCTAAAATGGGACACTTTAATTATTTACAACTTATCTTTTTTTACGACTACCAAAAAATGCATGGAATTACAAAGGATTTGCAAAAATTAAAATTTTATCTAAATGTTCTAGAATTTCAGGAAATCTTACATTTTTGCATTCAGTTTAAGTAAGAATATAAAATGATATCCTGAGCAATTCAGAAAACTTAATGCACAGACTATAATCACAAATGCAAGTATGCTGAACTAGAAATCATTCAAGAAATACAGGATATTGCAATGCATTTTCGAATTTGAACAAATTTTCCCGCAAAGTACAAATAAACATATCAACATATAGGGAAAAATCTAACAAATGTTGCCATCAAAAAATTTTGAAATCAAGATTTTCTTGGTCTTTCAGACCATCGGAAATTTCAATATTTCTAGCTTGTTGCATTATCATAAAATGTTCAGATTTAAAAAGCAATAAACTGAATCACACACACTCTCTCTCTTGACTTTATATCTTTCGTATCAAAAATATATCGTATGCGGTTATTAGGAGTCCGGGACACTGTCACATCAAAAAAATCATGATGATTTGGAAATTCCCGAAGACTTCTTTGATGAATAAACTTCCATTTTCAAGTAGAAATCGCATTTAGTATGTAGATTGCGGTTTGTTCATGAATTTTCTACACCATCAAAATTCTGAAAAGTTTCACTTCTCCGAGACTCTTTCTGACGCAGGGATCATGCATACGTAACACTTAGGGCTGGTGATACAGTACAGATTGGCGGTAGGAAGAGTTAACAAATACTCACACCACAAACGCAGCATCACTTTCCTGAAAGTTTAGCCATTAAATGCACAGAAATCGAATCTTTGCAATAATTATTGATAAAAAGGCTTGGATTGGTATATTTCATCTGACTTACATCACACGTTAACGGATAATCGGAAACTGATGAAAAAAATTATGAACAAATGGGTAATCTTTGAAGTTTAGGAACATATATTTATGTTTATAAAAGTTTATTTTAATATCTTTAAATCCATGCTTTTACTTTCATGGTTATTATGTCGCCACATATATAAGACTTAACCAATTCTTAATATGTTTGCATAGACGTAACAAGTTTTTAATAGAACTTTTCACCATCATTCCTTAAGGATTATTAACCTATCTAATATTGGTTTATTTTCCAGTAGCTCATGAGAATCGTTGTCGTAACAATCTTCAAGCTATTTATTGACTGACTGAAGTTTAATATCTAATTTTGATCGATTATTACTAAATCATAACAGAAAGCCACATACGGTTTTTGCCATACTCCGAATGTATCTGTCAATTTCATCTTCAATACAAAGAAACATTCGCCAATAATTCTACAAAAGCAAATCGTTGATATAATCCATCTAAAAATGTTATATATTATCCTTAAATACTATTTCATGCAAGTTATAATACTCCATTTAGTTATAAGATAAAAAAATGTTTTAGAGTTTACAAATCAATATTTAGGTATTAAACTTCAATCAGTATTTGGCTAACAGCTTCAACTCATCAAAAGTTTATTTTACATTACATCAATAAATCATTATAACCAATGAATAAAGAAAAAAACTATAGTAAAATCATAAATTTAATTTTATTTATTATTATACTTTTAAATATTAATATTTACTGTAAAATACAGTATTAAATTTATTTGTAATGTTTTTATATATATAAGCTACTGTTCTACAGAAAAAAAAAATTAATAAAAGAATTTTCCTTGCTCGAGAATACTCAATAAACATTTCCAATTTTTATATTTACAAGAATTTTATTATTTAAAAAAATAACAATACTCTTGTAAATATAAAAATTGGTCTTAATCATATTTTCTAAAAGCTAAAAATTTTCATTGCAAAATTTTATTAAAAATGTAATAGTAATTAGTAAACCTGATGAATGGAAACAGGATTCCCTGAAAAAGAAACATCCTTCATCATCAAGCCATCTCAGAATTTTTTGCAACAACGTCACGCATTCTTGATCAGTTAAATACATAAGCAACCAGTTGCTGAATACGGCTCCGAACCTAAAAGAAAGTAAAAGCATTGTTATTCAAAATTTTTTTTAGATCTTCTCCTTAAAATTTACATTATTAGCTTTAAAAGTTGATCTATCATAAAGAAATCATGCAATAAAATTGAATTCTACAAAAATAGGTAAGATGTATTTGGATATAAAAAGTATGAGGTATTTGGATTTAAATGGATTATTCGCACGAATTTAACCAATTGACAAATTACATGAATAACTATTTTAAAATTAACATTTTAAAGGTTAAATTTGATTCTTCATTCATTTCTCTAAGTATTTGTTCGATATATTTTAATGTTATATTACAAGAAAAAAGAAATTCAACCAATATAGATGTTGAAATTTGGTTTTTACTCAAAAGGTCACATTCTGCATGCGAATTTTAATGTCGCGATATTGTTAATGACCATAATATTAGTGGTCTTCGCCCACCAACAAAGTAGACAGACTTTCCTAACAAAACAGACATATTATCTGCTAATTCCTAAATCATCTTTTGGCCGTGTCATAAATCATGTACCACAAATCAAGTATTTAGTAGCTTGCAAACCACAATTGCAAATTACTAAATACCTGTTCGTATAGCTAGAGATATCTATAGCATCACTTTTTGTTCGAAAATTACTGCTATGGCTTCTTTTGCCACTGTAGTAAAGGCGAATCAATTTAAGATGAACATGAAGGTAAACATAGCATCACGTCATTTTTTTCGTATAAATTCCAATTTTTTTCTATGATATCATGGTGACAGTATCTGTATGCAGGGATATCGAGTTAATTGAAAATTAATATTAGTCATCCTTATGCAGCTTTGCTAATTGTCCTTGATTCCCAACCGGACTTATTATGGATAAAAAGGCTACTGATGGCAATTTCAAACCAGAAAACTTTGACTGTATGCAGGGTCTGAGTATGTTGAATTTTACGAAAGAGGTCAGGAGACACCTCACTGCTGATCCTACAAGTAATTTTCCACAATCAGCGATAGAAAAAATTGATGAGTGAATCACTTTGCGAGAAGCTTATGAAAGAACCAGCGCCTTCAGAGAAACTATAAAGACAAATAGTGCAGGTAATTATAGTTTTGATTCTGATATAGCCACCCCCTACTATCCCCCCTTTTGATAAGGAATTGTTAATTGAAAATATTGATATAAACACGGCTAATGTCGTAGGAAATAAAAATAAAAATAAAATAAAACTACTAAAAAAGAATCATGGAAAGTGAGGATTCTTTTGTTTTTTCCTTAGAAAAACAGCAAAAGTACGATTCAGTGTGTCAATGCGACCCCCGTAGCCCCCTCCAATACTTTTCATGGGCTCCACCCATTGGAGGAAGTCCCTGAGAATATGGACGAGCAGTCTGCCATTGTAACTCCTATCAAAGCCCCTTCAATAATTATTCGCAATGGCGAAAGCCACTGCAATTTTATGGAGAAATTAAAGAATGAAATCAAAAAAAGATATTGAGGCCAGAAACTCTGGTGAAAATCTAAAATCAATCCCTAAAAGCACTGATAAACACAGGGAAATCATGAGATTCTTAGAAAATCATCAGTATGTAATTTTACAATGCTTCAATTGCCAAAGATTCTGTCACTCAAGCCAATGTTGCCATATGGCACCTCATTGTGTGAAATTTGCAGAAAATTACAATACCGGAGAATGTCCCAAGGATAACAAAATAGAGCAACATGTGTGCTGTAATTGCCGGGGTAATCACCCTGACAGCTATTAGGGATGTCCGAAATCCCCCAAAATTTAGCAACCACAAAAATAAAATCCAACTTTGTCAGGGAGGAAATCTCCTATGTTCAAGTGGCAGCTAGCCGTACAGAGCTACCCCCCCTAGTGTGGCATATACAGTCATCCCCCCTAACGAGCAAATCGCTCCAAATAATGCAGCAACTTAAACTGATATAGGTGAACTATTCACCTTATTAAAAGAAATTAGAGAAGTCTTCTCTGGTATCAACATACCAGAAACCATACGGCGCATTAAAAACTGCAATAGCAGAGAAGACAAGATAATTCTCATCTTGGAAATGTTTCAAGGAATGCTCTGAAATACTTCAAGCCAATCAGAATTAAGCTATAGTTCCAGCATGCTCCTGATAGAAAAGAGGATAGAGTATCGACAATCCAGGGACCTCTAAAAAATCCAGCCGGCAACCACCCCATTACACAGCTTCAGAATTTTCAATGATGTGATATGGAATACTACTGGTTATCTATTTGGATAACTTATTGTCATTATGGTTAGGGCATCGGCATTCCGTTCGGAAAGATGGGGCTCGATTTCCAATGCTGCCTTCACTATCAATCCTTTGCACTAAAAACCAATGTCGAGTGATATTAAAAGAATGAAGTGCTTATTTTTCAAACAAGTATGTTGATAGAAAGAGGTTATGTGATATAGAATGTCAATTTAATTTTTGTACCATTTTTGACTAATAGTTATAATATGTAGAAAGGATAAACTTCACTTTCATCTCCGAATTTTGAAAAAAGTTTTATACACACACAAACACATACCTACAAAAATATTACTTAAAAATATCAATTTTATGATACTTAAATCTAATTGCTTCAATTTTTTTTTTTTTTTTGCGACAATATTTTAACACAATTCTAAATCAGCTTAGATTGAAAAAAAAGTTCTGTAATAAATGTATTACAAACAATCTTATAGAGAAATGTGGTCTATAAGATTTTTATCATGTTTGGACATAATATTGTTTCAATATACTTAATTATTTAATAACTCATTATAATTTGACAAAGAATATTTGAATAAAAAGAAATGAATTTCCTGCTAGAAATTTAATATTGAAATTATATCTAGTTGAATATTGATGTTTACATACTTTTTGGCTGGTAGTTCCAAATTTAAAACATCTTCTGCCATGTATGTGATATTTGTGAAGTTTTGATGATTCATCTCATTAGCATTTATGTATTCTTCCATAAAATCTACAGCTGTCACATGATCTGCTTCAGATGCTAAAAGACCTGTATACCGTCTGTGAAGAATGTGCTAATTAATATAACAGGTTAAATGTAATAATTTCAATAAATTCGTCATAACAGACACACTAGTACTTGATTTGTTTTATTTTTTATTCTCATAATAATATGTTGTTGGTTTCTTTTAAACTGGAGTGTCAAAATAGGAAGGTTTCACTTTTTAAACACGGGAACTGAATTAATGGTATTAAAATTAAATCTGACATTGAACTTTTACTTATTGTGGCAATCAATTGAAAAACATGATTTTATCATACAAGTTTAAATTATTTTGTTGATTATACGTAAGTTTATTGTAAAATGTTGTCAGAATCACAATTTAAATTTATGAAGATTAATTATAACTATGAACTCGTGATTGCGTGCATTAGCTTTGTAAATGATTTTAGTAAAGCTTCAAAATATAGTGACATACATCGGAATAAGTAACGCAACTATGGTCCTAAGCGCACTTTCTAGTTTAAAAATAGTATATTTTAATAATTTTCCAAAAAGAATTAATATAACAGGAATTAATATACAATGCCTTGATTATTCTTAAATTGCTATGCACATGTGTATGCAAATTATTCTATTACATTAGATTATTATATAATATGAAAAAATTATATTAGATGATTTTAAAGCACATTAAGTAATCACTTCTCTTAATAAACTGTTTGTAGATACATATGTCTATGAATTTCCTTCGTATAATTTAGCGAATGATTTATCTGGGGTTATTTATCCTACTGTGATCTCTTTTTTTGCTCATTTGGTCATACAGGACACTCACATTTACACTGAATATAGCTGATTGATTATCTGTTGAATACAATTCACCATTTGGCATGGATCCAGCGGTGCCAACAATTAACATCCGTTGAAGATTTGGCAATTCTGGATTCTGGTCTTGACGTCCATTTAAGTAATTACCACTGATCCCTCGAAATGGAATTCCGTATAGATTAATGAAGGCACCAGACAAATGAATATATTTAAATATGAAGAATGTGATCTGCAGCAGTGATGCATCTAATATTGTTCTCAGTATTAATAACCGTAATATCCGTCTCTGAAAGTTAGGAGGTCACCAACGTGAGTATTTAAAGCAGTAGGATAAGTAACCTTTTATCAACAATACAATATTCGATCACACATAATGTACCGCTCTTCCAAGCATTTTGACAAACATATAATGTTTTTACATGTCCTGCTAACTAAGCATATCTTTCATTGGTAAAGAAAGTTTCAGACTCCTTATTTCTGTTTTTCAAAATACCATTAAAATATTTGATCAGTTTCAACAATCAAAACAGATAATACGAAATTTTAATAATATATATATATATCTTTATTTTCGAGAATTCATTTTTTTTATTGATTGTTAGAGAGAAGAGATAATTACATAAGCAGCATACCCGATTCCAGCTCCTAGCTCAAGAACATGCTTTCCTTCGATGCTTGGTAGCAGAGAGGCTATCTCTTCTTGCTCATCAATATGAATAATGGCAGCTTTCTTGTCCAGCATCATACTTTCGATGGAAGGAGCAAAATTCTTCCAATATTGGTGCATTCGATTTCTTGTAGCTAAAAACAGTAACAGTTATTTGAAAATGTTCATTATCGAGTGCAGAAACTTCTGGAAAATTTAGATACTGTTTAATTCATTTTCAGCTTTGAATATAGTATAATGAGGATAAATATAAATGTCTAAAAATAACGACGCATAATTTAAAGTAAGGTGCTTTATTACTGTAAAAAATATTGTTTATTTTTCATGTTGACTTAACATTGTTGAATTATAAAATGTTTATTTATCAGCCGAAATATGTGGATGTAATTTATATATAGTATTGTTTCTCTGTAATTAATGTTTGTAATTACAATTTATTTTTTCTAACAGTGAGCATTGAATGAGCACCCCATTGAGAAAGGAGCCTATATTCTTTCCTCTATGAGCACCCATTCACCTCAACAAAGGCGGAAACTGCTACTCATTTATTATCAACCGGTGGACCAGCAAGGTAAGCGCTCTTGCCTTCGATTCAACAGTTCGTAAATTCGAATCCTGTCTTGGATTTGGATGTTTATAGTGGCTCGAAATCCTTTTTAAACCGTTGGTCCCGGTCTAATTAGCACTCAGGTGCAAAAGTGACCGTTGAGCGACAAACAAACCATCTAATTGTGGATTGATGATACATCGAGTGGGATCTTTCAGTACACGAAATTATAAAATTTACCTTAAAAATGTCAAGAATGCCAGACTATATTTTCAGACTGTACAAATATATTCAAATTTTAAACATTTTAGCATATATTGAAGATATTTGCTCTTTGGTTAGTTAATTCCTCATAGTTATGATAGTTGATAATATACACTGATGAGAGTAAAGCTTAAGCAATATAAATTTTAAGTAGATAGCTATAAAATAGTAAAAAAGAGGTTCTTGCAATTAATGCAATGTACATGCAATCCAATACAAAAGTCGTGCGTATGCAAATGTAAGGAACAAAAGACCAAAGATGACATGAGCGAAAGCAAAACATGTGCTCATTATTGGAATGTAATTAGGGACAGGGACTCAATTAAAGAAATTACTGTAAGTAAATTTTTTCTTGAAATGTGGCTAGAAGAAATCGCTTTGCCATCACATGATCGGAAAGTTGGAGGAGGGGCGTAGTGCGACCAGTGTAGATAAGAAGTATATTCATTAAGAGCTTTCAGCCTGTTTGCTCTCTTTAAAAACCTTCCAAACCATGAGTATAGCAATTAAAAAGATTGGAGTGACCACCCTAATAAAATAACAACAGTGGATGACCAATACATTGCTTTTTTTTTGGCGAAATAAACCCGAAGCCAGTCAGTAAGTTATTGCTCAGCAATATACAGCAACACAACAGGGGGACAAATGCTATAGTTTGTTATGCCCAACCGTCTTTACAAAGGTGGCCTCATCACGCACTGTATTCTTTAGAAAACTTACAACGGCGCCTCCGTTTAGAGTGGTATAAAAAAAACTGTATCTCATCAACGGAGTCTTGTCCTTACGGATGAGTCGTTTCTGAGTCTCAAGTGATTCTCATCGCCAGTTGGTTTGGAAAGAGGTCAGGACATTATATTTCATATCATTACATTTCAGTAAAAGACCGTTACGATTGTCCTGGAATTGTCCTGGGAAGCATTGCACAAAGTCGCACATTTTCGAAAGAGGTTCTGTAACCAGAGATCGTCATTGTAAAGAGTGATTCCTTATCCATAAGCGCCTGTTCCGATGTACCATTGGTGACTTCGTTTTATGAATGACAATGCATGTCCTAACCGGACTCTTGCTGTTCAGCAAATGCTGTATAAGGAAGATAATTCTTGAAAGTATCGCCATCATACTACACTGATTTAAATCCCATAGATTCACATCATTTGTCAACTGATGCATAGGGAGAAAAAGTGCATCTTCTGTAGTCCGAAAACCGGAGCACCGTGAGGAAAAAGACTGTCTTGGTTCCATGCCTGTTAGTGTTATCTGGGAATTATGGAGTGGCCTTCACGCTTTGGGTGACCCTACCAGGAGTAAAAACTCCCGACGTACTTCGCCCACTCCTCCCAGGAACACTCCCTTGGCACGGTGAGGCCATTAACAGGACTAAGAGAGTCACTGGATCTTTCCTGTGATAGGAAATCCAGCACTTACCTTGCACGTCTCACCTCTGGCCAGCTGAAATGCCTCACTTTTGTAGCGGGTAACAAGACCTTCCCCCTCTGTCCTAAATACCATGGACACCAAGCTTCTCCTGAGCATATCGTGAATTGTATATTTATACAATTACTATGGGACGAAATCTACACTTTTCCCCACCTTGTCATCGATCTCCTCTCCACCAACGGATTCCTAGATTTGGTCTGACTCCGTCAGATCCTTGGAGATAAGCAACAACAAATCCCATAGAGGATGCTTAGAATACTTTGTAAAGACGCCTTTGAAGCACGATTACATGCTCCAGAGAATACCCAACACTTGAAACTGATGCTGATTGATAGACACTCTTACCTCTAGAACTGTTAGATAACCTGATGCTGAATTCCATTCTATATGCATTGTATTCATTTTTGCGCAATTATGTTTTCGTCGTCACTTAAGTACAAACTGCTGCTTCTCATTTCCGAATTTTATGTCTTAAGTGATTTTCTGTGGAATTATGACAAAAAACTCCTGTTATATATGTTTTGTACACCTGTGTAATATATAATCTTTGAAATTTAAAAAAAGACTTAAATTATCTAAGAAAATATGGTGTTTAAGTATATAGAGTAGAATTTCAATTTATGTGCACACAATTTAGTAAAATGTTTAAGAAACTTGCAACATCTTTATAACTTAATGTACATAACATAATTTATAAATTGAACTTTTTAAATTGATTTTTTCCAATAAATTTTTTTACAAAAGATTGTAAATATTTCTTTTAGAGAGAAAATATTAATCTTTGATATGAGAAGAATAAAAATGTCGAAAAGAAAAAACCCGAAATGAACAATATTGTTGGAAAAAACTATTTCTTTTTCACAAAGAGTTGTTATTTACTCCAATTTTAAGTTATCAATTTATTATGTCTGGGTGTTTTGCATTAACCACTGTGCGATTAACTTGGAAAATGTTGTATATTGAAATTCGTAAGCCTGAATTCAATAAGAGAAGAAAAGAAATTAGAGCTTCAGAAAAACATTTTTTCTTATTACTCACTTTAACATAATTCGAAAAATTTCGAAAAATATTTATGAATCGTATAGCACCTTAAAGACTCGTGCTTTCTGAGATTAAGGAACATTTATCAATATTTCGGAAATAAATATGTTAATATATTTTTCAATAAATGATGCTCAAATACGAGTAAATGATGCACCTCGGTATCCAATAATATTACTATGTGTAAAGAAATAAACAGCAAATTCATAAGATAAAAATGATCTTAGTGGTGGTTACATAATGGTTTGTGGATGGTAGCTTGATAAAATCAATATTAAGACACTTGAGGCATTTAAACATTTCTAGAAACAAAATTTTATATGGATAATTTTCTGGATAATAAAGAAAACCTTAGATTCCTGAAAGATGATAATCCAAATGACGTGTTTTATAATCTGAAGTTTTAACATTGATATTACATTTGTCTTGGTATATACCAATAGTCAAAAAATAATCTTTCGCTCATTGTTTCTAGTTATTAAAAAGGAATCTATATTCTAAAAAAAAAAATATTATTATTTAAATTAAAATATTGCTTTTAAAATATTATATATTTGTGTTAAATTTTCAGGTACACGCAATTTAGTTATACATAGGAAAGAACAAAATAACAGCACTTATTTAATTAATTGAAAAATGTGATTTTATGTAATGCTTTTTACGAAATAACTTTTTTTCCCATTGAGTTATACCTTTATTGTAGTTTAGTGTGTTTAGAGCTGTAAAAATAATTAAACTGAGGGTTACTGATTATTTTTAAAAACCTACCCTAAAACTAATATTTTAAGTGTATACTATTTTCAAAGATTTATTTTTTTTATAAAAACTGGGAAAGTGTTTTTTCTTGAATTTATTTTTTTAAAAACTAATAATGAAATATATGATTACAAATTACTGATTAAGAATAACTATCAAAGTTAAAAATGATTTTAATTTTTATGTATTTTTTGTGATTAATTTTACAGTTATTATTAACCAAAAATACTCAGAAAAGCATTTTTGGTTAATAATAAATATAAATAATTATAGAATGGTCATTAAAACTGAAATTTGAAGAATTTTCAAAGATTAGTGCGTTGTGATTAGGTAAGAGAAAAATTAATTTGAGCTAGTATAAAGTAACCATGGCTACAAGTAGGATGCTAAATTCTGTCGAGAATTTTTGATTGTGATAAAAATTTTTATATTTGAATGAATTCTACTCATTGTAACATCGGAAAAAATTTAAGAGTCGATTTACACGCACTGCCCAAGAAAGAAACTACGTCAGCAAACTATTAATAATCTTGTCTTATAATCCGGTAAATTTTTAATTAAATTAAAATTTAAGAAATTTGTTGAGGAAAACGCCTGGAAGTGCCTCATTAGTTTACAGTCAAAGTTTTATTCCACATTTTATTTATTTTGTAACTATGGCGTTATTTTATCTTCTGATTGTAAACAATTGTCTGATTTCCCATCTAAAATATGACGCCTAGATTTTTCTGTGTCTGTACTTTCAGTAACTCTGAACAGCCAATGGACAAGAAACATGATGAATGCACTGTGTACTACTCTTGCAATTCACTTGCTTTGAAATATCGGTAAGCAAAGTCAAGGTCAATGGGAGGTTTAGTGGTTAAATAGCTGCCATTTGTTTAAATAAAACATTTGCTAACGTTATTTCAATTTAAAAATGCATTTTTCGAAAATCAACTAAATAAAGAACGAATTAATTGTTTTGCATGTGTAAGTCAATAATATTACAAGATTTATTTGAGAAAATTTGAAAGAACTATGTCATTATTATGATTTTCATAAGTAAGATATATCTATGTTTATGCTTTATTTGTATATTCCACAAAAATTCAAGCCCTAAAACATTCCATAAAAAAATAATGGACAATTCAGATGTTGTCAACTCTAATATCTGTTCTTTTATATTTACGTTAGAGTGAAGATACATAAGGAGCTATTAGATACAGTTTTGTATTTATAACAAGACGTAACCAACAAATGCTTTGTAATTTAAAGACACAACCAAATTATTATATATATGTCTGAGCTGTTTCCGTCTCTAAGCAATACGATCAAAGGGGCTAATCAAGTTAATACATACGTAGCTTCAGACAACATGTTCATCTTAGTATAAAACTTTAGATAAAAAGTATCATTTGATTTATATAAGCAAAGTTATATATATTTTATACTATTTTGTTTGGAGGAATAATAAATTATTTAAAAATATATACAGTGGCACAAGCAATTGATGATGCACCTTACTTTTACTTGATAAATCCAATTTTCAATCAAAATAACACATTAACTAGAAGTTCAAACATAATTTTATTCTTAGACATAACAAAAGGTTTAATTAACAGTAAAAATAAAGAAAAATCAACGGCAAAATTCTAAAAGAAAAATTGTTAGTGGCATTTCAAATAAACATAAGCAAATTTTTACCTAAAAAAATTGAGGATACACCAATGAAATTTTTGTGATATATCACATATAAAGGCAGTGTCAATATTTGATTGCATGTCCTTTGGCTTTTATAATATCTTCCAAACGTCTTGGTCCCGATTCGACCAATTGTTTGGTGTTATTTGGAGATATTTTATACCATTCTTCTTGTAATGCTTGCTTTAAATGGACTTTGTTCCTAATTTGGTGTTTTTGGACCGCTGTTTCGAGTAAGGCCCATAAATTTTCTATGACATTAATGTTAGAGGACTGTGGTGATGTGTACAATTGCTATTTACAATGAAAAAGACCAATCTTAAAGAAAGTGCAAAAAAATTGTGCTTAGATGAAATTAAAAGCTAATGATCCATTATGCCATCTATAAAAACTAAATTTCTTACCCCATCTGAAGCCATACAACCCCAAACCATGACGGAGCCACCACCATGTTTAACTGCAGGACGTAAATTTTTTTGGATTCAAAGCGTTGTTCGGCTTTCTCCAAACGCTCTGACGACCATCGCTTCCGAAAGTGTTGAATTTACTTTTTCCAAAAGTTATCTGTCTTCAATTGATGAGTTTTTGCAAACTCCAAAAGCTTTTCCTGATTTTGTAAACTTATAAATGGTTTCTTTTGAACTACTCTACTGTTTTATCCAGCATGTTTAATCACATGCCTCACAGTTTCAGCACTTAGACTTCTGCCCATTATTCGAGACGTTTTTGCAGCTATTTTGACTGCACTTAGTTTAGGATCAATCCTGATATTTTTTTAAATTTTCCTTTTGGTTGCATCACTTAGAATACTTTTCCTTACTCTTCCACTTTTGTATTTTCAATTAATCCATCGCTTTTAAATCTTCCAATGATTTTCTGGACAAGCGAGTGACTTCTGTCGACAATTTCGGCTATTTCACGATAAGATTTTCCTTTCTAAAATAACCTTAATATAAATTTTCTTACATCAATGCTGGTCTCTCTATGGGGAAATATTTTCCATTTAAATTTGCGACATTAAACTCACAGAACCAACTTCAAAAGACAAAAATAACTGTCGTAAAAGTTTCAGATAACATTGCCTAAACTTAGATTATAGTAGCAAGCAGAATAAAAATTTAGGGTTAGAAACGTCAATTTCATTGATGTATCCTGAATTTTTTGTGGTAGCGATATGCCTATGCTTATTTGAAATGCCTCTGAAAATTTTTCTTTAGAATTTTGTCATTGACTTTTCTTTATTTTTACTATTAATTAAACCTTCTGTTACGTCTAAGAATTAAATTACGTTTGGACTTCTAGTTAATGTGTTATTTCGATTGAAAGTTGGATTTATCAAGTAAAAGTAAGGTGTATCCTCAACTGCTTATGCCACTGTATATCATTTGATATTATTCAAAAATGTTTTTAGATGTAGTTAAAATCTATCACTTATGCATTCTTATACAAAATTAGTGGAAAAAAAAACGAATGCAAAAAATATTTAAAAAATCTTTAATCAAATAATAAATTTTGTCCTGTACACATCACCTACATATTTCTAAAGTGGCAAAATGCAAAAATTATAATTTTGAATAAAAAAAAATGCGCTATGAAATCCAGATTAAATTTAACTGAATTATTGGAATTTGAATTTAACATAAATATTTTTGTTATTTCGTTTAAGACTTCGACGATTCTTACTATGGTAATATCACAAAGACGAGTATTTTGAGCAGTATCATTTTAGAAGTACACTTACGACATCACAGCAGTACTTTTTTTCCTTCCTACATTTATTTTTAGACATTCCTTAGAATACTTTTTAAATCGAGAATGAAATCTAAAGAATTTCAGTTTCTAAAAGCGATTTCCTTTTAAACAGTTCTAATGATGCATTTAAATTTCATACGTTATCAGAATTAAAAACTGAGCTTGCAATTTTTATTCTTATGATAAATGCAAAAATGAAATATCGAAAATACAGCAGTATTCATAAAAGTTTATTTTTTAGCTAATGTAAACTAAAAGCAATTGATATTTGCAATAAAATTTAAACATAAAATACTTTCAAGTAAATTCTTTAAAATAAAAGCTATATTTTTGATATTTTTCAATATGATTTTAAGATGAACCAAAATCATGATTCGGTATTCACATTTTGGATTTTTTTTTTTTTCCACCGTACATACAATAACTTGAAAGAAAAAAACTTACCGAAAGTGCTAACACTCATGTTGATTATCTTAGTTTTCTGAATAAATTAAAAGTAAATAATGATAAATTTTTATTCCTGTTCGTCAAGAAGTCAAAATTGAAAAGAGGGCTCTCAAAATAAACTCTGGATGAAAAAAATGATACTTGTTTATATACACGATAAGTTATTGCTGAGATAATACTTGTGAGCGTCTCGGTTCAAGTGTGTGATAAGAGTCCGAAAAATTTGCGTCGGATTAAATAATCGTTTTTTTCTTCAGATTTTTGTTTTTAAAACTATTTCACAGAATGAGTAAAATTTACGAGTATTTTTGGAACACTAAAGATAAAAAATTCGTTTTATCTATTATTTTCATTCATTATTTCTCAACCCTCATGTTGATAATGCAATAATAAGTATTATTGATGAGTATTTTTAGAATATAAGCTATGATAAAATTTATGACATGCTTATTTTGCTCAACATTTCTCAATCTCAGTTTCACCGATCGATGTTTTCTTATTTTTATTCAATCCGTGTGAATTTAATTCGATAAATATTAGTTCACATATTTACACAGAGATATCGTATTTTGTATCGTTACATGTCATATACAACACAGATTATAAGTAATGATCTAGAGGTAGGTTAGGTACATTTTCGGCTATCTATAAAGAGCGAAGTCGTACTTTAGAATTACGATCAAGAGACGAGGTCACCATTTGAGCTGGTACATTCTTCTCTCTATACGAGACTAGTGAAGGATCATTAGATCCTATGGAACTTCCTTTCAAGTGCATAGACTCTATCAACACGATTGTCTTCGACTGGGTTCATTATAAAAACAGCTAACTAACTAACTAACACCTTGTGAAGAAAGGCAGTTCTCTTGAGTGGCTTTTTCTCACAAGGTGATGTTTTGGAATTCTGGCATATATTCTATTGTGCAATAAACTTTCTGATTGAGCAAAGGTATAATCGTTAATGGGTGTTAGTTTCAAGGAAAAATACCTCATGCATATTTTTATAAATTTGCTATCATACTTTAATTTTCATTATATTTCTACTAATAAGAATATTTATAATATATAAAAAATACATTTTAAGAACTTATGATGAATGACTGTAAAGGGTTTATCTCGACAGAATGTTTATTACTTGTACATTAATATCGCTCAAGATCTTCATAAAGTCGTACTTAAGACGATTTGAAAGTAAATTCTTCTCACAGAAAAATCTGAATACATGTAGATAATATCAGATGTTAGTCCAATAAAATACAAATGCATCGTTTCATGCAAACTAGTTTTAAATATTAATTTTTTCATTAAATGTTCCAAACATTTAAAGTTTAAAATAACAAATGAAGTTATATTTAGTTAATAACAATGATGTGTTCTTTAAAGCTGATAGGGTTAGGGTATTTTAGCAGTGAATTTCTATCAGGAAGGCAGTGAATTTGATATTTGAACATGCCAAAAAAGCACTTAGATGAAAAGATCAATACATTTTAAATTTTCGTAGAATTTAATTTACCTCTGCTAATATAAATATGAGTTTAAAAAGAGAAAAACCTAAATCCAAGTATCAAAATAGTAGCTTGAGGAAGATTCAAAATCACACGAAAGTTTCTTTGTATTTAGTTATTAACCTTTTGAGTCCGGCGTCATCGTTTCAAAAAACTGCTCCTAGGACGGCGCGAGAAGATGACATTTCCTACCCCCTTGACCGAAAGGAGAGGGTCATTTTCCTCCCATTTAAGTGCACCAGGTTTCACCGTGACGAATCTTTACGCCGCGCTAGGTCTGCCGTAATTCTAATGAAAATGTAAATGCGTTTACCATAAATACTGTACTTATCGACAAGCTATCGATTTTTTTCTAATCGTTGTTTTATATACCCCATTAAGAAATGTTATAAGAATTTGAAGATTATATACATGCATTTGTTAAACAAACTTAGTCTGTTTTAAAAGCAATATGGTGTATATTAATTTATTACAGAGAATTTTCAGAAATAATTATTTAAAATAATTACAAACTTCTTTAATGAATTTGTAATTAGTTATAATAAAAATTGATAAGCAATAAACTAACTGAATATTTCAAAAACATTCCTAAAAACAACCTGCCTAATATTAAAATATGTAAATAAATAAAGATATTTTTAACAAATATTTCCTTTTATGAGTAAGTACAAGCAAATTGCTGGAGTTGCATTTGAAAAAGATTAAAAGTAATCTGTATGTTAAATACAGAAATGGTTTCAATTTTCTTTTGATTTAAGTATTTCTATTTATAACAAATTTCTATATTGAATGGATTAAAATATATGCTTTTATATCCTTCATTTTAAGGTAAAAGCTTAAAAATGGAATTTTTCTTTCTGCATTTTCTGGAGCTAAGTATAAAACGTTTTGCACAATGAAGGTAGCCAGACGAATCTTGAGTTTCTCCTTTATATATAGAATTTAGGTTGATTGTTTAATAAAATTACATTTGTCATACAATAAATAGTAATACTCGGTTCATTTCTTAATAACTGAGAATTTGAAAATGTTCATTCAAAAATAATACATTCCAAAATATACTCGTATTAGTCTCAGAAAATATTTTTATAAAATTCTTATTAGAATCGTAGCAAAAAAGCATTAGCTTTATATTGGGAATAAATTCTTTTCAGTATTTTTAGCTTTTATAAAATTATGCTTAAATTATTTTTAAAAACCAAAACCGTGATTAGTTTAATTTTATACAGAAATTAAAATTACGTAGAAGAAAGACTGACACAACTAAAAGGCAACTTTTTTAAATATCTACCGCATCTCAATTTATGATTGAAAGTATTTTCATTTTTATATTTATTTTATTTCTACCTATGTTTTTTTGTGAGATTAAAAAATACAATGTGCTCCTGGGATATTTTCCATAAACAGTACGTCGAAAGGAAGAAACCAAGAAACATGTCTAGCATCTATTCCGATATTTGTGTACATAAAAAAAGTGACGTTTAGTACTCTTTATTCAATAGTGCATTGGACTAATGAATAAAATATATTTCACATTGAAGAGCATATTTCTAACACTAAATCAAAACTATTTCTTTGTAAAAAATTTATTTCATTAGTCCATCTAAAAATCTAGAATATATAATAGCTCTTATATTACATAAATACCGTTTCTTAATGAAAATGTTTCGAAGACTCTTAAATCTTTAAATTGGGAATTTCCTAACACATACTTTCTCAAGTGTAAATTATTATGAGAAACACTTTTAACATTCCCTTATAATATTTTCTTATTTTAACTTTTGAAATATCAATCTCAAAACCAGTAATTTTTGTCAGGGTTAGACCAAAAATAGTCCTATTTACAGGGATTATAATTGTCAAAAATGTAAGGACACTAATGCTTATTTTCAGGTTTTATTATGTAATTCAGAAATAGTTAACCAATGCAGAAGCAGACATACCAATTTACTGATAGTTAAAAATCATAAAATACAAATATATAAAATCTCAGACTCTCATAAATATGAAATATAATTTGTATATGTATATGAAATATAAATATGAAATATATATGGTAATTAAAGAAAAACCATTAATATAATTAAAAATAAAAATATTCTTTATATGTGTAGTTCTGTATAGTGTGTATGTGTAGTAGGAATATATTGCTTGAATATCACTCTTCCTTTGAATTTTATAATGACTTAATCAATTGCAAGTTTTTCAGACGGATGATAGTGCTCTTAAAAGATTTATTAAAAAAATCAAGAATCTTTCGTAATTTCTATAATCTCTGTCGTATTCTTCATCTAGTTTTGGTTTCTTATTGTCTGTAAAATGTAAAAATATCAATACATTAAAAATCTATCATTAGGACACATTTTTCTAAAAACAGGAGTTTTAATCAATTCATCTGTCAACCAATAATCTTTGATGTTATCTTTATCCATATGGCCCATTAAAAGAATAAGTCCTAAGATTTTTTTAAATTCTTCTACATCAATATCAGTCCACTTTGTCCCATGTTTTCTTTTATTACTTTCTGTATGTAACTCTAATATTTGGGAAGCATATCTATTTGTTTCATCTGCAATAAAGTTTAAAATTTCTTCTGAAAAAAATAAATAAAAAAATTCGTGCTCCTCAACTAAATCCTTTATTCGCCCAGAAATACCGTAATTCCCGTAAATTTAAAAATGATAGGATTATCATCTGCTTTTGCCTAACGTCAATCAAAATCAAATAATACAGAGGAGTTTGCATCATTATTGCCATCAAAAAAACTAATATCCTTGCATTCAGATTCATCACAGAAATCAGAATCACTGTCTGCAAAATTTTCTTCTTCTAATTCTTCCAATAAATTTTTAATTTCTTCATCAGTCAATCCTTTACGACGTGAAGCCATCAAAATATTTTTTCTAGTGACGAAAAAAGTAACTGATTGTAATGAAAAAATTTTTTTAAAGTCAGGATGAAAATACTTCCCTTTTAAAAAGAGGAGCCAATAATATCGTTTTTCGCCAAAATTCTCCACTCAAGGAAGTCCCCAAATTTTACGACTTTCACACACAAAAGAGCAGCAATTAAAGCGCACTCAACTGCCCCGTAAAACTTGAACGGGAAAAAGTCAGGTGCTTGAAAGGGGGAAAAAATCCATGGTACAACTGTTGTACCACAGCCGTCCTATGAGACACTCATTTTCGTGGTACAACAGTTGTACCGCCGGGACGAAAAGGTTAAATTCTGTGATATAAAACATTTTTATAAATACTTAAATTCATATTTTCCTAAATATACATGTTTGAACTTTGAAATGATTTTTGATTACTTATTTAATTATTTAAAAAGGTTTTAATTGATGATTCATTATAAATTTAAAAACAAAAGAATTTTCTGCTAAAGGAATATTTAAAGGTAAAGTGAATAACATGCATTACATATTAAAAATGTTAATGAAAAAAAAACTATAAAGATAATCTAATAACTAAAATAATCTATATAGATACGTGCGGTATAAATAACAATGTTGACTGCACTCATAAATGATTTTGTCATCATCCATTTTTTACAAGAAGCTATAATTTCAATTTGGTCTTTGTTCTAACGTGTTATCCCCAAATAAATTTTTCTGTGATATCGTGGTCTTTCCTGATGTTGTATTTTGAGTAATTAGCAGTGTGTCTGTGTATTCAATTATCCTGGAGGTAAAAGGGAGTATTGAGGTCAGAGTAGTGTCATTTGGCAATAATCTTTCGCCAAGCAGAGGTGAAGCAGGTATTGAAATTTGATTAGCAACCCAAATGGCAGCCAGTCGGTTCTTTCTAAAGGACAACAATCCTATAAAAAAAATCTGGAAAATGTGGAGGGGCATTTTTAATTCGCTAAGCATTACAGTATATTAAAATTCAGTAATCTATTAAGAACTAATTAAATTTTTCTTTTTGAAAATATTTCATGACAGTATATAAGAATACAGTAATCGTATTAAGAATTCATTAAATTTTTCTTGAAAATATTTTAAAATTAAAACTGAATGAAACATGAAGAAATTAAGTAGCAGAAATAATGTAAACTGTAAAAAAATCGAATTTACTGTAACATGACGCCGAGTGATGAATAGTCATGTCTCCGAGCTGCAACCTTCTATGGTGATGTTAACATGAAAATTAACAAGATTTCTGATGTCTCATTTATTTAATATTAACAAACACAAACATTCAACACTAAAACATAAATTTTAGATACATATATATATATATATATATTGTCCGAGAGTCTGGGGGTCTCCTTCCCCTTCTACGTACCAATCCTCTCTTCCTTCTCCTCCTCGCCCACGCTTCCGCTTGTCTACCTGACTGGCGCGCCCTCACATTTACTATTTTAAGGAAAATTACATCTGCAAACCTCTGCTTAAAAATAAATAAAATGAAGAATTTGGGAATTGGTGCATGAATTTTTATTATTATATATGCTCAATAAAATAATTTTGATAAATCCAATTATTTTAAATAGAATTTTCTACAAGTCATTAGAGAACACAAAAGTACAAATTTTCAAATTTTTCTCAATACAATATTATTCCTCTTCAATACAATAATAGTATAATATTATCCCATCTAACATTTACACTAAAAAATACAAATTTTTAATTTGGGGGAAAAATATCATTCCATGTAATTTCTGAAGTTTAAGAATTTCTGCGATAGCTAATAAAATAAGAAAAGAAATCTGGAATAAATTAGTAAAATATTCATTAAAAATTATTCCATCAATAGATCAAAATAGTAAAAAAATATATAACAAAAAAATAATCAAAAATTAGAAAAATAGAATAAGTCTGTAGTTTTATTTATAATTGAAAATTTAAATGCTTTAAATACCATTTTATGCATGCAGAAAATAATTAGAATAAATTCTCTTACCTTCAGTTTTCTTCGTTAATTGGATCATGATTTTATGGAGAATAAATTTTTATTATGTAGGAAATAAAATCCTTAATAATATCATTCCTTAAAGATGTTATTCCAATCAATAAAGATTCAGTTAAAAAAAAAAAACCCATTCTTTCGTCCATCACATTTACAACAAAAATAATCTTTAAAATTTAAACAAACGGAAAGAAAAGATATCAAAATCTTTTAACATAGACTTCCTTAAATATATTATTTAACTAACTTTCATATACCAAATAATAATTTTTTTTCTTACCTTTAATATTCAAGTGGAATATATCTAGTAATTTTATAGACTCCATGTCAACGCCGGTATCCACGTGAGATCAACGTACACAAATAAAAAAAGGAAGATTTTTCTGTTTCACAAGCTAAAACAAATGCAAAATTGAAAATAAAAATGGCGAAAATTTGATTTATCACAAATTATGGACATGGCGTTTACGCATGCGCACAGGTGCTGTATCTACATTAGGCGAAATTAATCACCTAATGTAGGTACAGCACCCATTTTTGATGAATTAATATGGCAAGGGAAGAAAAATCGCCAAATTTCACCGCATTTAGCTACTTATTTTGCCCTTGGCTGTGACTAGTTTAAATCCATTACAAAGTAGAAAAGAAATTAATATTAATACATACCAAAAGAATTTGAAAGATACACTATTCCTTCTGACTTGATAATAAATGAAATGGCAGCATTAACGCAATATTGGTTCTTCTAAAGTATTTGTTATGGCACAGAATATGTCCATACTCACTTTATCAAGTTAGTTTATTTATAATCTATTGCATTGTTTTAATAATGGATGAATGTTATGATTTCTTATTACAATTTAACTATTCAGCAAATTACTATACTTTTTCATTCATTATGTTCGCCTGATACTTTTTCCTTAAAAGTTATATCTGAGTCTATATTCCTGAAATTAAAATTTCTGACAGCAATGGATTTTTTGTCGAAGTTTGCCAGTCTTGTTATATATATATATATATCTATATATATATATATATATATATATATATATATATATATATATATATATATATATATATATATATATATAAAACTTGCTTGTCAAAATGACGATTCGTCAGGGCATTGCACCAAAAATATTATTTTATAAGGCGATTACAAGTCATGTGATCACTTTTTGCAAAAGTTCCTCACGATATTTGCACTTAAAACTGCTGATTACATTTTTGATGCAAGAGCTGTTAAACGGTAGTCACACTCTAGGGGAAAGAAATTCTACATGAATTGCTTAAAACCTCTGGGATTTCAATATCTGTAGTACAGTTAGTTATCCATAATTGGAAAGATTTATGATTGTCTGATAAAAACATAGATTCAAGTTTTTCACCCATAAAATAAAAATTATATATATATTTAAAAAAAAAACGAAATTAAAATTAAGAAAATTTTTAATGTTTGTGTAAGCAAGGCAACATTCTTAAGATTCAAAAGAGATTGTTAAAAAATATTGCAATTATTAATTTAGAATTCTATAAATAAACGAAATTTTTAAAAATTTAAATCGTCCTTGTCGATTTAAACTAATCATAAAGTTTATGTTTTGTCATGTCTTTTTCGTTTTGCTTTTTCTACTGTTCTATTGTCTATGTATTAATGGCTTGAATCAATCGAAAACGGCTTCACAAACCGATGTTTTATTACTTATAAAAGAAATCGTCTTATTAACAAAATGAGTTTTGTCAGTATTCTCAGAGATTCGGTCTGGAAATTCGCATTGTTTGCCGTTGCTCGAAGAAGGTGATTTGAAGGCAGACACAGCAAATTCGTTAACAAGTCGGATATACAAGAGATCCTCAACTGTAACGAAAGGAACAATCATTTTATGGTTAAAAAAATCAGATGTTAAAAATTAAATGCAAACGGGAGGTGCATTAAAATGAATCCACAAAAAAAAAAGTTTAAAATTTTAGTCCGTAAATGGGAAGTAAAATTATATCACTGCTTTTATAAGGCTTAGCCAATAGTTCGTTAAGTAGAAAGAGAGAGAGGTTCGTACAAACGTCATTTATTAATCCAATACACATCTGAATACAAATTCAAAAAATTCTGAAGTAAAACTTTAAATAGTGGGGTTTTTTTTCCGAAGTTTATGAATGCAAGTTACTCATCTTCATTTAAGTTGGCTTTGAGTCAGCCATAGTGTCTTAGAAGAATACTGTAAAGCATAGGAAAATGAAAAAAAGGAATTTTAGAAGTAAAAGAGATTTAAAAATGATAAACGCTTGAACAAGATCAATGAGTCCCGTTCATTTTATCAAATGTTTACCTATGGCCATCTAAAAGATGGTGAATCTAGAATAAATTTTGTAGAAATGAAGCAAGTGATATTCTTAATGTTCACTCAAAATTTTCAAATTTTGGAAAGACTGGGCAAACATTTTGAGGAAATTTTAAAGGGTTATGAATGCCAGTTATTTTGATATTACACAGGAAGAAATATTAATAACTTCCACAGAAATAATGCCACCGAGTTTGCAAGAAACTTTTTATTTGCGGTTAAAGAATTTTAAGACTACACATCGTCTTCAATTCATCTCATATAGATGGAACTTTTAACAAGTAGATAAACAAAAATCTTTATGTAATCATGCAAAGTTTTCTTTATGAAATCATATTGATTGATTCAACCATTAAAATGATGCTAGATCAACTCTCATAAGCATTTTACGTCTAATTTAAAAAAAAAAAAAAAAAAAAAAAAAAAAAAAAAGAACTTTTCTTGTTTGAGAAATTTAGAGATTAGTTCATTATGTATGTAAAATTTTCATACGAAATTAATGTATAAGGGATTGTTCCTTAATGTATAGTCATGTTGGTAATTATAAATTCGGATTTTGTGCATGTAAATTCACTTTGAATCAAATTTTTCATCTTAGAAAAATTTTGATAATATATATATATATATTCTATGTATTTATTATCTCATTGTGATGCAAATATTATTATTTATTATAAATGAAGACTTTGTATAGTTAACTCATAGTGTGGACCAAATTTTTAATCTTTTTAATCAAATAAAATGACTAATTATGAAGAAATTTCATAAATTTGATTTGTCTATTGCTTAGTTGGTTTGTTTGTCGCTCAACGGTTATTTCTTGCACACGAGGGTTAATTAGACCGGGACCTACGGTTTAAAGTGGATTTCGAACCACTACAAACATCCATGGTGGGATTCGAAACCATGAACAGTTAAACCGAAGGCAAGAGTGCTAACCATTCGACTGCAAGCTCGGTATGTCTATTGCTTAAGAGGTGTAAATCGATGTTGAAATTCATGAAATTGACTAAAACGCACATCTAGTTTTATAGATCACAACGAAATAACAAAGCTATGATTTTCAATTTATTATAAAATTGGTAAATTTACTAAAGAGTTACTCAATATGCAAATTTCTGATTCAAGCATACATTTTTAATAGCTTTCTCGGGAAAAATAAAAAAAACGAATTGGAGGACTTGTGTGCGTGTCTTATGCCTTTTATTCAAAATAACATTGAAAAGGGTCATCAAAAAGTCTGTCAAACGATTGTTAGGATAACAATTTAAATATTATTTGAATTATGGATCAAGTTATTCTTGAATTTATCGAACATGACCGGCAGAATGGCGTAGCAAGGAAGGATGAATTGGAAGAGCTCCTGCATAAGTCTAAGAGCCCCCAAGAATCAGAGCTAATTAGCAAAGAAATGGCCAAGCATGAAGGCCTAATTCGACAGGCCGATCAACTATTAGAAGAAAGGAAGATGAAAATCTTCAGAGAATCTCTGAAGTCAGCCAGTGAAGGTAGCTATACTGTTTCTGATCTGGAATTCTCCCCCCCTCTTCCAGTTAACGAAATCAATATTAAAATTATGATGAATCAGATAATGTTGCTGAATCAAATAAAAATTTAAAAAAATAAGAAAGAAAAAGAGAATTCTAAAAAAGACAACTGAGGATTTTGTTCAAAAAAAAAAAAAAAAAAAAAAAAACGCTAATGTTACTTTGCACCGGTCCCCGTAATTACAAGCAATTCATTTGCTCAGCTCAACTCCACTCAGGAGGCAGAGCAGACTCCCAATGTAGTTTCTCCAATTGTGGAAAAAAATCCCTCCTGTTCTAACTAGATATGGAGAAGACCCAATAGAATTTATTCGCAATCTAAAAAATAATGTCAAATTTGACTTTGAAACAAAAACAGCTGGGCGCAATTTAAAAATATCTGTTAAAACCCCAGAAGCTCACAAAGAACTAACTAAACTCTTTGACGATAGATGAATCGAATACCTATTCATTAAGAGTAAAAATCAAAAACCAAGAAAATATGTCATTCGGGGCCTCCCCATAACGACTAAAATACAAGATATAGAAAATAATCTCAACCTTATTGGTTTTCAAGTGGCCAAAGTCAGCCAAATGAAATACCCAAAATCCAGCAAACCAATGCCTCTCTTTTTGGTAACAATTTTTTCTGAGCCAGAAGGGGCAGCCATGTACATGATAAAGAAACTTTGTCATATTTCTGGCGTGACAGTGGAACACTACAGAGGACCCAAATCGGTGATGCAGCGTTTCAACTGTCAGAAATTTTATCATTCGGTTGATACATGCCACCTCAAACCCAAATGCGTAAAGTGTTTAAACTAACGCAATACTTTCAAGGCTTAGATTAATCTAACCTAGCTGATGTAATTATTTCTAATTTAATAATTTTCTATCAATATTTTCTGTCTAAATCACTATTATAAACTTTCTATCAATATTTTATTTAAAATTAATACATTTTTCTATGATTTCCCTACAACTTAAACTTAAGCTCCTCCCACTTTAGTATGTAACCAATGATATGTCAGTAAGTAACAGATATAGCTTACCAGTTCATTCCAGCTCCAGACGAGGGTAAGGTCCTTCGGACCTAGGTACTCCGAAAACTCCGGCGAGGCCAGCCGAAATTGTGCTCAAAAAGTCTGGAGTAAACACCAAAGGTTATACGTTTTTTAGGAAATTTATGCGAGTACTGGCATTTTCTGATGACATATTACTAATGCCTAGAAGCACAGATAATTAATAGAAGCTCTTGAAGTTATTGAGAAGAGAGCTAAGCATGACTTGATTATTAATTAAGATGACCGACTTGATTATTAATTAAGATGAAATTAAAAATAAGCATGTTATTTACAGACACATTAAAATACCACCATTAAAATTCATTTTTAAAGTAAGAATTATAATGGCTTTTATATAAAAATGGTTATGGAATTCATTTATCTAGGATTAAATATATGACAAAAACGAATATCTTAGTTGAAAATAGAAAAATATATAGTTTCAGATAATGAAGCTTTAACGGCCTTTTTATCCATATATGAGGGTCACTCTGAAATTTTTGAGGTACAACTAGGTTTTTAAAGTTATACTTACAAAATTTTAGATATGTTCAAAGTATTCTCCTTCAGCATCAATGCACTTTTATAGACGAATTTTCCACAGATTAAATGCCTCAATCCATTCATTTCTTGGAATAGATGAAAAAAATTCATTTATAGCCACATCAATCTCTTCTTCTGAATGAAAACAAAGTCCACATAAGTTCTTTTTTATATTAAAGAATAACCAAAAGTCACACATAGCTAGATCAGGTAAATATGGCGAATGTTTCATCACTTTAATTTGTTTTTGTTTAAGAAACAACTGTTAATCCGGCTGTATGTGAAGATGCTTTGTCATTGTGAAGCATTAGTCCCCTAACATTCAGTTCTTGTAGAATTTCTGGAAGACATTTAGTGGTGTACCAGTTTGCTGTTACTACCTTATTGCCTTCCAACTTGATGACTTTGACCAATCCGGTACTTCTGAAGTAAACGGCATACATCACTTTTTTCAGTGCACGTTGTTTTTTCACCATTTTCGGCGTGGGATCATCTTCAAATACACATACTTTGCTTTCTTGATGTGTTGGAACGTCAAAAAAAGGTATGTAAGTTTTATCACCTGTTACAATTTTAGAAATGATGCGGTGACCACCATCTTTTAGCAATTTAAGAGTTTCTTGGCTGATTCTGACACGCTCATCTTTTTGGTGCTCAGTTAGATTATAGGAAACCCAACGGTAAACTACTTTTATCATATGTAATTCTTCATGAATGATTTTGTGTAAGGCTGCGGATCCAATGTTAACTTCCTTCTGTATCATTTGATAGGTATAGCGATTATCATCGATTAACATTTTTCGTATGGCAGACACGTTATCAGGGATTACTGCCGATGGCGGCCTTCCTGTGTGTTCTTCATCCTGAAGAAAATTGCGACCTCTTCTAAATTCTCTAAACCATCTGAACACAGTAGCAGGAGATTCATCAGCAAATGCTAACTGCAACCGTTGAACGCATTCTTCTTGATTTAATCCTGCTTTAAAATCGTACAAAATCATAGCGCGAAAATGTTCTCGCGTCAACTCCATTTTCTCTTCTGTTTAATATTTATTCTACGCTAAACAAGTTGAAGCAAGTCAAAAAATCGTCTTCTGTGTTAAAATACTTTGTATTTTAAAAGTAAACCGTTATTTTTATTTTGTAAATTCTCGTCTGCGCGTATCTCAAAAATTTCAGAGTAAGCCTCGTAAAAAGTTATCGCTAAACAAGATCTTAATCTATTTTATTCTCATTTAAATTTCGGCGATATAGACATTGATATGAAAGAAAGAAGATTTTGTGCTTCTGTACACTGGTTATTGAGATTGAGAAGTACTTTTGCTGATATAATTCAGAAAAGTAGTATCCGGTGTTAGAAGACATAAAAAATGAGTTTTGTGACATAAAAAATGATACGAATGTTTAATCAGCTGTTATTCGCCACAGTAAAATAAGCCATTTCATTTGAATTAAGGATCTTATACGTATGAATAACAATTAGATATAAATTTTCTCATTCAGATCACAAATACATAAGGAATAGAAGACGAGAGCCCTAAACTTAGACAGAAGCACCAGGAAAAGTTGCTTAAGCATTAAAAATCAAGGAAAATTTGTGTTTATAGTCTAGTTCAAATGGACTTGGCCCATCCTAGATTATCGTGACACCTTAGATTATGATGTTTAAAGAAGCAACTCCCCATAATTTAATCCTCCTAATAAATTATAATTCTAAATTACTAATCATGAACCACAAATCAAAATTAAATTTTTTTTTTGCTGTTATTTATGTTTAAAATACTTTTATAAACTAAACAGAAATTATAAATGGACTTTTAAAATTTAGGGTAAAAAAAGCAAGCAAAGAAAAATTTATTCTAAAAATCCCTTCATATTGAGGCTCATTTAATTCACAGTGGTCTAGAGGCGCGTTAGCGGTCTTTGGAGCATAAGGTTCCCGCTCAATCCCAGCCACAGTCGAACAGGAAAAGAATGCTACACTACTGCATGTACATCTATCGGGAAGGATGCTAGGGAATTTTCAGGGTTTTTTCCCTAGTGAAGCGTGAATATGATCCACAATCCACGAGAAGTCCTCCCGAAAGGCAATTTACGCGTGGATGCTAAAATACCTTACAACTTTAAGGCTGTCCACCACTTGTAGTCAAAATAGAGGTTCAAATTTCAATGCATAAATGCTGAGATTTGGTGCTAAACGACAGTTAATTTTAATCAGAACTGTTGCTACATGCCATGATATCAAAACATTGTTTAATAAGTTAAAGTAAACAGATTTTAAATTTGATGCATTAACTTCCATTTGACAAATATTTAAAAAAAAAAAAAAAAAAAACCTATTAATTTGGAATACTGTAAAATAGCATAAAAAGAATGTTAAATTTAATTCAAGATATCCGATTTTGCATTACTTCCACTATTTACATTGATGGATATGGTAAAAATATTCATCCGTTTGAATCTTATAAAAAGTTTACCATCTGCAAGTTCAAAATTTCTTGTGATCGAGAAGTGATTATTTCTATACTCGACCCAATAGATCTCTCGTGGTTACTAATGTGGCACGTAAATAAGTTGTAGTCACAATTCCCTACCACTGGTGTGGGAATGCCGGTGCAAGCCTCATCACTTGACCAGGGTTTAAAATTAAAACGATCGGTGAGACTTGGTGGATATTCAGTCATCAGAATAAAGCTGAAAGAAATGTATTGAACACCTCCTGGGGGTCATCTGTTTCATAAGTCCACACTAAATTGTATGACATCAGTTACTATAAATCTTGATGATTGATTTGGTTTCTTACTCAAAGACCCTTTTTTGCACAAGAAGGGTAATTAGACCGGACCCTAAGGTTTTAAGTCCAGTGCTAACAACTACTAAGATCCATGCCCAAGGTGGGATTTGAGAGCTCAAGAGCTCTAAATCTTAAGGCACATATGTCAAAATGTGACATGTTTAAATCATGTGTGAGAAATGCTGAAAATATATTTAAGCTTATGAATAATTATATTTAATAACTAAAAAGAAGTCCAAATGCATAACACTATGTTATAAAGAATATCGCAACCATATGATAATAAATTGAATGAAATAAATAATTTAAAATTTTGCTTTTGCTAAAAACAATTGGACCGAAATATACATGTTGAGTCTTTAAAATTCAATTTATTATTCGAAACATTTAACAAAAACCTCGATCTAAATTGGAATTTAAATATTCAAGTCTCCTTATTTGGGAATATAACTTTAGCATTTATGAATACTGATATTACTTGCCATGTTATCTCTGATTTCAAATACATTTTAGATAAACCACAATAAGATAATTTAAAGTACTATTTACTAAAATTATCTTATTGTGGTTTTAGTACGAGATAATTTTAAGCCACATTGATGTAAGCTGGAGAGTGCTAAAAATTTTACTTTAAAGGAAGCTATTAACAGCATTTCTTCTGAAAATTATAGTGCATTACAGATTAACACATTTCTAAGTTACAAAAATGTCATTTATTCTTCAAAAAATACCTCATATCTTCTATTAATTTAATTCTTGGACATATTTTTGAGAGAAATTTAATAAGCCTATTAATGAGGAAAAACAAAAAAAACTTAGAACAATGAGAAGACAATGGCTAAGTGGAATTCAGCAAGGTCAAATAATAGTTTGTATAAAATTCACATTTACATATCTTAGTAAAAAAAAAAATAAAATAAAATAAAACGATATCAATTAGAAATGGTTCAATAGGTTAATAATCGAACGACTGTATTTAATAGTTTCTTCTTTCCTACATTTTAAGATAGAAGATTAATATTTTAAATTTTATTTAAAAAATTAATAATAATAGTAGTGACTACAGTGACAGAAATAATAATGAACAGTGCCTGTTTTAGTAGAAAACTTAAAAATCCACATAATTTAAAATATAAATTAAAATAAAAAAATACACACAATTATTATCCCTTTAATATATTTAATGTCTTGTGATTTTTCTAAAATTTCATATTTTTCCTATTTATTATAAACGATGAATTTAAACACAAACAATGGATTTATTGTTTAAAAAAATACAATAATTTTTAGTGCATAACAATGAAGATTGTAAATTAAAATAAATTGAATTAAAAGAAAATAATGCAATGATGTTTTACTTTCTTGCAATTTTACATAAAGTAAACACTATTTTCCTTTAAATACATAAGATTTATTTTTCAACTTTCACTCAACAATCAAATGTTTCTCACATGATCAGTGGGAATGATATATTTGAAATATTTATTGCTGAAAAATATATAGTTGGACAGTAAAGTTCTCAAAAAGAATGACACATCAATAATATACAATATTGCAAACTTTCTAGGACAGTATATTTATGATTTTTCTTGTTTAAAATGAAATAAAATATTTATGCTAATTGTAACACATCTAAAATATTCACATACAAATGGCACAAGTTTTATTTTTTGCATGTAAAGAAGTTCAAATTCATTGCTTACTGTATTAAAATACAGTATTTAATTTGAAAATCACCATAAAGCTGTAAAATGTAAGTTTAAAAATATAGTTGAAAGAATGCATGAGACAAAAGACACAAACATAGAAAACTTTCCTAAACATCTTTTTCTAGCTATCCTATAAAAATTTTTGTATGCTCTCATTACAAACACTAAAGTAGAAAACTTGGCAACTAATTACAATAAATTATAAGAGAAAAAAATGAAATACAATTATTCATATAATAAAAACTTTAAATCTTGTATTATTACATTTTTTAAATGTCACGAAGAGAAAAATTTTTTCTAATATACTACAAATATTTTAGTTTGCAAGTACTAAAACTTTCCCTGTTGGATTAATATTGTCATAAATGAAAAATAAAACCGATTAAAAAAATATGTTAGTTATAATAAACACACTTCAGTAAACTACATTGTAAATTATTTAAGGTAACAATATCAAAATTTTTTTAAAGGAAAAAGTGTTGTAAATTAAATAAAAATTCAATAAAAGTAATATTTCAATCAGAAACGAAAATTCCCACCTCAGATAACACAATAAATTTAGCTTTTCCTAACAATGTCAGTGCTTCATAATTTTAAATTTTCAGTGTGCAACTACATTATCAATGCTAAACAGGAAAAGATAATATCTAGAACATGCTTCACATATATAAACTATAAGGTTTCATTCATAAATAATCAACTATTATATAGCACCAAGAACAAAAGACATTAATTAAAATTATTGCTAGGTTGCCAAGTAATCTAATTATCATATAATATGTATTCCAAGATCACATTGTTAAACTTGACACATTTGTAGGCACAACATTCCAAAAAGAAGGAAAGTTATTAAGACACCTAAAAGGCAAATGTTTTTGGGTACAGCTGTACCGCTAAAATTGTATTTTTTGTTTGCCTCTTAATGCTTAATTTTCTCAAAAGTTTGAAATCTTCAGGATTAAATACCATACACATTATTATGTGACAACAAGTACAGTAAAAAGCACATTGCTACACCAAGAGATTCATGAGACAAGAGTAAAGTGAGAACATCTAGAAGTTTGAAGAACAGGGTAGAATAGTGGGGAAAATGGGGGCATTTTATAACACATCTCATTCAAAGTATACAGGTTGGTAAAGATTTTTTTTTATATATAAAAAATTAACAATACAAAACTTAATAAAATCTCTAATTCTCATTTATAATTGATTTTCAAATTAAAAATATCAAACTGTTATATGAAATTTATAATTAAAAAATAGTTATGGAACTATCATTGAATGTAACTTTAACTTGGAGCATTCTGCTTATATTTCAAATTTTAAGTATCTATACAGATTAAAAGAATTTCAGGAAAACAATTTCAAATAAAATACATAACAAAAGAGCAATATTATTTGAAAAGATTAAAAAGAAAATTAAAATTGTTTAAAATTATGTATATTTCATATTGGTTAGTAATGTATAAATAAAAATCCTTCTTTATGTATACATTAATAACATATACTACATGAAACAGGTTAGATACATTCATTAGAGTCTGGCATGCTTAAAACAAATTCCTGTTGGTAATTAACATCAACAGCACTATTTCACAGAGGGTCTTAATTAGGGCTATAAATTGTAAATAAAAAAGGAAATGCAACCCCTCTGGTGTAGAGTGCTAAATATTTTAACAATTAACACAGCTGAACAAGTAAAAATAGTTATAAATGTAAATTTTATTTTGATTTATTCAAATATATTCAGATTCCAAACAGAACTGCTAAATACATTTTTGCATTTATTTTACGTAACATTTAATACAAAGTTAAAACAGATGAAGAAAAGCAATATTTCATATGGAAGTAAATGTGTTGTAGAGACTTTTTATTAAAAGAAATTAAGCATTTCTTTAAATATTCAGTGCAGGTAAATAATGACACATTAAAGAAAATAAAAGCACATAGCAACACTGAAAGTGGTATAGTGGACCAGCCACAAAAATTTAAATAATCTTGAAAAAAAGTTTAAAAGTAAGTTATAATTTTTTAGTTTCAAATTACCTTATTACAAGATTTCATTTCCGACAATAAATACATTTTATGAGCCTTTCTTTTCATTTTTTACTGCCATTTTAAGAGATAATCAAGTCAAGAGAAAATTATCACAATAAATAAAATAATTTTATGAATATTATAATTTACATTTAATTTCACAATATGCCAATACTTGAACACAAATTTTATAACATGAATAATGAAAATCAATTATGATACCACTTTAAAAATGAATATTTTTCACTCAAGTCTAATAGGAAATATAACAAATGCAGAACAATCAATAATACTTTCAATTTGAACTGATTCAATGATACAATTTCTTAAACACCTACTGGCCAAATGAAAAAGGAACTTTTCACACACAATAGCAAGTAACATAACAATCAAAATGTACATTTAAAACACAAATGAGCCTCTTGCAAACATGACTTTGTCATCTTACAGTAATTATTTATATTCAAAACAAAGTCTATACAAAAAAGAAAATTTGAAAGAGTTTTGTCCTAAACACAAAACAGTATAGATCTTTGGCAAGGCTGTTTTGCAAAACAAAAACAATAAATACAAGTGCTTGAAACTATTTCAATATTCACTGGTATATCCCTGTTATAATTTCAGTTGTAGCCCCCATCATATGTACACCTAAACATATAAGAAGGATATAAAATCATACAATTTATTATTGCAATTGATATAAGGTTAAAAAAATCTATACTAATTTTTAATTTTTAACTAAAATTATGTTAATTAGATAAGCTAATAAAAAAACTACATCAAATGAAAAACTATGGAGGATGAATAACAAGATTAAAAACATGTGAAATATTTTGTATTTATTCCAACAGAATGAATATGCTTATGCAAGAATTACATCGCTGCAGTTTGATTTGCTTTATATGCAATAATCTCACATGATTAAAATATTCACTGCATATAAACCAAAGATATTAACTATCAAGATCTAGTTAAATTTGCAATGGAATGTGGTTATATTACTTATTATGAACTTTGTTTATATGAATTACGTACATATAATGCATTTTTTAAAAAAATATTCTATTATCTTTAAATTATCAGAGTTAAACAAGTCAAATTAAAGAATTTGACTTGTTTAATTTTTCTGATCCCTTAAAAATTGCATAACTGATTAAAGAATTTATAAAAAGAGAAATTATCAATCATTAGGCAATAACATGCATGTATTAATTATTGCTTAACTTCACTCATTTTTTTAAAATAAAACTGTTTTTACTTTCCATAATTCCCAGTGAGAATTTAAAGCAAATTAAAGAATCTCAAATTTGAATGACTAAATTCCATCAAATAAAACAATTAAGGAAAATAAGAACACTTGTTTATTTCTTTCTTGTTACAAATCGAACTTCACTGCATGAATGTCAACTCGTCATGCAAAGAAATTTATTGTTATTATTGAATTTCAATGAAATCTATAGTGCATGGTTTAAAAAGGATTATAAATTTAAATGTTAACTAATTTATTAGAAAGTCATTAAACAAGTGCTTCATCTATCCACATTCGAAAAGTACATTTGAATGACATACAAAGTACATTACATATTAATGTGATTTAATACATGCACTTGGTTTGTTTGTTGTTTCCACAGACATTTTTCACACAAGGTCTAATTCAACTGGGATCAAAAGTTTAAAATATGTACCATATCATTACAAACATTCTTACATCACATAAAATTCAAAGCCCAAAACTTACCATTTTCAAAATTAAAACAAGATTGAAAATGCTTAAAGAAAGCGTTGGTTTTCCCAAAAATAATGAATGCCTTAAGCATAATTGTATGAATAATTTGATCATGACTTATTTGAAAAAGTATTCAGCAACTTATAGATTTTTGATTATTTACGCAAAACAAAAATAATACAAGGGTATTACAAAAGAATCATCAAGTTTCTGAAACGTTTATCTTGGAAAACATTTCAGTTACAACAATGAGTTAAATATGAATAGAAATCAAAAGTAACAAAGATTGATGGCCATACGATAGATGTTCAATGTGTGTTCTTCAAGTGATGAGGCAGATATCTAGATATAGTTTAATGTTTAGTTCGCTTCACATATTACTTTGATTAATAATATCTTTATTTTTAACATAACAGTCCGGTTTTAATGACTGCAGCAGCTGCAAATGGTACAGCTTAAACAGTAATGTTTTTCTCTAAAGTTCTCACACAGTTGGCTGTGGAATGGAAAGTTCACAACTTGTGAGGTTTGTTGATTTTTTGTTACCAGCAAGAAGTTACAAATAATTTTTAAATATTTCAAAATTATTTGTGATTTTTCTTTAATTTTTTGTTTGTAACATAGCAAGAATTTTTTTTTTTCATTTTAAGCTTTACATTAGAGACACTAAATGTTAATGACATTTACCAGAAATTAGTTTCTTTTCCTATTAATCCAATTTATAATAAGTAGTAACTGTTTATAAACACAGTTTTAATAAATTTAATTTTTATAAAAACGTATAATCTAAATTTCAATTTCTCTATTAATTTTAAATTCATATAAACAAGTTGATACATACAGGATATCAACTATAGACATCAGAATTAAATATTTAAATAACGTTAAGTGGAAAGAAATGATATTCAAACAAATAAGCTCTTTGAGATCTTGAAAATCGTCTTACATTTTCAAAATTAAACATTATAAAATATAAAGGCTTTTGATGTTTAGTTTAATTATATTCTATGAAATGATTTTTAATACACACAATAATGATTCACAATACTATAGAAACATTAAAGAAAACAATACAATATATTGAAGAAAAGATCTTTAAATAAAACAAATATACACAATTTACAATAGTACAATATTTACAATTATAATATTTAATTTATTCAACTAAGATAATATGTGAATGCAGAAGAAAGGATGTAAGAAATCTCAAGTATAATTGAAAAAACAATGAAAAAGTACCTGAATTTACGGCAGTGGCACTAGAACTTGAACGTAATTTATAGGGAAAAGCCCTGTTTTATTGTGTATGGTTCCTTCAAACCAGTTGTCATCTACACGGCTTGTGAGAGTTATAATTTCTCCTTCTTTAAAACCAAGCTCACCATCATTTTCTGGTTCAAAGTCATATAGTGCTTGACAACAAGGTTGTTGAATTGTAGGAGTTCGAGCTGGAGAACGAACAGGAGAAGGTAGTGGCGATGCTGAGAAATTTCTCATATTAAATATACAACCATTTGCATTAATCAAGCTATAGGCCTCGATAGATTAGTAACATGCTCATTCTAAACTAAGCATTTGATTGCATCATAAAATTAAAACTTTTGAAGAATAAGAAGTAAAGAAATAGTTTGTATTAAGAAATAGAATAGAATACCATGGCCAGGTGACATTTTACTATTATTTAAAAGTGTAATGTTAAGTCATAGGAAATAATTTTAAAATCATTACTGTATTCAGAAAGATTTATAATAAAAGGCAGTTTCATATGTATATTCCTTAACTAGCCTAATTAAATTTTTTAATAAAGCATCTAAAATTTTTTGCTAAAAAATTCTTTAAAGTTTCACGCATCATATTTACAGTTTGCAAATTTTTAATTAAAACAAAATTTGTAGAAACCATTTATTTACATGCTCATGAAAACATTATAAACAGTTTTCAATTGTTTAAAAAACATAGAATTTGTTTTACATAATCATGATTTAAATAATTATTTTATGAAGGAAACCCAAAAACAACTTTTGGATTTATAGAAAACTTTTCAATAATAAAATAAAGTTAATATAAATAATTAAATAATACAAAGAATTAAGTTATTTGCCGCTAAATATTATTGCAGATTCTTCAGTATATAAAACATATACTTTCAAGTTAAGATATGATATTGATAGCATTTTATTGGAGTTAAAAATTAAGTTTCATGAAATAATTAAAATGTAGATTATAATTGTGCATTTATAAATTAAAAAAATCCTATATTTTTTAGAGCGAATACACAGTATACTTTCCTACTTTCAGCTAAATATATTTTATTAAAAGAATTTTCATATTACTATTACAAAATCAATTCATTAAAATAAAACTGAAATTGAATCAATTTTGTGACATTAATTCTTGAAAAATTTCAATATATTTTTAAGATTTTATTCAAAACTAATAAAATATTACTTTTAATATTAATATTAAAATAATTTTTAATATTTCCAGTAATATTAATATTACTGGCAACATTACAAATAGATACTTTCATTGAAATAAATATAAATTTAATTTCACTAAAAATATCTATTTCTAATGACTCATAAATAAATGATTTACTTCTGGGATCACAAATTGAAGGTCAGAATTTTGAGCAATCATAAATTTATAATAAAAACTCATACTAGAGTGTCAGAAAAAGTTACATAACATGTAATACTAAATAATAAGAATGAAAATTGATTGACTTCTGAGGAATTATTATATTGCCAGTAAGTTTATATATATATATATATATATATATATATATATATATATATATATCTATATATATATATATATATATATATATATATATATATATATATATATATGGCCATCTTGTACTAAGTATTCAAATCAAGATTACTTTGCAACATAATAATAATGTTGTTTTGAATGGTTATATTGAAATATGTTGATAAGTGATAATAGATAAAATTTTTTGAGATTAAAGATAGCAGTATTAAGTTCAACTGATGCCTGAATGAGCAAAGCTTTTGTCGTGTTATTGTACACACAAATCGAGCTAACTTTTAAGGTTTGGAATCACATTTCCTTCAATCCTTTTTCAAAACAAAATTTTAATGCATGATATGAGGACTACATGAAATCAGGACAGTGTATATGTTTGGTATCATAAAATATTTCAGTTAAATGAGGAATTAAAATTCAAAAAGATATTGTTATAAAAAAGGAAAATTTAAGAAAAAATTACTTTTCTATATTTAGGAAACAAAATGTAATATATGTATTTAAATTAATATATAAAGAATTGAAATTATTCATCAGTCTTAAATTTTGAATAAAACAAAATACATAACAGCAATGTAATTAATTATTCAATGGGTATTGTTTACACAAAAAATGCATAGGAAAAAAATCAAGTTTAAGAAATGAATTCTTAGTTTAACTACATGAAACAAATTAAAATTGTTAATGAAAACACAATTAAATTTATTTTATATTCTTAATAAGAGAATTATTATTTTTTTAAAAAAAGCATTCTATTATTGCCTGCTAAATATTTTTTAAAAAGTTAAAAATTAAATTAATAACTCTTCATAAATTAAAAAATTATTTAATATTAGTATTTCATTTAGATAAAACTATTAACTTTAAACTAATGCAAATAATTATAGTTGTAAAGTTGATTATTAAAATTCACAAATTACCAAAATCTTGATAAATGATATTAGAAATTTTTCCTAACAAATTCATATGAAAAATTATCAGTAGAAAACAAATTTGAAATAAGAGCTACTTTAAGGGATGTATTTTGAAACAATTTTTTTTATGTATTTTTTAGTTTATTGCTATAGAATATGAATGACACTATGGACAAATTATTTTTATAATTAAAATTGAAAAAGAATATGAATTACTTTCCTAAAATACTATGTATATAAGAATCCTATTATCAAGAATAGTTATTTGATTTGATTTAGTTTAAGAATATATAATACACCAACAATCCATATTTAACACCTGGTCATGGTATTTTGTTAGTACAGAACAAGAATGTTAGTACCATTAGGTGATCGGTTAGGAGAGCGACCAGGAGAGGTGGCAGACATTTGACCACCTCCTGCAGTAAGGCCACCAAGAAAGAGATTTCTAGTTGGAGGAGGATCAACTGGAGTGCCGGCAGGAGATCGTGCTGGAGAAGCTAAAGAATATTTTCCATTTTTTCATAAAGTATTCAAATAAAGTTTTAAAATAGTTGTATAAATTTCTTTAAATGATTACTAAAAATATAATTATGCAGCTCATAAATTTATGCAGTGACTCATTTAATAAAAATTATTGTAGGCAGTAACATGAAATATTGCTTAATCTGCAATGCAGTAAAAAGCAGATGCTAAGAATTTAAAAATAATTGCCCACAAGTGTGCGACTGCCTGAGTCATACATTTAATGACTTATACAAGCTTTCCTTTACTCAAAGCACATATACAAACTAAATATAAAATATAAAATTAACTTTTTAATCTTGACCTTTTTTAAATGCAGCATGCAATCACTCTCTTTTTTTATTATTTCCCGACAAATCCAGAGAAACTAATTAAATACTTGGGACTTAATAAATAAATAGATAGATAAATCAGAATAAGAAGTTTTAGTTTAAGTAACTAAAATATATTAGACAGTAAATGCAGTGAAAAGAAAATTAGTAATGATTACCAACCAACAAACAGAAAAGATGTTAGCTGAAGCAAATCACTGTGAAGATATGCACAAGACTATAAATGTAGGCATAGGCCAAAGCTGGATGTAATGCGAAAATATTAAGTGGAAATAATAATTTACCTTTTATAGTAGGGATTACTGTACCACCATTAATATTACCTCCATATTCAACTTGAGGTGAAATGTCATCATGTAAGGATGGTATGTTCAGCTCATGCAACTTTTTGGGTACATAACTTTCTCTTGGACGATTTGCAGCCTCATTTTTCCTAAATATAGCAAACATTTTTGAGAAAAAATTATAACTATTAATCAATTAAGAGATTTAATTTTATAACAATTAACTTAAACTAAATTTAAAAATATAAGAAAATGGGTAATGTTTGATATAAGAGGAAAATATTCCTATTGTATGGTGATTCATTTATAGATAAATTCATGTAATCCTAAAACTTAAATCTATGTATCTTCTATTTCCATGCATAAGTTTCAATGTGAAAATTTTTTAGGAATTACTTTATTTTTTAAATTATACTGCCAATAAAGATTGAAATTTTATAGAAAAATTTGCAAACAGTGCTTTTAATACTATTGGAAAATTCATTTATTTTGCATTTAAAACATCTTGCTATTAAACAATAAAAAAATTTGATCACAAAGTGTTTTGAATTAAGAATTTAAATATAATAAAATTTTATTGATTTCAGGGGTAAATTACAGTAAATTAAATCCCCAAATAATGTGATTAATTTATTATAACACTTAAAAAAAAGTATAGAAAATATCTGTTTTACACATTTTTTAAATATAGTTAGAAAATAATTTCGCCTAATATATTATTTATGAATTCAAATTTTGGTAGAAGAGCTAGAGGTTTTGTGCAGTTAGAATTACATTTTTAAAACACAACAATATAAAATTAATCATTTATGTATTTCCATTTTTGACCATATACAATCTCTTTGTGTACCATAGATGCATAAAATGGAGTTTACAGAAGTTAACTAACATTAAATATTGCATGCATGAATAAAACGAGCAAAAGCAAAGAACATTGATCAAAAACTTCTAATCACAAAAATGATTTCAGCAGAAACTTAAATTTGTAAATTGTGCCAATCAAAATCTACTTTTACACAAAAATTAAAATTATAATAGAAAATATTTTCTTTGTCTAAATCAGCATTGAACAATTTTTAATGTGATAAGTTTAATTGAGCTTCAAGAAACTTGAATAGACTATAACAGAAAGTGTTCCTGATAAATAATTTTAAATATTTGATTATAAAAGTAATAGAAAACATGAAATAAAATTGCATAAATAACATAAATGAGAATCAACATTATATAATAGACTTTAGCAAATTTTTTCGTCTTTTTCATACCTAATAATTTTCCTCAATCATAAAAAAAGAAATTTTAAGTTATTGGTGGTTAAGCCTAGTCTAAATGGTAAAAATTAGTTAGAAGCTATCAAAATTTTAGAAAAAATGACTTAATTTTTAACATTTTATAATTTATTTGGGAAAATGGGAGCTCACTGATGAAATTAAAAATGACACTCATGCATATACAGAAATAAAGAAATCAGATTTATAATTTTACATACTATATTATTTTCCACCAAAAAGTTCATTACTTTATCACATAAGTTTTCTAAATCTTTGCCAATAAAAATTTTATTTTTTATTTTAGATTTTGTAAAAATATTAAAAGATTGTGATTTATTTGTTTCATTGGTTTTGCATTCTAAAAATTAAATGTGCCTATTATAAATTCATAATTAATTTTATTAATCAGAAATTAATTTTTGATCATTAGCACAAGCATATTTACATAAAGAAAGTTAATTTGATTAATTTTTCGATTATGCTAGCTTTTCATCAACGAGGATCAGTAATGATTTTAACTAATATACATTAGAGAATTAAACACAGAAAATTTAATATGTATTTCATAATAATACATCCTTATTTAACATGCATATCATTATACATACATATTTAAAAATGACAGTAAATACTTGTTAGTTTTAGAAGAAAAAATTGACATACTGTTCAACAAGTCTTTCTACAGCACTCTGCAGAATAGCTGCACATTGATTATGATAATCATACAAAGCTTCAGCTAGAGATGCTAGTTGTGAAATTTGTTCTACCTAATGAAAGAAAAGTTATTTTCATCAGTTATTTAACAATAACAATGCCAATCTTTAAAAAAAACTAATTACTAATTTTTTTTATATAAAAAAGTTAAACATTTGAAACAAATTCTCCTTTTCAATGTGTTGCATATATTTCCCCAAGCAAAAAATTTATCTTTTTAATAACATATTAATGAATTTATGTATATCTTATTTCTATTTTTACATAATTCATAACAAAATACTGATTATAAATTTTTATTCAAATACAAATATTTTTATACTATGTCAACATAAAAATGTAATTTAAATTATACATAAAAACATTCTACAGCTTTTTAAAAAAAGGTTTGCACCATTTATGTATACATATTCATTCATTCGTTTTTATTTAATGTGGGTAACTTTTTTTTTTATGAAAGAAAGGTTAAAAAGGAAATTTCATTACAGATATAAATTTATAAATAGACATAAATTCAAAATGATAAAACAATCATAGCTAATGATAAATGTTTGATTGTTAAACGTTAACTTCAAAAGAGATCTCTATAGTTACAAGTATGTATAATAAATTTTGGAATTTCATATTAATAGAATTATTCATATGAAAATGATGAATTTTGTGAGCAACATCTCAGAATCAGGTTTCATGTGTGTAAATGATTGTTGAAGATAAGTATTTAATACTGAGAATTATGTAATACTTACATCATTTTCTAAAAGATTAAACATTCCCATAGATGCTAAATTGAAAGATTCTTCAAACTTATCTTCAGCAAGCCTAATTTCATCTTCGCTCAAGTGGGCTCCTTTAAAAACAATTTGAAATTATAAGTTTAAGGAATATAAATAAAAATTCAGCGATCTTTCATAAAAAGAAACAACCAATTTATACTATATAAATAAAATGTTTATGAAAAATACTAAATAAATAAATAAAAAGTTTTCTAGGGATTGACACACAGCAATGAAATGTGAATAGTTAAATATACAAATGTTTTATATCTTTAATAAAATAACTTCCAAAAAATATATTTATAATTTTAATATTTTTTCATATAATTATGTTTTCCATTAATATGGAGTTACAAAACAATTAAAAAACAATAAAAAATTTATTTTTAGCAATTTGCTACATTTAAACAATAATCAACTATTTCTAGAATATTCAGCAAAATTAATAAATGTGTGAATAAAAAAATGATAAATATAATTAAAATTCAAAGCAATTAAAATATTAAATAAGATAACAGGGAAACAATCAGGAGTTTACAGTTTAGATTGTAAGAGTTGAAATTATGCTTTCATAATATGGTAAGAAATAAAATTATTTTTATTTCGGTTGTCGGTTTTAACAGCGCAAGGTCCAAATAAGGACAAGCTGCACCAGTCACAAGATATAAGTTATATTCTCTTCCTTTCTTCAACAGATTAAAAAAAATTCAATACTATTATAAATGTCAAAATAAAAATTAGTTTGGATGATATGTAAAGTAAAAAATCAAAATGTACATGCAAATCTATATATTTATATAAAATAAAAGCTTTGGATTTAGAAAATATATTTCTAAAATTAAATAAAATGAATAAAATTAATGGCTTTTAAAAATGCAAACAGATTCTGTGATGGGGTGGTTCTCCTATCTCAAATCTTGTAATGTTAAAATATTACTGTTAAAAAATATAAAGTGACAATGGTTGAAATTTGGACACTAAAATCTTATGCATTGTGAATGGTTCATCACATGTTTCACACCAAAGATTTAAATTATTTAATAAATGTTTGTGGGTGAAACGCATGTGACTGATACAAAGACGAGTCAGTGTAATGGCAGCACTTCATACAAGTAAAACAAGTAATGAAATTATGAATGGGAAAATGGAATAGAGTTTGTTGCTGACTTGAATATTCCAAGAATCCCGCCAAAGAGAATGTATGAAACATTTAAATCTTTTTTTTCATATCCATGTATGGAAATGAAAGCAGAATGGAAGTAGATGCAGACTTGACGGCCACATCAGCTGTCTCATTGCCATTTATTCTTACGAGACTTGTTATCCAATAAAACAATATATCAGATCTACCATAGCTGGTGGGGGAATCAAGCGATTTTAAAATCTTTGATACAACTGGATAGCAATTAAATTTACAATTTTTCTAAGCTTCTAAGACACAGTCAGTGTATATGCAAAATTTATGCTCATTTTTAGTAATCACCTGCTGAAGTGCACAGTTTTTAACCAAAGCCTCAGCAATGAAGATGGAGCAGGATTTGTGAAGGCTATAACTGTAGGAGGTATTATCAAGATAAATTCCACTGCCAATGGATCTTGCAGTTTTAAATCCATCGATAAATGCAGGAGTATAATATAATACATTGACCGCAGTAAAATGAAGAGCTATTGAAACATAGCAGAATTTGTGATCGATTTCTTATATTTTTCAAAAGGATCCAGTACAATGATGCATGGATCATACCAAGGTGGATGTGCGAACAAGTCTGTAGACTCAATTTGGATATCACATAAGTCAGACAGCAAAAGATAACATTTCATACGAGAGAAAAAAGGTTAAATGTTTGGTAGTCTAGCATTATATAATTTCTTAAAAGCAGTGTTAGGAATCACAGAACGCAAGAGATGATGAGGTGTGGACATAATTTCTGAATTAAAAATTGCTACATCTGCCACAAGTCAATTGGTAACTATGGCAGATTACATACAGACTCTGGACAGCTGATGTGCGAAATGCACCAGAGCAAATCCTTAAAGCAAAGTGGTGCACAGTGTCCAATATGCATAAGATGGAAGATCTAGCCGATTCATAAGCAACACAGTTGTAGTTGATGAAAGACAAAATTGAAGACTAGTAAATTACAAAGAGGGAAATGCCATCAGCACCTAAAATGTATTTGAAAGCACTTGAGGATATTAAGTGATCGCTCACACCTCTTTTGTACATGTAAAACATGCAGAAAGAAGGTTAACTTCTAGTCGAAAATCACCCCAAGGAATTTTATCTCATTGATCACAGGAATAAGTTTATTGCTTGTGTGAAGAACAGGATCATGACAAGTTTTCTTACAGATATGAACAGAGTAACTCTTGCTACGAGATATACTAAAGGCATTCTGGGCACACCAAGCAGTGAGATTATTTACAGCTATTTGCAATTGCCTCTCAATTATATTTATGTTTAATACCTGATATGAAACTTGCAAATCATCAACATATTATTATGAACAGAAGATATCTGATGTTACTGATAAAAAGCTTAAAAATTGTTACACTTAAAACGTTACCTTGAGGGACACCCTCAGCTTGGGTGAAAGTATTAGAAACTGTAGTTCCAAGTACTTTAAAAAATCTAGTGGGTAAGAAATTTTGTGTAAATATTGGAAGAATACTCTAAAAGCCAAGATTATACATAGTATGGAGATTACTATACCACAACGTAAGATCATATGCTTTCTCAATATTGAAGAAGATTGCAACAAGGTGGTTTCTCCTAGCAAAAGCATTTTGAATTTGGGGTTCCATATCTACTATATTATCATTAGTGGAACGTCCTTTTTGAAAACCACTTTGATGAGGAGGGATGCAATTATTCCTTTCAAACACATAATTGGAAGCTTGGTGACTTAGTGGTAGTGTTTCATCTTATATAATCTCATATTTTTGAGATTCAATCTTATAGAAATCACAGATGAACACACTATCAAAGGTTTCTCTACAGACAATAGCAACATCTACTGCTGAGAAATGTACAGCAGCTCCGGTTTTTAAAATAGGAATGGGATAATACTGATACCATTAGCTGCTTTCATTTTCCCCACACACTGGGGATTTCAGGTGAATAAATAAAACTAACATCACCTGAGAGATCATTGGAATTGAATGTGAGCAAGTCAGATTTTAGAAATCAAGGAGACAAGAGGGCCTTTCCTGGCATGCTTCAACTTAGAATTTTCAAGGCTTTAGATTTTTCCCATTGAGGATTTAGATGCAACTGATATTTTAGATTTTATAATCTTTTGGGATGCACTTACAGGAGGAAATGAATCAGAGTCTGTCTTAGAGCTGCTAGATATTGTTGATTTCTTAGTAACTGTTGCATAACTGATTTCAACTTGTGAAGATCAGAACATGATCTTTTGAGCATCCAGATAAGAAAATTAGATTTCACTTTTACAGAAGTGATTTCTTTTTCCATTTGCCCTATTGACAAAATCAAGAATAAGAAGGGTGATCAACACTTTACAGTTGATGGCCATTTCTTTGGCACTGCTGGAAATAGAGTCACGACCCTCTGTAACACACTGAGCACAAGGATCTTTTCCTCTGCAAGCCACTTTTGAATGCCAAAACCATTGACAATTAACCCATCACAGCAGTTTTGATATAAATGGCCTAGCAGAGCACTGCACATATGCGACTTTTATATGTTTTAGTAAGTCTAGCATTGCGAAAGTCAAAAGGAGATGTTTTGCATTAAGTACAATTCCATCCCTTTTAAGCATTATTTGTTTAACAGCACACATTTTCTGGTCCTTTAAATTCTAGATCTCCATAGTACACATATTAAGCAAATCTCTGGTTGGAAATCCACTCCATGAGAATAGCTTAATTCATTGTGAGGTAAAACAGTTACTCCAGATCACACATTTCTCATTTTTAGAGCTAATGCTGATTATTTATTGGTAGCAGTCTCCATCAATAAGTCATCAGATCTTAGCTTTCTGATAAACTTTACTTTCCCTAAATAGCTGGAAATTATTCTTTCAATAAGAAAGTGGGAAACATTCAAAATGTTCTCTGTTTCCTTGTATTACAAAATATATGGCATATAATATGGGCACTTGTTGTTCTCAAAGGAGAGACTAAAGAGTTTTAGTTTCCATATAAATCACATGGAGATTCTGAACTCCACCAAGTTCAACTAGGCAGTGAGGACCAGAAACACCAGAGCTAGGTAATATACATTCATAATACATCCCTGAGATGGCTTCCACCCTTAACAAGTCATCCAGTAGAAGTAGATAATATACATTCATAATACATCCCTGAGATGGCTTCCACCCATAACAAGTAGATAATATGCATTCATAATACATCCCCGTTTGTTTGTTTGTCGCTCAACGGTCATTTTTTGCACACGAGGGCTAATTAGACCGGGACCTACGGCTTAAAGAAATACATCCCTGAGATGGCTTCCACCCATAACAAGTCATCCAGTAGAAGTAGATAATATACATTCATAATACATCCCTGAGATGACTTCCACCCTTAACAAGTCATCCAGTAGAGAAGCAGATAATATACATTCATAATACATCCCTGAGATGGCTTCCATCCTTAACAAGTCATCCAGTAGAAGTAGATAATATACATTCATAATACATCCCTGAGATGGCTTCCACCCATAACAAGTCATCCAGTAGAAGTAGATAATATACATTCATAATACATCCCTGAGATGGTTTCCACCCATAACAAGTCATCCAGTAGAAGTAGATAATATACATTCATAATACATCCCTGAGATGGCTTCCACCCATAACAAGTCATCCAGTAGAAATACTGATTGCTCGATCCATAAAGCCAATTGATGAGCTGAGGTTTACAGCACACTTTCAGTTTACCTGATGCAGATACTAAAGTAATGTGTTAGCATCTGGGGGCCTCAATCACCAGTAACCTCATTTCTAGGGACATGGGTCTTCATGCACTGCAAACACGTAGGTGGTTTATAGTTTCAAAGATAGGCTAATAGCAACAGAGCAGCAACAGCTACTCATAGGGAGACTTCAACCTCTTGCGAGGCAATCACAACAAGGGGAAGAGGAAAAGAAAACAGAAGAGTAGAAAAAAGAAGAAATAGAAGAAGACAAATCATTAGGGTACCTCAGAATTGTGACACCCATGTTTACCCGAAGAAGGTAAAATCCCTGAGAGGGATTTTTATTTCAATTGAACAAGACAACACCTATAAAACATAATGTTTATTTTGGTAATCTAAGAACTTAAAATGTATTTAGATAACTTATATAACATTTTTAAATTAATGATTGCAAGAAACAGACCTTGACTAAAAATACTTTAAGGTTAAAAATGGATTTAATTAGCATTTTTTTATTTGAATATTTACTGTTTGTGTTAAAAAAGGGGATCATTTATATTATTTTTATTTAATTTCATGTATAAAATAAAAACATTATCATCCCAACAATGTTTCAGTTCAGTTTGATTGTTAGTCAATGGCCAGCATACAAGGGTACTTATAACTTTGTTTGCAGCATAATGACGATGAAATATGAGGGATACTTGCACAGTACTGCAATTTTTTTTAAATACTATAATTTTTCACCAAGTTAACATAAATGATAGTTAGGAAGCAAAAACAAACAGAACACAGATGCATAGAAGATTCATGATTTATTAAAACAACTTTTGCGTCAATATAAAGTAAAAACACTGATTCACACAATTCATTTAGGGGAAAAATTTTTATGATTTTTTCTTAGAGATCAAGCAAAAACTTCAATTTTCAGATAAAGGATGTACGTCAACAATACATAATGTTCTTTAGCATTCTTAGGAACTAGCATTTCTCACACTCAGCACATTTGACAGTTTACTTTTAAGAATGTGCTTATATTAATGTTATTTTGAGAAAATTTCAAATTTAAAAATAACTAAATTTATCAATATTTTATGTTCAAATGCAGTTACAATTATGAAATTTATGTTCTTTGAGATTGAAGCAAAGTATGTAGTTTTGACAGTTCACATTAAGTTGTATAGGTTAGACAGATTTTTCTTTAAAAATTCTATTACAGTGTCATTTTACAATACTATTAACTTATTAATATTGTTAAGATAATTAGAAAAATTTTATGTGTAGGAATAAACAAAACTATCAGTATTTATGAAAAGCTTTCTAAATATTCTTTTGAGATAGACTACAGAATATTAATAAGAATACCAGCAATGTAAATTTCAGATTAGTCTAAAAACAGTTAAACAAGAAACACATCTCTGAATGTCATAACTACTCATAATTCTAATGAATATATGAAGAGAAACAATAGAAGATTACTGATTTAATACTAACTGATCAAAAGAAGAAAACAGCAATGTTTTTGACAACTAATAATCTCTACTTCAAACATATTTAAATAATTAAGATTATTCAAATTGGTTTCAAATATATAATATATGAAATGTTATTATACTATTTAATTTATAATTCCATACATTTTTGCAAAAACTTTCACTGAATGATAGTGACTTTAACAAAATTTTTTGTAGATTCTTAGTTACAATTAAAAAAAAAATTTTTTTTTCCAAAAACTAAATAGATAACTTTTCTATCATTAAGCTTTCAATAAAATTATAATGCAAAGAAATATGACTTATGAAAAAATTTAAATAAAACATAACACACAACTGAATTAGATAAAGTTCATATAGATAATGTTATGTGTCACCATACTGTATATCAAAACATAACTTTGCAAAGAAATAAATATGTTTTAAATAAACAATTAAATGCTACAGAACAAAATATTTAGTGCAAATATTTAGTACTTTATTTAGAGTTATATAACACTTCACTTAAATGCATCGGTAATGTTGCATTATTTTTACAATGTTGGGATGATTATTAACAAATTTTTTAAGTAATGATTTCCAAAATAATATTTTATGAATAAATTGGTTGGGACTGAGTACAGCTATACATGATTTTTACATTTAAGATTAACAGAAATTTAAAGTTATTGGATTGCATCCTCAATCAAATAATTTTAAATTCCTTTTTAGTTTTCATTATTTGATATTCACTAAGAAATGTTAATATAATTTATAAATTTCCAAATGGAAAATAAAGCTGAATGAATACTGAAAAAAATAAGTTAAATGAATGCAAATTACCTGCTGCATTAGGTGTATGAGCAGCACATGAAACAAATAATACAAATGTTAATATTTTAGTATATTGTAAAAACACAATCATATAATATTAGTAACTTTTGATAAAAATTGCATGCAAAATTTTAAATAAACAATTGTTTTCATGTATCATTTAAGATATATTATACATAATTATTAGTTACACACATTTTAAACCATGTTTAAAAACATAAAATTTTGAATGCAAAGCTATTTAATTATGATATGAATAAGAAATGCAAGGTTCCAAATTATTATAATAATTGAAGTTAATTTAAATATTTATGATTTTTGTATACATTTAACAAAATATAGAAATATAAAATAAGAGCATTCTTTTTTAAATAAAAAATCCATTTTAAAAATGTGTTTTACATATGCATATTATTTCATATTTTATTCCTGTTAATAGCTTTGAATAAGTTAATAAATTACACTTTGTAAAGATTATGTAAAAGATATTTTGTTTACAGAAAAAGAAATATTGAAATTTTTTATTTTTAACACATAATTTTATAACATGCATACCTAAATTTTATAAACTGATTCAAATTTATTAGAACTAGGTAATTTAACTTTAAATAGCATCTACGTATCTAATTTGATTCTAAAGAAGCAACTAAATTATAAAAGAAGCAAGAATGTTGAATTTCTTAATATTTTTTCAACAAACATGTGTATCAAATTTAAGAAACATCTCGCTTCTTTTATTAAGCTAATTCAAAATTATTATATATATTCTTACCTCCAAGTTCGGCTTTCATAAAAATAAAAAAAATAAGCATATGTAAGAGAAAGTCCATGTTTAAGAAATCAAAATTTCATTATATAACTAAATAGTATTTACTATTTTAAACTAAAGTATTACTCAATAAAAATAGGTAACATATAAAAATATTAAAATAATAAATATATAAGCTTAGCATTATTACTTTTTGCTTGCCTCCTTTTCTTGCAATCATAATCTAACCGTCTACCTTGAAGTTTTTTACGATGATGCTGATAAAAAAAAAGTTTATCCTTCAGTTTACTAGTATAATAAATATTTATAAAATTATAAAACACATAATTACCTCTTAATTTAAAATTAAAGATAATTTGATTTGCTATTTTATTCAGTTAAGATAAATTTGTTTTGGGTACTAAAATCCAATGTATATAAAAATGTATCAAAATACATGAAACTGAATTTTTCTTTAATTGGTAGAAAATCAGGTAGATGTCCCATAATTTACTTCAATTTGCTAATTTGTTGAGAAAATACATTTATTATTTTTAATATTAAAAGAAATTTATAATTTATATTTAAATGTTAAAGATAGTAAAAATTTTCAAAATAAACTAATCCTTAAAGAAACAATAAAGTTCATTGATGGTAAATATTATATATAAGTAGTGGTAAATATTTTTAAATCACCATATTAAGCAATGCAAACAATTATTTTCTCTCATATTTATTTTAAAGTGCTTTCTTAATTTCTTGTACCTGTTTCCCATAGTTCAAATTAATGACACTTGTTGTTGTGGTTTCTTATGACACTCAGACAAGCCAAGCTTGCTATGCCTTGGCAATGCGAATTTAAGTCAATAGGGAGCGTCTTTCGTTTTTTTTAATCAAAGCACTATAAAGTACGTCTTTGCTCTTTTTTTAAATCCTCAGATAGATGGCACCACTAGAGAATCCACTTCCTCAATTTTGACATTGATCTGAAAGGCGAAGAAATTTTCTCCAGACCATTGCACCCATGGTAACTGCTCAACGACCGATCACAGGACTTTCGACTCCACAAATTTAACGAGCATGTATGTCACATGTACTCAGTGGGTCTTTGGCGGCATTGGGAATTGAACCCCCGTCTTCATGAATGGAAGCCCGATACTCTAACCACTAAGCTACCATGGCCATAATGCCACTTATATATCTTAATATTAAAATTGCATAAAAAAGTTTTTTTTTTTAAATGAATTTGAGGAAAGAGATACAGCAATGAAAGAGACATTTAAATGTTTTGAGTTTTGTACAAATAATTAAAATTTTTGATACATAATCTGAAATCAATATTAACAAAATGCATTACCAAAACATCTTTCAAATCTTTGGTTTGCAAATGATGCAAAGGCTCTAAGAAATTTTGTTTCACATTGTCTTCAAGTGCATATTTAACTTCAGCCATCTGTTTCAGTGCTTCTCCAGCTTCTATCAAGCTTAGACCTATAACAATAATTTACTTTACAAAAACCTCAATTTAATTACATTAAAACCAAAAGCTAAGCTATAAATATAAAAAGATGCAGTATCATAAACAATGAATAAATTTATTATTGCTATGATTTTTTTGATCATCAATAAATTAAAAATGAACAATATAACAAAACCAATAGAAAATTAAAGTCAAATTATCAGACACATACTTCTACTCTAGCCTAAATTCATTTTAGTCATTGAATGCCTGAAACTGTATAAATTCAATTTTGGAATTTACAAAATGGTATATAAGTATTCTTTAATGAATTAAACAGTTGAATTTTTTTAGTGTTGTGACAAAGTTCTCTTTAAGGACAAAATTCACATTTCAGAGAAACAGTGTTCAATTCCTATGGAATTGTGAAGTTGGCCCATTGCAGTTTCATTATTCTGTATTGTAATAGAATCTTATTTCTAATTGGTTTATATTGCTATAGTTTTTTTTTTCAACATTGTAATCCATTAAAAAGTGTAACTTTATATCAGTCTATAGCTACTCTAATTCCCCATAATTTAAATTATACTTAGAAATTTCATTACAATTAAATAATTAGCAAAATTTAGCTTTAATAGTAATCATAAATTAATCTTATTGCACAGTTAAGTGATAGTACATAGCAAGATCATAGATAAATATTATACAACTGATCCTTGCTACTATAAACAGAGATCAATTAAAAAAAATATTAGAAACATTTTATTTATTATTACATTCCAGGGAATTTTTTTAACTAGCCATTTTGGCTATACATAATCAACAATTGTAAATTATGAAATTAATTTATTTTCAAATTGTCAGTTCCAGCTTATTATTCTAATACTAATAAAAAATAATTAAATTATGTAAAACTAATTTAATTACAACTTCCTTAATACATTTATATTCAATAAAAAACAAATATACAAAATATTCAAAACTTAATTCTTAATACATAAGCTTTTTGAAATATTCTTAAATTATTTGGGAAATTATTATGATACTTTTTTTAATACAGAAATTTTCTTCTGAAAATAGAGAGAAATTTTAATGTTTTTAACATATTGCAATATTAAAAGTGTTAAATTGCCTTTTTCAGTTTAATTATACAAATTACATTTTTGTGTGTAATTTTTTTTTTTTTTTTTTTAGTAAGAGCCACAAATTACTTCGTATCATAATCAAAATCATCCATACTCAGAAATTACTTTGTCATTCAATAATTAAAATTTTGGCTGCAATTTTAAATTGAAAGAGAGGAAATAAGGAGCTATCAGAACCAAAGAAAGATAATGGAAATTTTAATTTTTCCCTTCTCTGAAATGAAGTTCCTATTAGAGAAAATGTATATATTAATTAATGAGAAGTGATGTTAAGAGAATTTTTTAAATTCATTATAACCAAAATTTTGCAATACTTGATACTAATAAAAGTATAATTATAATTTAATTATTATGTATTAACATATAGTAAAGCAGAATACACATACCAAATGCTGACTCTTCTCCTAGTTCTTTTCCATATTTAACCATTGCTTCTCCTAATGTTCCTTCAGGTTGAGGGTAAGCATGAGCTTTGGCTCCACCACGAAGTTTTGAGCTGACCATTAATTTTGTTCTAGAGGCTGGAATAAAAAATAATCTGTATTATTCAAAGATTTTCAACACTCCCCAAACTAATTACTTTACAAATTGAGCCTATAACTAGACTTCCATTTCAATGTATCATTCAGTAAGATAGAGTAAAATGAATTGTTTGCAAAGCATATAACTGCAATATAACTATAAAAAAATAGTGTGCTTGAACTACTTCCTAATGAAGTGCAGCATAATTTATTTATAAATAAATAATACAGCAAAATATTCCCTTTTAATGATAATAATTAAAACTAGTCAACTACTTGAAGATAAAATTATGAAAACAAATAGAATTAATAAAAAATCACATAATTTCATTGAAATTTTTCAAAATTTCACAAAATTATCTCAAGTATTTATAATTTTAAGAATACATGTTTATAATATAAATGGGATGGATATTCATGGAGCATATTTATTTTTCACATGAAATTATTCACAACATAATAAATTATTATTATACATAGATTCTTAATTTGTTAAGTTTTAGGGAAACAAATTTTAACATATTTTATCTAAAAATAGACTTTAAAATATGAACAAGAATTTAATATTAAAACAAAACGAATTCTAATAAAATAATTTTTATTTAAGGAAGAAATTTTGCATTAATGAGAAACAAAAACATTTCTTCATTAATTAGAAAAAAAAATCAAGCAACTAATTCCTACAATTGGCATGAATTTAAAACTATAAGTACATGCACTAAAAAAATATTAATTGAAAAAAAATAATGAAAAAATTTGTATATTCTATAATGTGACTAAAATATTTTCAATTTTCCTTAAGGGAACTCAAAACAGAAATAATTACAGCCCTGAAAATGCAATCTGAAAATGAAAATGAAACAAATTACCTGCTGAATAAGGAGTATGAACAGCACATGAAACAAATAACACAACAAACAACACAAATATTAATACTTTAATACATTTAAGGATATTTATATCACACAAAAAGACAGAAATGCACAGTTTATTGTAAATACATTCAGTGTTTCCTTTTAATAATAATTAAGGTAATGAAAAATCAATTCATATATTTTTGAGCCCAAATATTTTAATTAAAAATATTTTTCAAGTATCTAAAAATTGAAATTTTTCTGAATGAATATGGAAAACAAATATATAAACAAAAAGAGTAATAAGCAAATATTTTAAGAGATAAATATTATATATTACTTTTGTTAATTTTTTTATATAAATATCATTGAGGAAAAAGAAACTCATTAGTGCTTACATTCACAATACCAATGATAGGTTTTTATGTTGCTCTATAATTTAATTTCTTTTCACAAGAAATAAGTTGATCAGGACCTACTGTTTAATGTGGAACACAGATCCACAATAACCATCCATGCTCAAAGTGGGTATATAACTTGTGAAATGCTGATATAATGGCGAAAGGACTGACCATTCACAATACTATAGTAATGCCAGTTTGGTACTTTATGCTTATTTTGAGATTATAAGCAAAAATATACTATTCTGATACACAAATTGACTTAAATATGGAAAAATCCAATTTGAGAAATTAAGATCATATTTATGGGGAAACAGTGTATATATCTATATAACCTTTATCTCTTTATTAATATCTGAATATATAGGCTTATATATTTATGGATGAATGGCATATAGGATAAACATTTTAAGTGAAAAAAAAACATTATAGATAAAAAAGAAAATATATCTTTACTTTAAAATACATTAGATGTAATTATAAAATAAAAATTCTTTTCAAACATATTTTTAACCAAAATAAAAATCAAACTTTAGAATGCAAACAGAACCTTATAAAAATGCTCAAAAATACTAATTAGGAAATTTTATTCTGATTGAAAATATCAAATTAAACTTAATTAATAATTAAATTTATTATTCATTTTCTTCCAGAGAATTTAAACATTAATGTTTTGATTTAATAAATTATGTATAAATACCAATAACATAAAATACATTTAATATTGTGTATACTACTTTTACTCATATATGTATTATTAAATACAAATAGTTATTATTATGTATTATTAAATACAAATAGTTATTTATGAATCAAAATAATTTTTGTTTATTTTTAATTACTACTATTATGTATTATTAAATACAAATAGTTATTTATGAATCAAAATAATTTTTGAAACAAATTTTTCTTAAAGCAAATTTTTATTTAGAATATATAAAAACAATTTACTTGTTTAACGAATATAAAGTGCAATTTAATTAAATATTTTATTCATATAATGGTATTAAATTAATATTGATAGTAGAAAACACATTAATATTAGAAGTAAAGTACCTGGATTAGGCTGCAAGTATTCTTTTGTTTTAACAAGTAAATCTTCTACAAGTTCTGCAGTCAAATCAGTTTTCTGAAATAAATAGGTGAAATAGTACATAGTGTGTGTGTGTATATATATATATATATATATATATATATATATATATATATATATATATGCTAGATTAAATATTTATTATATTTTTATTAAAAGTAATAAAATTTATGAACAGTTTTTTTAATTTTGTTATTTAACAATTCTGAGGATATAAATGGTTAATACATTATTTTGATATTCAATAAATTTATTACATATTTCTATATGTACTGAATATAATTAAAATGAAATAAAATGAATGATTACAATGATTTAAATATTTAATAGATCAGTGCAAGATAACAGCAATTTATATCTGAATAATATAAAAAAAAAAATATCTCATATTTTACAAAAATAAAGGAGAATGAGAAAAAAAAGAGGCATTTTTAAATAATTTTCCCTTTCTCAAGCAAATACTTTAAATTGATAATACTATATACTACTTAAGATACTTATATTAATAAAGAATGATTGAAAACTTCAGGCTTATTTTAAATATAAATTATTAAACATTCTCTAAACTGTAGAAATCAATAAAATTTAGAAATATCATACAGTTAACAAAAATGATTTAGCCAAATTTATGCTCTTCAAAATCACTTTATAAATTTTTTGTTAAAATTTTTTTTGTTTTTTGTTAAAAGATATTAATTATCATCAAAATTTGATCAATAAATTAATAAATTGTTATATTTAAAGTTTAAACTAAGAATATTGAGTGAAAATATTGAATAGCTATTTAAAACACTTACTCTCTCCATTTCAGTATATTCCTCGGTGAATTTCGTTCCTTCAGCTCCTCCTATTTTCTCACTCATATACTAAAATATAATAAATATTGAAAAATATTTATTATTAAATAATAGAAAAAATAAATATTGAAAAATATTTTCTTAATTTGAATGAGATAGTAAATTTTTTAAAAAATATTTAATATCTCATTCAAATTAAGAAAATAAAAAATATAAATTATTTTGAAAATAAAAGCTTTTAAATATATTAAATTAATAAACAAGCATTGTCCTATCGATGGAATTAAAAGAAATAAATGGCTAAAAATAACCTGATTAGGTTTTCTATTAATCAAACAGAAATCAACAAATAAGTAAGAATAATTGAATTCAAGAATGAATTTAAATAGAAAGGAAAATTTGTGTTGTATAAAATTTCATATGTGTAAATTTTTTTTAATAACATGGGTTTAAATTAAAAACTACTGTTGAAATGAAATTTTGACAAAACAAATTTCTTAGTTCACATAAAGTATATATTGTGGAAATTCACTTATATTTTTGGTTTTATTAAATTTTGGGGGGAAAAAAAAGAAAGAAATATAACTATAATTTTGTTCGGTTATATAAGCATATTTCAATACATAAATAGTTTAAATATGTTTTGCTTTTAAAGTTATTATTTAATGATTATATACATATCATAAATAGTTCTCTTAAAGATGGCTAATATTAAATTTTTTCTAGTAAACAGTTATTAAACTAGAAATATATACAAATTAGAGATTCACAATAGAATTTAATTTATAAGAAGTTCTATCAAAATACATAAATGTTTAGATTTCAAGAATTTTCATTGATTAATTATTGAATATAAATAAACATACATTCAGAACTTTACATAAGAAACTACTTTTATTTTAAAGTTATGCAACAACTGATCAGAAAATAGGATATATAAAATTTGAACAATAACATTATAAAATACAAAGTCTACACATATTTATAACAACAAATAAAACTAAGATTGCATTTTAATTGTTATATTTTAAAATATGAATAAATAAACAATTTTGTTACAATTCAAATGAAATATTGATTTTGTATTATTTAAAAACACATAAAATTACCTGGTTAGCTTTGTTAATTTGTTTTTTCAATCCAGCGAAAGCCATCGTTGTTTCTTTTATTTAAATCACAGCAAGAAAAGTTGACTTAACGCACTTAGGATTGCTAAAATAAAAATTATTTTAATGAGTTAAGAAGCATTTAAACTTATTTAGAAGTAAAAAGTAATGCAAATTATATGATTTTGCTTATACAATTAATACAATAAATTTTTTTAGAATAAAGTAGTTTATATAGCAAGAAAAACTACAGTTAATTAGGAAATATTTTTTCCCATTTAATTGTTTTACATAATTAAATATTACCTTGAAATGTATTTATTATCTACTAGCAGCATAAAAATTAATACTATCTAACCTTATACATTTTTTCAGTAATCCATTAAAATCAAGATAATGAAGAGTTTAATCATATATATATATATATATATATATATATATATGCCTTATGAATCTAAATTCTTTTAGTTACAAAAAGTCACATCAAATTTAAAATTGAAATTTATTTTCAATATTGCAATACACAAAATTTGCTTAAGGAATAATAAGAATAAAAAAATACATATCACACACCCATTCTATATTAAGCAATAGCATTGTGTAATTACACATGTTTTCATAGGTTAAAAATATAATAGTCTATTGGAAAACAATACAATTTTTATAGAATGATGAAACATTCAAGCTATTAACTAAATTGTAATAAAATTGAAACATTGAAATAGTAAAAATCTTTATATCATTCAATATGAAGCATGAATTTAGTTTAAATTTATAACACTTTATTACAAAACTAGATGAATAACTACTTCATAAAACAATGTAAAATGAAATAAAATATAAAGGAATAAAAATAAAAAACATTACATACAAGACATATAATAAAGAAAATTATAATTATTTAAATTTGAATGTTAAAAATTGCATTGCAAAAAGTGCAAAAATTTATATGATAGATTATTACACTAAGTTAGAAAAGAAGAGTTAGTTTATTTTCTAAATTCATTAGATGAAGTATATATATACATAAAAACTAGCTTATATAAAAAATATATAACATATTTTTTAAAATTCATTATCAACTTGCATATAGATTTGATTATATTCTAAAAATTGTTACTGATAATTATTTATATTTATTTATTTTATTATCTGATAATTATTTATAGCTACACATTAAAGGCAGAATGAAGTGATACAATTCTGCTTAAATCATAAGAACTGAAGCATGTGTAACAACATTTAGGAAATAGTTTTAAATTCTCACACACACAAGTTTGCTACATAAAATTAATTCATCAAATTAATAAGCAAAAGGTCAAAGATTAATAACTGAGAACATTTCTGACTACAGATGAAAAAGAAACTCTTCATATACAATGTAAATTAAACTTTTCTTCTTGAAATCAATTAAATTTTTTAAAATGAATAAATTGACTATGGATTCTATTATAGATCTCATATCTATCATAAGTTTAAAATGTATTATAAATTAAAATATAAATTCTATGTTCCATGTCCAAAACATACTTAAATAAAATATAAATGAATTTTATTCTTCACGCTAATTTTTTTCATTAAAAAATCTTATTTTTTAAATATTATTATTTTAAACTTATATCACTTGTGGAATAAACAATCATAATTTGGCATTAATATTTTTTGTAATTATGGCATGTAAAAAAATATCTATCAAAATGTTTAATATAAAAAGAAAAATTGTCTGTTAAAACTTGTACAATTATACTATCTAATTCTTAAGGTTAAAATGTAGTGACTTTAGCACGACAAAAACTTTTTTCTATTACCCCATTCTAAGTAAAAAATTAATTATATTTAGTTTCGTTTAAAAAGTTTTTCTAAGATTGATCTCAAACATCCCGCCCCGCGAGAATGATTTAATTTAGTCACAACCTTGAAATATGATACGAAAATTCTTTCCAAAAAAGGTATAAATGAATTTTGATAGAAAACTATTATAATGGTTACATAACTAAATAAAATATTATGTTTGTTTATAGAGTTACAGTAGCAGCCTTACGGCAATTAATAACGGATAACTTCAACCAGAAGGTGAAAACCTGATTTATCAATTTTAAACTGGCAGCGAAACCACATCGCCGTTAATACTTGAAGAATTTTTAACAAATGCAAATCATAATGAACGATGTAAAAAATATGTTAACATACCTTTTGTATTTTTTTTTAAAAAAATCAACAAAGTTGAGTGTAAATAATGTAAGTTCGCTGTAAATACTCAGGAAATGTATCACAACATAATATCACACAATTTCGGAAGAGTTGACAGTATCCCATAGGTCTGCTGATGCCGCAATGCCACGGTGAAAACAATGACTCCGCCATCTAGCGACAACTTCCGTCTTCACGAGCTTTTACTTTTATTTTCTTTTTGCTCTATTTCTTTCAACTTTTACGCTTAAATTGTTTGACTTGTAAAAAAATTTTTCGACTAAATTTTGAGCCACAAATATTTTCGTAAAAAAATTCTAATATATTTGAAAATATTTACAAAAAAATATGTAAGATTATTAAATGTATTAGTTATTTTAATAGTCGAAAACAAATTATTTTCTACTGAATTTCAACTATCAAAAAATTATTTTTGATATATGTTAGATTAAAGTATCCGAATTATTTTAAATGAAAAATATTTCATTTTATATTCATCAATAATTTTATAAAATATAATAATTCACTTTAGCATTTTAAAATATAATTATATTTCTAGAAAACTTTAAAAATATTTATAAAAATATTAAGGAAAAAATAGTTTAAAAATAATACGTCATTGTTTTATAAAATACTCATACTGTCACAAAAATTCCATTCTAATAATTAACGTCTTTGTAATTAAATCTGTTAACAACATAAAAAAGTTATAAATAATTTTTCTATTCCTTTTTAAAAATTATGAGAATATTAAATGAAATTATTAAAAAAATATGTTTATATATTAGAAAAAGAAACTAGTAAATTTTAATATATTCAACACCACGTTGCTAACAGCCAAGCCGTTGTAAGGCTCCTTTAAATATTCACAACATATTTGCTTTCCAAGAGGTTTTTTGGTTGTGATACGCATTTAGGTATCGCATTAAATCCTGAAAACTCCCAAGCATCCACTGGACATATATATATATATATATATATATATATATATATATATATATATATATATATATATATATATATATATATATATATATATATATATATATATATATATATATATATATATATATATATATATATATATATGTATATAATTATAAATCAAAAAATATATAAATATAGCAAAAATTATAAATATATATAAGAATATAAATATATATAAAATACAATGGCTTTATGTATTTAAATTTTTACTGTATGTATGTTTCATTTATATGAGTATCTCTAATTGCCTTTGTGTTTAATTTATAGATATTTCTAATTTTCTGCATTTATATTTATTCAAATGTTTTAACCTAGGTTCTTTGAATACGAACATTCTTTGGGGGAATTGCTCGAAGATCTTTAGACATTTGTCCTTCGAGCATGTCAGAAAAGAGTGTTCTTTCTTTTAGCATAGCTGGCCATCTCCCTCCTGATGAAGACGTGGCCCCTATGTATTCTTCTTTTCATCTGTTTCATGTATTTCAGTGCTTTTCCATATTTTTCATGTTTTATTTTATTTATATTTCACTGTTTTTCCAATTTCATATTTTATCTTATATATATATATATATATATATATATATATATATATAATATATATATATATATATATATATATATATATATATATATATATATATATATATATATATATATATATATATATATATATATATATATATATATATATATATATAGAAAAGCAGCATAAAAGCTAGAAGTGCCACATATATCTCCCGTTGCTTAGCTGGGAACGAATCTGAAACCCACTGATTCGAAAAACGCAGACCACAGTTCAAAGACCATGGTGAAAAAAATGATTGTTGATGTATTCAAAAGAAATTCAAAAACAAGCGAATTAATTTAATCCCAGGATTTATACTGGTTCATATGGATAGAAATTATTTTATATTTAATAATAGTTAATATATTTGCATTCCATAGTTTAACATAAGGCGGAATATTCCTTGAATATATATCCTTAAATATTTTTAAATTGTCTAAGGAAATGCCTGATAATACTCATATGAATCCAGATAAAATAACTGTTTTCAGCCTCTTCAACATAGACTTATAGAAAAATTATACTTTGTAAATTAATAGTTTTAAGATTCACACAGGTACACACACTGAGACCATGTAAAACGTCTATCAGAGCTGGTAGGCGAATGGATAGCACTGTTGCTTTCGGTTCAACAGTCTGTGGGTTCGAATCTCACTTGAGCTTAAACGTTTATAGAAGTTCGGAATCCACATGAAACTAGTGCCGGTCTTATTAGCTCCCGAGTACAAAAAAAAAGAAGATCATTGAATAACTAACAAATCAAATCTGCTGCACCAGCATGTTTCCATGTACTTAACCCTGAGTTAGGCTGTACCAGTTAGATAGAAGCAGCAGGGTGGAGTCTCCGTGAACTTGAAACAAGGACCAAGCAAAAGGCCCCCAGCACTTGGCCTGCCATCCCCAGAGGTACCATTTCACTTGGATTGAAATTGCGACCACGCCCAGTTTTAACGTGGAGCAGCCGCCAATAATGAACACGACAGATCTTCGGTTAAGTCCGGATTCGAACTCATTACCGTCTGATAACGAGAATGATGCCCTAACCAACCAGGCCACTGCAGCCCTAACCAAACCTGTAGTAGGATCGCACTCATTGAAGTCAGAAGGACTATGTTCGGTCCTAGCTACTATTGTACAACAGGTGAATTATGGATTTCTTCTTTCTGCATATATGCATATTTCATGGAATGGGTGGTTCAGAATTTTCTAGATTTTGCCCTTTACTACATATAAACCTGGGCCATTATATTTGATATGTAAAGTCCCTCTCTTCCAGGAAAGATTATATATAATAAATGGTAAAGCTTTATAAAAATTCTAATGGAAGGTTTGTTTAATTGCTTAAAACAACAGCTTTCATCCAATGTTTAAATATGTCCTTCTTATGAAAATATTATCTTTGTTATGAAAAATAATCACGTAAATCTAGAAAGTGAAAAATTAGCAATGTTCTTAACTAATTTATAAAATAATAAAATTTAAGGAATAAAAATGTACATATTTGAATGCTTGTTTCTGATTTTCATTGTATGTTCAGCCATATTTAATAAAAACATTAGGCTGAAATCATGAAAAGACAAAAAATCTATCTATAAAGTGTAACGAAATGAAATTTTTATAATTGATTTTTGGGGTTATAATGCATTATTTCCTATATTTATTTAAAAATATTAGGAAGTGTATTTTATTGAATAATTCCATAATAACTGTAACGAATTTGATAAATTGTTATTTATTAAATCGTGTTATCGTTAATATAAAGTCGTTGTTCTTCACTGAGATAAGATATTTACTTTTACAGATGTCATCTTTTCTTTTCCTCCCCCTCCTACTTTTGGTACATTTCTTAAAATAAACGCATTTTTTTAATGCTTAATATTTATTTTATTAAAAATCATGAATTGGGAAAAATATAATCTTATATTCTGTTCTTACTGTTAGTAAATCTTTAAAAGTGATACAATATATTTTAACTAAACTGTTTTCCAATTATTCTTACAATCTTACTATGGATCAAAACTTAATTATAATATCTAATACAAAATCAGATTTTTTTAAAATCAATATTTTATATAAAAACTAATTTAATTAATTATATAAAGTCATTTATATTGACAATATATCCAAAGTAAAGGACAAAATGTAATAAGATAGCAATAGAATTCTTATTTTTTATTACTTACGAAACAAATAGCTTCATTATATTGTATCAAAATCTTCTAATTGTTAAGTAAGTCATTTGGATTTCATCATTTAGATTTTTTTCAACCAACAATCATCGAATGTAAGAAATAAAACTGATAATATGCATCTTAAAATCGATTGATCTTCGTTGAGAAAAAATAAATTTATTTAGATTTAGATACAATTTTTTAACATATAAATTAAGTATGCTCTAAAAATTCGTTATATGTTTCTTACGGATGCTCTTAAAATGAATTTTAAAAATTCTCTGAAGATAAATTTAAGTATATTTGGAAATTGATTATACTAATGTGCAATTGGATGCGCAAATTCGTGATGTACGACTGAATAACAATTAGCAAAATACGTTTGGCATTCTTTCTAAATCTGCACGTGAATTCATATTTACAATTTATAAGTGAATATCAATAATTAATATCCGTACCTTTTCTTTAAGAAAATTTCAAACTTAATAAAGAAGAAATCCAAATATTAAGTAATATAGTAGAAATAAGTCCATAACTATAGAAAAAACAGCAGATCATACATTCTGCCTAGAAAACCATTATTGCACAAACATATAATTTAGGTCATATTTTCCTTTACTCTCATAAAATTCTTTAGAAATTCATTTAAAACCTCATCTATTTAATGTCTGATTTAATAAAATCTAATCTATGATTGTAAGGAGTTACTAATAGTTGCACCGTTTTTCAATACAAGTAGTCTAGTTATGATTTCAACTGTTGAATAGCAGTTGTTATAAAAAAATTGTATTATCTTTCAAAAGCTTACTAAGCTCTAAGAAGAATATTGATGCTTACAAAACAGGATTTACTAAAATCTTATTTTATATTCACAGATAACATTATGATAATAATTATTAAACAAAATAAATTATGTTTAAATGGTTAACTTATTCAGTCTGTGCAATATCTGCAATCATATTTACAAAACATATTTATGAATATGTTATTCAACAATTTTATGAATTTGCAATATTATAAACAATTATTTCTCAAAAAATTATTTTTAGAATATTTTTGATCAATTAAAAATAGCAATATAATATAAAAAATTATTGCATTTTATATTATATCTTTTAAGTATTTAGGCTAATTTTTTGAAATTTAAAAATATCTGTATGTCTGTGAAAACCTTCATTATTTTTCAATGACCCAAAAATACCCCAAACTTTCGTCATAGTGAAAAGGAGAAATTTATTAATTAAATTATTTCCATTAAATGTAAAGTTGTAAAAATTATCCTTTATTTTGATAAATTTTTTCAAACAACAATCATCGAATATAAAAAATGAAATCGACAATATGTATCTTAAAATCGACTGATCTCTATTGAGAACAAAGAAATAATAGATAACTTTCAGAATACACCAGAAACTATCACCTATGCCTTTTAAAATTTTAGCAATAATATATTTTTTTGATAAATTAATTTTGTAATAAATATATCTCTCTCTTCTTTGTAACGAATAAAATTCTTATTGTTTAAAAATGTTCACTTATAAAAGCAATTTTATATTTGATTACTTTTCAATTTATAGATTTAAAAGTTGTTGCATTGTAAAAGATGATGTGTTGTATTTACAATATATAAAATATTGTAAATCTCGTCATACGATTTGGTTTATCTGCTGTTCTATGATATCTTTTGCATATAAGGATTAATTTACAGGGACGGACAGTTGAAAATGCATTTTGAACTATTGCAAAACAACTAAACACGGAGTGGGAATCGAGCCATAAATGTTTTACTATTAGGCAGCCAGTGCTGTTCTTTTCTCATGTGTTAATGATAACAAATAAAATTAAAATTTATTATTTATTGCAATAAGAGAACTTATTGTAGTCTAAATTAATTGACAAAAATTCATAATTACACAATTATATAATTGTAAATTATCTATAGCTATAAAATATTGTTTGATGTATTCATTTGACATGTAAATGGCAGAATTTTCTCAAGGATTATAATTAATTTTAAAAACTAAAATATTTCTTAAATCACATTATTTAATAAAGCCATTTTATTTCAGTAAAACTTCTGTTACTCAAATTTTAATTGCAAACTAAGCTGTTTCGTTTAACACATTTTATCTATTTATGTTAAGATTATTTATAAGTTTCCAAGTATAAAATTCAGTTTTATAAAATATAACATTAAGTAAATGAATATAGTTTATAAAACATTAAATCTCAAATATGTGTTTCTCTTAACTATGCGTCGATTTCAATAAATCGATTTCCTTAGAGAGATAACGCTCTGATTCGATTTTAATTTATATAAAAATTATGAAAAGTTTCTAGAAAATAAGAAAATTATTTGAGTACAAATATTCACACATTCATAGAAATGAATATCGTAAATTTAATTCGAATTGTAGTGAAAAATATTATGAACGTGACTCACCGTGAAAAAAATTATAAAGAAAAGCTTAAGAAATACAAAAAATTTCGTTTTCGCTATTCCAGTCTTATAATAAGAACAATTTCTACTCTGATTTTATTAATGAGTCAAAAATGGTTAATAGTTGTTTTTCCAACAATAATCTCCTTCTTATACAGAAATAAGTGGCTTTGTTAGAAACTGGAATGTCAATATATAAACTAAGCCATTTATATTACTTAAAAAATAACCTTACATCCTAGTACTAGTGATTAAGACTTATTTTTGTGTTAAAGCTATTCAAGACACGTTGTTTATGTCAACAGTATAGTTTAGCCATTATAACGAGTTAATAAATTCTATAAAACTAGTCGAACAAAAATATCACACTTTCAGTAATGTATTAGATACGACGCACAAACTCATGCCAAAAATATATATTACTTAATGCGATCTTAAGAGCTTCTGGAGTGAATAACAGCTAAAAAATTTATAAAAAAAAATGCCTTGAAAGAAAAATAAATACTATTGTATAGAGATATATTAAGAAATAAACAACATATTCTAAATTAATTTCAATGTTTTAAAATTATACATTGGAAATTGAGTAACTTTAAAGGCGCATACAATTCTTCAATTTAAATTAATTTTAAGCTAAATGTAAATTGTTCAAAAATAAAATATGAAAAATGAATAATGCTTAATTTATTAGAAAGTGCATTGAACTGGCATACAAAAAATAAAACAAGTAAGATTTTTTTTTATTTGAGCAACGTTAAAACAATGAATAAATAAACACTAATACAAACCAAAGGGTTATCAGCTCATAATGTGTAAATATAATATAATAAATGTGTTACCAGTTCATAGTTTTACAAAAAAAAGTTTATTTTATTTTACATAACCAAATAAATTGAACTGACCTTATGCATTAATTATTATATACTATCAAATATTTCAGTTAGTTTATATAAAAAAATTACATCCAACAATTAGATTTACAGAATCGAATTATTATATTTACCAAAAACTATTGAAAACAATTTTACATTCTTCTGAATTCATTTTCATAATAAGAAATTAAAATCAATATAAATTTAAATTTGCATTAAAGAATATTAATTTCTTATAATGGTGGAACATTTTTAAACCATTGCTTTTTTCTCTGATCAAAAGTTGAATAATTCATGCATTCCACTTTAGTCTAATGGAATTGAAGAGTGATGAATTGCGAATCGAAAGTGCTTTATTAGTGAGAAAAGGCACGCATATAGATTTTTGACTTATATGTGACAGTGAAATAATGACGTAATAATGAAGTACTCTTATTAAAATATAACTATATTTAGAAAAACCTTAGGTGAAGAAATCGGAAAGTAACTCGTTTTCCAGCATGAAATTTGCAGCTTTTGGTATAGCATACAAAATATCAAGAAAAATCTGTATTGGAAGAATTTTTATTAAGTGAAATTATCATTTTTTTTAATAGGGATATACAAAACTGCAATAACGCTATATTGCACAATCACACACACATATCTTCCTGGGTTTTTTAAAGAGTTAAGTTACGAATACTCTGTCGTGAGCATTTAGAAATACTTGAAAAAGCCAATTATAAACTTTAATAAATAATAGACCATTAAAAATTATTTAAAATGCATATTCCTTCCTCAGAGAAACAACATGAAAAGTGTCAAAATAAAGAAACAAAATGGAGGGAACATAAAAATTTTTTTCTAAGTGTTGACAGCCATTATTTATTAGGCTTCATATGGATTCCCCTATTTAAATAGAAAAATCAATATATATATCCTAATTGAATTAACTTTCTTGTTAATGACTTTTCTCTACATCTTGCATAGTTTGATCAAATCGTTTGTGATTAGACTGTTTTCAGACAAACATATTTGTCAGATATTTGGAAAAAGAATCTCGAATTTCTAATAACATAATACTATGTTATAAATATAAAATAAAATGATATAATTATAAATGTAATGCCAATAAAATATTACAGAAGACAGAAGAATTTTTGAATATATTCAATACTATTTTCTGTATCAAAAATTTCATTTCATTTATTATTTTATATTTCAATGTGTTTTAAAATCTTAAACTCGTGTTTTATTACGATGAAGACATTTTAATTGATAGTTTGCTTTTCAAGGAGAATTTAAGTTTTATCGTTTTTGTTTGGTATAAAACTTATAATAAGGAATCCACCTGATTTGTGTTAAGAATTAATAACATATCCGTGTACTAGCGTTGGTAGGAGGACGATCACAGGAAAGGTATTTTGGAAAATAATCACATTTTATCAAAAATTTAAATTTTGCTTCTTTCTGCATAGAATAAAATTTTTCTAACTAAACTTGGCCACTTTAATACTTACAGAGAAGGGAGGTGATCACGAAGATATTATTTTAAACAGTAATTCTATTTTCATCAAGAATTTAAATTCGAATATTATTATTATTTTATTTATTTATAGTGTTGTGTGTGTGAAAAATTTTACTGAGCGATTTCCCTTACCTGTCAGATATTGATATTGATAATATTTACACAAACTTATCGAGAATTGATAGTCATCATAAAAAATAAATGAAAAACATTTTCGTTATCAATTATGTATCCTGAATAATATCACTGATAAATAAAACATCAAAACAAAATGCATTACTTTAAAATAACTGAAAAGTGTAAACATTTTTCAATAGCAAAATAAAGTATTTTAATGCAAAGAATTCATAATAGAAATGGTGGACGTATTTAAGGTATTGCATAATTTATGGAGACAAATGTTAAATGGATAATTAAGCTATTATTCATAGATTATTTTAAGTTCTTTTACTGACTTTAGAGCTTATCTCAAATACTATCCAATACATTATAGTTAAGCTTTAGGTTTTCAAATCAGAAATTGAATATATGCATAGTATGAAATCAAAATAATACTTAATTTGAACAAATTAACCAGATTGTATACCGTAAGATGATGCATTTTTTACAGTATAAAACTATAAATAGAAACTACATAATACAGAACCTTGCATTCAAATTTTAGTCTGCTTTTTGTAATATAAATTATAAATAATGTATATTACAATCTTTCATTCTCTTTTACTTTTTAGATTTAATTAAAAATAAGACAAGATGTTATTAGTTAGAATTTAATTTACGATTGGAAGGAAGAGAACTTGTCATTTGTTATTAAAGATATTTTAAAGCTAAAAAACTTTCAGTGTGGATCATTATTTAGTTCTAGATAACTTTTCATAAGACGCTTTATTCAATTAAATCGGTCTACTTTACTTCAGTAACTAAATTAATGTCATGAAAAGTATTTTTTTTAAATTCCTGCCTGTTATTTTTATAATACTTAAAGGTACTAAGTCATCTGGATTTTACCTTTTATCTTTGCAGAAAATAAAATTAACTAAGAAATTTACAGATCTATGTAAGATACTTAGAAGTTATGCTTAAATATATTTTTTCTATGTGCTAAGTAAGTGCACAGTGCTGAAAAATATTCGAATATATATATATATATATATATATATATATATACATTTAAGTTGCTTAATATACAATGTAGATGATATGTACATCAAAATTGCACAATTGATAATTTCAGTAGTATAAATAAATTTCTTTAAATTCAAATTAAATAATCAATTAGGTGCAGAAAAATGAAATTTCGGTAAACTGTTAAAAAGATTTACTAGTGTAAATGCATCCATAATAAAAGACTAAACAGATCAGTATATTTATTTAATATTGTTTTAAGAAATCATTTTTTACACAAGTAGTAAAGAATGTTTCACATTTTGATACAAAAAGAACACTATAGAGCATATTGTAAAACTGATTTAGAATAAATAATTCAGTGCTGAAACTATAATTATGCAAGTTTTATCAGGTGATAATAATAGTAATAAAAGCGATAAAATTGAAAAATTCATGAAAATTTTCACCAATTTTCACAAAATCAATGTATGTTATGAATTTAGAACATAGTATACATCATATATATAATGTACATAATGGGGTTGCGTATGGTACAGAACCATTTGAAAGTCCGACCACACACTTTTCAAATGGAGTAATTAAAAACTTCATTATAAACTTTCTGCGAGAATTTTCAAGATAAGTTGGAGGTAGTGTGCTTAGGATGGAGGTACAATTTACATTTCTGGCAAAGTTAAGTGTCATAATTTACGATATTATAAATTGATTCGGCGAGGCACATAGTCTAATGGTCCAAGAATGCTGTAAGGCATTTATAACCATTGCTTAACTTGCTTCATGGGAAAATTTTCATAGACTGCAGGTAATATACATGAGTTACATAATCCAGCCGGATAGATTTGCATGCAGAAAATAGAAGCGCAACATCCACCATCCGTTGTTCAACAAGTGGCTGGGATAAAGCTAGTTATTTATCGTAAATTATGGCTGGGAACTCCATTAATAGTGCAATTTCCAACACATGCTATCGGAATAATTGTTACTTCAATAGATGAAAGTATTTTTGGATTCAGACAAGTGATGCTCCATCGCATTGGCATGGAATCATAAATGAGTACTTGAGTGATAAATAGCTTTATTGTTGTATTCGTAGAGCTGGATCAAACGATACATCATTGTTGTCCATGGTATCTTTAACTCTAATTATTTGAGATTTTTCCATATGGAGCTCTGTTCAATATAAAGTGTTCTTACTTTCATACTAGAGCTTGGCTTGTCTAAGTGTCATGAGTAACAACAACAGGCATACTTTTTTCCCCTTTTTTATCGGAAATACTTTATACACGAGGAAAAAGCTTAAGGTGGTTTTGTGATAAGATTGCTATATTTTAAGTGAAAATTATGAAGTTTTGTTCCAGCAACTGTTTTATAACATAAAATGGATGTTTAACTTTTGCTTGTTGTGTGGGATGTTTCTTAGATTTACTTTCTTGAGGTAACATCAATACGATATACCCAGAGGGCAAAGATAAGGCAGACATTCAAATGCGAAACAATGGCATGTGACTATCAAATTGGCCTCTGTATAGTATCAAAAAATTTAATACTTCGAGTGGTAGGATAGCTCTCTTCAGAGCGAAATGTTTCAGGTTCGATTCTAGCCATTGTTGAACAACGGGAAATAGATTGTTGTGCTTGAAAGTTTTCCAAGTTTCAAACCTTAATTGAAGCACTATCTATCAAGTCTTTTCGGATAATTTACGTGGTGCGTTATTAGCCGAGCTGGTAGCTGAATGGTTAGCGTTCTTGCCTTCGGTTCAACAGTTCGTGGGTTCGAATCCCAACTTGGGCATGGATGTTTGTAGTGGTTCGAAATCCACTTTAAGCCGTAGGTCCCGGTCTAATTAGCCCTCGTGTGCAAAAAATGACCGTTGAGCGATAAACAAACAATACGTGGTGAGTTATTAAAATGGCTTTCAACAAGTTTTCAATATTCAGCATATCAGAACTTATTTTATTTGTTTTCATCGAATTTCTTTTACTTCTTTCTTTATTATTAACCATAAAATAATTCGTATATTAGTTTTTTATACAAACCCTAAATATAACAATTGGACTGTGTGAACGAACACATTAAAAATTCACTTTTTTAATACCAAATAAATTAATTACCATAACTCGATACAAAAATTAATTAAACTCTGAATCACAATAAAGAAATTTGATAACATTCTTTTGATTTATTTTTGAACATTTTTATTTTATTGAATTCAAAAAAGTTTTCATTGATAGCATTTATATATAATTTCCAGGAATAAATACATAAATGAAATGATCTGAAAATTAATTAAATTAATTATTACTAAAACTCTCAGGAAATGCGTTTCTTTGATTGTTGAATAAATAAATAGTCAAACATTAAAAGAAATCTTAAATAATATCTTAGAAAAATCTAAAGATATTCTCCTCATTTTTTTCAAATTAAGATATTTCTTTCGGAAACGAATTTTTCTTCAGTACGTGACTGCTTTTTATTAACCTATAAAAGTTATTGAAAGACAATAAAAAAGGGCGAAATTATATTTCAAAGTTTGAAAAATCCTCGTAAAATAATCATTAACAAAAATGAATTATATTTTTACAATAAGCTTAATTAGCTTTTTCAGCATTTATATGTATTTTAATTTTGCCTAGAGAATCATTTTACTTGATAATTGGTTTAAACACCTGTAAAATCCGAAACATGTAGTTAGTTCTCTCACAGTATCAGACATTTTGAATTATTTTCAGGAAGAATATATTATTTGAAAAAGTCATAGGTAAACATTGTCATGTGATTATAACAGCTGAATGTAATGACTAAAAGTATTAGCCAATCACAGTCCACAGTTTAAAAAGTCATCTGTTAGTTTTGTAAACTATCAATAGATAAATTGACTTAATACACTTAATACGCATATATTTTCTTCACAATTTTGAAAGTGTAATATTTTTTTAATGTTTTCCGCTTATTTTTAGAAATATCAATATACTGAAATTTATCAGTACATCTTGTTCTTGTGACTACAATAGGCATTAATGAACTTATGTTTAAATGAAAAGAGCGTTTGAAATACATTCACATTCCTTAGAAGGCACTGGCTTAAAGTAAATTCTAGAAGTGATCAGTCAGATAAAGTTAATTTTAAATGATTAATTGAAGAATTATAATTTATAGAACAGTTATAATAGCTAGTTGTTTTAAAAAAAATAATGCAATTTTTTTAATTGTTAGAGATTAAGTTAAAAAAATAATTGCAGTTGTGAATAATATTCATCAATTTAATTATTGTATGTGTTACTAAAAGACAAATTAATACATAAGTTAAGTAAGTAAAGTTGAATACAAATATTATTTTAGAATAAAAGTACATAATAATATTGCTATCCTTAATATTTTGAAATTAGTTTTTGTATTTTTTATAAATTTTAAGCCTTGAAGATACTTTTATACTGGAAATAAAATGCATCAAAAAGTACTTTCTGGCTTACTGTAAACTAGATTATAATACAACAAAAATGCTTTGATTTGTATACATCGTATTGTTACAAATTTATAAATAATTATTGTATATGTCTTAAAATATCTCAGACAGATCGGAAATACTTACATTTTGGGCAAAAATTGCGGTATTTAGACGTGTTATACGCTAAAAGCGGGTTTTCTAACAATTTGGTGACTTGGCGATGTTTTGGCAAGAAAACTTGGCAAGTTGGCGACATTGTTGGCGACTTGGCGAGAAATGGATATTTCTGGAAACATCCATCACCTAAGCTCTAGGACCAATATTTAGCGAGATAGCCTAGAAGCTTCCAGAACCTTGGCGAAATTAGTAGATTTCCCCGCCAAGTCAGGTATAAATACCGCAGCCCAACATAGTTAGGCAGGTTTTGTACACACAGTCAGTTTTGTGAAGACGATTAGTCGTGACTGCTAGTTTAGAGAAGCTGTTCTCTGCCTGAGGTATTTGAGACCTGTGATTGGAAGCTGTTACTTATTGTATTCGACGAATTGTATCTGTATAATTGTGATTATTACAGCTGGTATTTCTAGTGGAATTTTTACGAATAAAAGTCTTGTGTTCATCGAGTAGTTGCTTTCTTCAACTCTCAATCCACACGAACCCCGAAGCTCGGTACAGTATAAACTGTCAAATTTGCATATATACTCATAAAATGTTTTTTAATTTAAATATGAATTATTTGGAAACATCACATTACGGAAATGAGACATAGTAGAATTAGAAAGAAAATCACCACCGCACATAAAAATAGATATTCAGGGTACATAATTAATTTACTTTTAATAATTAGAAAAATCAAAAATTTTCATTTTTTAACTAACTTCATTTCACGTAAACAAAAATATTTTGGTAACATATATTAAATTATACGGAATGTATAATTCAATATTATATTTATTGAATTATACATTTAAACTTTGAAAACTACTTCAATGAGAATAATATAAATTGAAATTGTAAAACAACTTGTTTTTCTCGAAATATTGAAACCAAAAGAAGTAAATGATTATGAAAGAAAATTGAATTTGTAAGTTTTCTTTTTATCTATATGTGAAAAATAGTTTTCATTGATATAAATTGAATCTGTGTTTAATGGTCTACTATTTAAAGCTTGTTTGTATTTAAATAAATAAATTATCACTCCTCTTTTTGTGCCATGAAGCAATAGGAAATATCGTTTTCCTGCATATGGGTAATCTTTTTATATTTGGGTACCAAACGTTGATTTAGTTTATCACAAAATAGTCAGTTTTAATATCAGTTATATGATTTGTAAAATAACACTTACTTTAAAATACACTCACAATATCATTTTTAAGTAGTTATCATTTTTAAGTACAAATATTAAAAATTAAAAATAAGGCAGTTATAACTGTAATGATTGTATTTGTAATTTATTTTCCCTTTTGCAGTGATTCCGCATCACTTACAGAAGAGAAGATATAAAAGGGGTTTTAATTTATTTTAATATATCAAATAAATAAATAAAAAATTACAAAACGAATACTTTAACATATATGCCAAAGAAAAAATGAAATTATTGAAACTGAATAATTCTTTACAATTAATTTTTTTTAAATAAAGACAGATAAAGCAACTGATATATTAATTAAAATTTGAAACGATTCAATAATATTATTTTGGTTAACTATTCTCAAATAATCATTATCTGTTACACGAGATAATTTTTTTCTCATCACACATAAAGAATTTTACAAAACATTTGCGACGATTTTTGAGGAACAGGACATAATAAGGAATTTAAAGATAACAATCGGTTGCAAACTAGCAGTTGGCATCAGCACATAAAGAAGATTTGATTGTTTTAAAAAGCTTTCTGGTGGAAAACACTTGTAGTTTGCAGAATAATTAATATCGACGTTTGTTAGCATTAAACAAACACTTGATCGATTTTTAAATTAAAACGAGTTTAAAATGAGCATCTGTATTTTTTTAAACAGTTGCAATATTTTTGCTGTGTTGCAACTATGAGAAATGATCTTTTCATACGGCAAGCAATAAAATGTGGTATGACCAGATTTTGAATAGAAGATTCATATGTAAATAGTAAAGCAACATTTACTTCCGCATTTTTCGTCTTCACTCATTTTCGAATTTTCATGACATCCTCCTCGTTTTAAAATGAAATTTTCGATAGAGAATTTTCTTAAATACTTTGCATTTAATAAATAAAAATACTATAATTAACGCAGGGCTGAATTAATTTTGCTGCCAAATGCTGATACAGTTGGAGACCTCTTCTAGGTTAAAACTCAAACGAATCTTTTTATATCTCCAGAAATTTAGATTCAATTTTCTCTGCATAAATTTTTCAGATGAAATTATTTTTTGAAAAAAGGAACAAGTTTTCTTATTTTTCCAACAAAGTTGATTATTAAAAACATAACAAAAACTCATTTCGTTTTTTCTTCATAAATTTAAAATTTATTATAAGAATTTAAATTTTAAAAGCATTTGAAATGACAATATGAAACAATAATTTTTAATTAGGATTTCATAAAAATGGTTTTACCCCTGTTTTTATTAATAAGAGTTTATTACGACACTGATTAAAAAAGTTATGAAATCAATGATATTTTGCAAATAATTTGTACTGCTTTGATTTATTCGAAATGAGGCAAGGAAGTAGCAAATGTGTTTTAACAAAAAGCAGTTACAAAGATAAAAATATTGAATTTTAACAGTAGTAATGTGATATGTTTTGAAATCATTAATAGAAATTAATTTAAGTAATAATAATAGAACGAAATTAATTGGGTACGATAGTGTCATCATCTACATAAAAGCTTTTACCGTTTGACCTTACTATTTATGAATTGATCAAAAATCATAGAATCACGTAATGATTATTCATAATGTAAAACACTATCTAAACCTGTAACTTATTGGATATATAATATTTAAAACGTGTGCACACATCATCGCCGAGAGCATCCAAAAGATTTTCCCCTTGATTCAGCTGTCATTCCACACTTCGCAATTCTATCACATTTCAATTAATCATCGAGGATGACAGTTCAGTGATGATGAACCTTATCATTCATTAAAGAAAAAGCTAAACTAATTGTTAGCTTACAATTTTAAAATGCAATTTCATCAGATGTAATTCCTCAAATTACATTTATTTCAGTATTATAAGACAATAATACACGCTAAGATGATGCAAATTTGAATCAACATCAATGGATTGGAGCACCAACATCACGTAAAGTAAGAATGGATGATACTGGAAGATATTCAAGAAAGAATTGCATGTATATACTTTGTATCCTCCATGTTTATAAATAATTCCTATCTAGTTACAAGAAAAATCTCAATTCATCCATGCCTTCCTTAGCCATATCCAATCACTTGGACGAACATAGTTCAAGTGACATATTAACTTGATCCTTTGGATCCTCCAGAGAAACATAAATTCTTGGTACATAAAAGTTTACAATGCATATCCATTACAATTTAATTTTTTATGGATAGTAATAGAATACATTGTCATACCAACGCTTGCTATAACTATTGCCAGCATGCTCATTTATTATTAGTGTAACGTCTCCTACTCAGCGCTTTCGATTTCCAGAGCCTTTGATGGGGAGGGTGAGTAGGGAGACGATTGGTGCGAGGAGCAGGCTGAAAAAGCTGCGTTTTTCAGTTTTGGAAATTGATATTGACTCTTTGGTACGCTACGCAAGCGCGAGAGTTTTATGAACCCAAATATGACTTGTAAATTTTTTGTTAATTAAATGTTTTGTTTCTAAATTTGGAGTCGTTAGTTTGTTTCATAACAAACTTATGTTTTTGGTGGCAGCGGTTTTGGATGTTTTTATAATGCTTTGCATTAGCATCCACTGTGAAAATTAATTATGTGCACTATAATGGATTACGTGCCGAAATGTTGGAATACAGTTAGGCATTTTGATCAATCCTTCTCTGGTTACAATTAAAAATAAATAGTTGGTATGTTATAAATTTATAGAATATTTAGTTCCAATCTTATTTACGTGAATTTTCATGTTACATCAATTAATTTTGTTTATAAGTTTGTAAATGGTGTATTCCATATTACAAAAGATAATTTCTGTATTTCGTGTATTCGAATTTACAGTGTAATATTTTTTTTAAACGAAAAGTGTGTATCTTATTAAATGTGTATTTCATAATTTTTATGTGGTTGATGTATTTCAATTCACTTAGGAATATGTGTTAAAATAACTATGTTGTTATAGATTAAGGTGTAAAATCAAAAGTACAATTATATACTTAGTTTTTTGATTGTTCAACTGATATATAAAGTAGATTTTAAGAAAGAAAGGAATATATTTTTTTAAAAGGTTTTGATTTCGTTATGTGAAAACGAAAGTATATTATTACAAATAGGTTTGAATTTAATGTAATGTGAAATTTTTATTGATGTGTTTGATTGTTCTTTGCAATGTTTTATATGATATAAAACTGATTTATTTGATATTTAAATCGTATATGTTTTTTTTACATTGTTAAGAATTTGAAAAGATATATTCTTAATGTTTAAAATATCTTACGTTATTAACATTATTTGATGTCGTGTATGATTAACTAAGTTTATTGATTTGAAATCGAAAGCTGATTTCTGGTTCAGATTAGTTAAAGCTGTTAATTTGTATTGTTCTTAAGAATTGTAGTGTTCTATATTTTGAATTAAAAATATGTATAATTTCATTTTTAGATTTAATATTAAACATTTTCTTCTTTTTGAAATAATTGATTTTCCATTTTATACTTTTGTTGTATTATAATATAGTTTGTTTCATTTAGTTTTTTAAACGTTATTGATATGTTTATATTAGTAGTGTGTAATAAATAATTTCAATAGTTATTTAATAAATTTTGCATATTGGTGGGTATAGTCTGTTTTTTCTCTCATTATTGCATCTCTTCTGAGATAAAACGTTTAGTAATTAAAATGGCTTTTTTAGCACGGGGAAAAAAGGGAGATTTAATAGAAGTAGCGGAAGAGTTAGGGGAAATAGTTCCAGATTCTTTTAAAATCCCAGACATTAAAAATTAATTTTAGCTAGTAAAAACTTCAACGAGGAAGAAGTAAAATGTATATTAGATAGGGTAATCGATGAAAGAGTTAAAAGGGAACAAGAAGAAAAAGAGGAAAAATTAGGCGAGAAGAACTAGAAAGAGGAGAGAATTAGGCGCGAAGAACTAGAAAAAGAGGAAAGAATTAGACGTGAAGAAAGAGAACATATTTTGGAAATGAAACGTCTGGAAATCTCTTCAAATGCCACAATTTCGAACAGAGAATCAGTTACAAATAGGACTGAACAAGCTCAAAAAATTCAATTAATGCAAATAACGCCAAAGTATGATGAAAAGAAAGATGAGATGAGTTTATACTTAATAAATTTTGAGCGTAGAGCAGAAATGGCTCATATTCCAAAACGAATGGGTAGTTTATCTTGTAAGTGCTTTACCTTCAGAAATATCTAACATGTTAGCTAGAGAACCTCCAGAAAGGGCTGATGATTACGATTATGTGAAGGAACTTATTCTTAAACGATTCAAGTTAAATAGCGAAAAATTAAGACAATTGTTTCTTAAACACCAGAAAACGACAGAAAAATCATGGAGAAATTATGCACAAGAATTGAATAGTTACTTTACGGAATGGCTTGCGGAATTAGAAATAACGACGTTTGAACAGCTTAAGGAGCTAATGGTAACAGATCAATTGAAACGTCGAGTGCCAATTGAAATTAAAGAACATTTTTGGCGGAATGGCTTAAAATAAATTCTCCGTATGATCTGGCAGAGAAAATAGATGAATATGAAAGCTTAAGAGATAGTTTTAAGACTAAAGATTTTACAAAACTCCCTCGAAATAATTTTGGTTTTCGTCAACAAAACGAAAACCGTGCCTTTAAGTTTAATGAAGTAATTCGAAATAATAAATCTCGTGTTCCTAAAAGAGTCGAGAATAAAAATTCAAATTATGCACATGAAAGGGAATTTGAAAAACGAAAACAACTCCGATGTTATGAGTGTGGTTCTTATAGTCATTTGCGGCCTCAGTGTGACAAAATAAAAAGAACTTAGAATCGGTAGCATCTAATGAAATTGCTAAAAGTACATTTAATGAGTTGATGGCTCCCTACACTAGTATCGGCACTGTTAATGGAATTCAAATGCCAATCTTAAGAGACACTGGAGCAACTCTTGATTTGATTTGTGGAAAATACGTTAAACCTGATATGTTCACTAAGGAAAAGGTTTGGCTAAGAACACCTCTTGATGAAACTTTAGTATGCTTACCTATTGCCGAGGTTGAAATAAATTGTGAATTAGGTCACGTTTTGACAAAGGCAGCAGTTCTTCGAGATTCTTTGGATCAAGGAAGGTATTTACTAGGTAACAAAACAGCCGCTTTAATTGAAGAAACCAAAAAACACGAAGAGGTGAAAGTACATATGATAAATGCTATAGAAACTCGAGCTCAAAAAAGACGCAAGGAAAATAGCACGAATAAAGAGATAATTGTCTCTGAAATAAAATCCTCTAGGTCTTGCCTCAAAACTAAACAAAATAAAGAGTTAGAGGAAAATGCAATTTTGCCACCATTAGAAACCGAAGTTGAAGGTCTGGATTTGATAAAGACATCCCCAGAAGAATTCGCTCGTGAACAAAAAGTGTGCAAAGATTTGAAACCTCTTTTTGAGCAAGCTAAACGACAATCTTCAAAAGACAATAAATATGTTATAATAAATCAAATGTTGTTTTTTAATAAAATGGACAATGATGGAACCATAAGAAGATTATTAGTTGTGCCCAAGAAGTTTCGCAACCAGCTAAAAGGAATCTGCCATGAGGTAACTGCAGCTCACTTAGATGTAACTAAAACAAAATATATGTTGTGTAAAACTTTCTACTGGCCAAACTGCTTTAAAGACATAGAAAATTTTGTTAAATCTTGTGACAAATGTCAACGTGTAGGAAAGCCTCAAGATAAGAAAAAGTCTCCTTTGAAACTGGTTCCAGTAATTCCGGAAATATTTACTAGAATTAATGTTGATGCCTGTGGACCTTTACCTTTAACTTTAAGCGGCAACCGGTATATTATAACAGCCATTTGCATGTCATCCAAGTATCCAGATGCCATCCCAGTACCAGATATTCGTTCTACTACTGTGGTTGATGCTTTTCTTCAGATATTTAGCCGTATGGGTTTTCCTAGGGAGTTGCAAAGTGATCAAGGAACATCTTTCATAAGTGTCCTGACATCAGAGTTTTTAGAAAAATTTGGTATTAAAGTAGTGCATAGTTCTGTACAGCATCCCCAAAGCAATCCTGTTGAAAGATTGCATAGATCTTTAAAGAGAATACTGAAAGTCCTTTGTTTAGAAAAGGGTACAGATTGGGAGAAAATTTTACCTCAGGCACTTTTTGCGCTTAGAACTTGCATTCATGATAGCACTGGATATTCTCCTGCAGAATTAGTCCATGGTCGGAACCTAAGAACTCCCGTAACACTATTATATGAAAATTTAACTGGTAAAACCATTGAAGAAGATAGTGTGATTAAGCTTACGTTTTTAATCTTTTAAATAGAATGGAAAGATGTCAAGAATTAGCTGTGCAAAATATGACAGATGCTAAAGAAAAACAGAAACTTTGGTATGACCGTAAGGCTACGAAAAGAGAATTTAAAGAAAATGATCTTGTGTTAGTCGTTGCCCCTTCTAGGTCAAGTAAATTTTCTGTTCATTGGATAGGTCCAGGAAAAGTATTAAAACGACTATCGGAAACAAATTATATAATACAATTTCCTGATAAAGAAAAAATTACATGTATACCATGTAAATATGTTAAAACCCTATTTTCAGCGTCCAGAAGATGTTAATTTAATTTTTACCTCTAATTCTGATAATGAAGATATTGATTCTGAGAATGAAGATATCCCAAGTTTTGAAATTAATTCATCCACCCTTTTAGAGACTTTCCCTGAAAGCTGTTTTAATGAAAAATTAGAGGATGAGCAGAAGAAGCAATTGAGTAGACTTTTGATTCAATTTATTGATATTTTTTCAAATGAACCGGGTTGTACTGAACTAGCTGAACTGGACATCGAGTTGGAATCTGATAAACCTATTATAGCTAAACCATATCGAATGTCCCCACGACAGACAGAAATCTTGAAATCGGAAGTAGACAAGATGTTGAAATTGAAGGTGATGGAACCAGGTGAATCCGATTACACATCACCTTTAATATTAGTTGAAGCTCCTGGAAAAGAACCTCGTCCGTGCATTGATTATCGCCGGTTAAATGAGGTTACCAGAACACAATATTATCCATTGCCAAATATTGAAGAGCGCGTTGAATCTGTTTCGAAAGCGAATTTTATATCTCTATTAGACTTAACACGAGGTTATTGGTAAATACCTTTGAGTCCGAAGGTTCAAAGATATTCTGCATTTACTACGACATTTGGTGTTTATAAACCTTTGAGAATGGCATTCGGTTTGAAGAATGCCCCTTATTATTTCAGTAAGTTAATGGCTGAGATATTAAAAAATTGCGAACATTTTGCTGTACCTTATTTAGATGACATAGCTATATATTCATTTACTTGGTCTGATCACATCCAACATCTTAAATGTGTTCTAGAGAAGATTCGATTTGCGAAATTGACTGTAAAACCCTTAAAGTGCAAATTCGCTCAACTTCGTGTTAAATATTTGGGACACTTTGTAGGACAAGGTCAAAGAACACCAGGTGATATTAAAGTGAAAGCTGTTACCGATTTCGAACGTCCCTCAAGCAAAACCGAAGTACGTGCTTTCCTAGGTCTTGTTGGATACTATCGTAAGTATATACCAGACTTTTCGGTAGTTGCTGCGCCTTTAACTGACTTACTAACAGGGAAATCCAAGAAGGGAACTGTAATATGGAATAATAACTGTGAAAAGGCATTCATAGAATTAAAGAATGCTTTAATAAAGAAGCCTGTACTTTACAGTCCAGACTTTCAAAAACCATTTATTATTCAATGTGATGCCTCAAACTTAGGAATAGGAGTAGTTTTATCTCAGAGAGATCAAAAACTAAATGAACACCCTATCCTGTTTCTGAGTAGAAAATTTTCAAAGTCTGAAAAAAATTATAGTACTATAGAAAAGGAATGTGCAGCAATAATTTTTGCTGTTACTAAATTAAAATATTATTTAGATAGTCAGTATAAATTTGTTACAAAAAATTGATCACAACCCTTTAGTTTGGTTAAAACATCATACAGGATCTAATCCCAGACTTTTAAGATGGGCTTTGGTTCTTCAAAGCCTAAATTTCGATATTGTTCACAAAAAGGGCAAATTACATCAGAATGCTGATAGTCTCAGTAGAATGCTGAATAACCAAACATAATTATTTTCTTTTATTACTCAGATGTTAATTTTTTTTTAAAAAAAAAAATATTTTCTATTAATACAAATTTCAATTGTTTCATAATTTTTAAAAAAAAATTATTATATTGTTTTTTATAATTTTAATGTGTATATTTGTAAATTTATCTATTGTTGCAGATTCTGTTGTATTACATAATTATTTTGTGCTCTTTTGATATATTTTTATATTACATAATGCCATATATTTTGTGTATCAGCCAGAGTCCGATTGATCAGGGCTATCTGTAATACTAAATTTTGCTTTTTGTTGCTTGTGTGTGTGTGTTTTTTTCTTTTTCATTGCAGGTTGATTTCCGTAGAAAAAAAAAGAAAAAAACTCCGGGGAAGGAAGGAATAATTTAGTCTGTAACGTCTCCTACTCAGCGCTTTCGATTTCCAGAGCCTTTGATGGGGAGGGTGAGTAGGGAGACGATTGGTGCGAGGAGCAGGCTGAAAAAGCTGCGTTTTTCAGTTTTGGAAATTGATATTGACTCTTTGGTACGCTACGCAAGCGCGAGAGTTTTATGAACCCAAATATGACTTGTAAATTTTTTGTTAATTAAATGTTTTGTTTCTAAATTTGGAGTCGTTAGTTTGTTTCATAACATTAGAGACTTTAAGAGCAATATACCCATTTCAAGTTACTAGGGTCGTAACTTTCAAGTAACCGGATAAAACATTTGGCTCCTAGGAAATGTTTTTCTTAACCGTGAAATGACAAGATGATGAAAGCCGATAAAAATATAAAACAACATCTATAATACATTATCATACCTTAACGCATCTGATAATATGGCAGTTCTCAGAATCCTCCATTCCTTTTCTTGGAAGAATTGAATGTATGTTTGTCTTTTTAACAAATTCTACCAGTTTTTTTTATTCGCACAGATTTATCTCCAATAACCTTATACAATATCTTTTTTTTATATATAAAACCTTTTTTTTCATGTTTTTCAACACAAAATCATGATTTGTAGAAATCTATACAGCGATACCGATTTTGTATGGCTTCTGAAAACAGCATTTATTATCTTGAAAAGTGAATGTAAGTACTAATCTATCATTTTTTTATTTACAAAAATTATTTTTGTTAATTCTTAAAGTGCATTAAGAATATTAATATATTGATAACATAATATATACAATGCGTTTTACTAAGTTTTAAATAAAAAGTACGAAACAAGAAATAAGACTTCAAAACACAGAATTAAAAAATTTACGTGTTTATTTAAATAAATTTTTACTCTCAGAATAAATCAGATAATCATATTAATATTTAATACTTACAGATTTTTATTCTTCTTTATCAAAATTATAAAGTATATATAATTTTATATTAATAAACTACATTAGTTAAAGTCGTGAATCCAGAATTATCTCTTGTTTTATCATTAATAATCAGCTTTATCTCACTATAATCTTTTCGAAGCAGTCGTTTTGATTTATTAATCTGATTAATTTTTAATTATAGATTTGAAAATTTTTATGACATGTATTTTTAATTAAGTTATGATTTAATCTGATAAGTAACAGAGAAAATTATGAAACTCAGTTGTATTTGAAAAGGAATAATTATAACTATAGCTGTGAAATATTTTGAAAATTAAAAAGAAATATAATTATAACTAAAGTTGAAAATTTTTTAAAAATTCTTTTAAATGCTTGGACACATTGAAGACTAAATGCATGCCAACAGTTTTGAAATTTTATTAAAATAATCTGATTTTCAAAAACATTTATTTAAAAAAGGTTTAGATAACATGGTTAAAAATCTTATAGGAATTATTGAGAAGTAATTGTTAATTTAATCCATTTTTTTGATCGAAAAAATCTTCAGTCCCCTGAAATAACAAATTTAATTTAAATCAGTTTCAAAATTGTTCTATTTGGTCCTTTGAAATTGAGAAACAGAAATATAATCATTCAAGAATATTTTGGCATTTTATAAATTAGATTTTGCGTTTATATTTCCTTTCCAATTACTTTAAAGTTATCTTTGTGTATATAACACATTTCGAAAGGTGGAATGAAAAATGAATATGCATATCAAATCAAATTTTATGTATGATTTATATTTTAAAAATAAAAATGCATATTTGCATCACAAAACTTCTGAACTATATGAATTTTATTATGAAATCTTTCGTGTCAATAAATCTTAAATTAAATTAAAAAAATTTTGTATGGTAATATCTGTTAAAAAAGATGATAACAGTAATTTACTAGACATTATTTTATGTTTATATAAATGGTCATTCTTTTATATTCTTAGAATAAATGCAAATGCAGATTGGAAAAATGAAATTAAATTATTTACTTCAGTACCCTCGAAGGAATAGTACCCTTTCAATATCCTTAAAAATTATAATGTTTAAATTAATATTTCTTTGTGAGTTATTAATTACTGTGCGACTGTTTCTCAAACTTTTTTAATTTAACAATATTTTAATAATTGATAGCTATTTTTAAACATTCTCAAAAATTGAATTCCTCCAGAAATTGACAATTATTTTTGAAGTAATACTTTTTTGAATAAAAGGAAAAATAGATGAGCAGCACCATAAAATTTTAAGCACTTCACTAATGCCATTTTTGAACCATATACTTCAAATACGAAAGAATGAAAAGAGCTAAAATTTCATCATAAGCTAAATGCCTGCAGATAAAGTACCAATGCCTTAAGGGACTTCTTGAAGAGGCAGACCTAATCTTATAGATCTTTCGGTTGTATAGGTTTCTCAAAATATTACTTAGATGAGCACTTTTCTGAAAAAGAAAAAAAAATCTTGAATGCTGATGGCTAGAAAAACACTTTTCAACAACAAGAGTAACTCTTAGAAGAATTTTTTTTAAGATCAGATATTCGGGGCTCTTGAGTTAATAAAAAGATGACGAATTAAAACAAATATAAAAAATATAGATTAACAAATAATTAAATAATAACCACGCGATTTAAATTTCGCATTGGAAATTGGTCCATTAAGCTAATATTTTTCAAACTAAACTCAGCTGTTTTTACAGAAATTCATTTAAATTTAATTCTGTAATATCTTCTCTTTAGCTTCTTTCATATGTGCTACACTCTAAAAAATGTCACGAGAAAAAATTTCGTTCAAATGAACAATTTTAATTTAGATATTTCATAAAATTCCATTATTTGATAATTATATAGAGAAATATTCATTTACTATGCACCATATATAATAAAAATGCAATACTGAAAATAAATCATATATAAATAAAAGTTAATTAAAATGGAGGGAATTAAATCTACCATGTTAAAGAAAGATGATGGATAAACGAAATATTTTTGTAGCAAATATTGTTTTACTTTTTTGTTTGCTCATTAGGTAACTCCTAACCTAAGAATTAGAAATTAATATATCACGCAGATTCAGCGTTCTAATATTCGTTTGTTTTTTTGCAGAAAATGAGAAGCTGAGATTTTTTTCATTCTAACCTGTATATAGTTATTATTTAACTATTATTTCTGCACACTTGTATGAGAGAAAATTATGTTTAAAATGAATAAATGAGCACGAATTTTTTTATAATATAATTGACAGTTGGAATTTTTCAGAACAAATAAGACTTGCTTAAAAGGTAGTACTGACAAACACGCAATATAAGGATGATAATTTATCCACATTTTTACCATTTTTTTTATTCGATTAAAAGGCATTTAAAGACTTTGTGCTGTAATATCAGATGATGGAAGGATATTAAATTATTAATTTTAAATGTTAAAAATTAAGCTTTCACTTTTTTCATTTATAATTTCGACAAATGAAGGAATTGCGAACAAAAGTGAGCGCTTATGAATTTTTTGATTGTAAATTTCATAAAATTAAATTATTAATCTCTTAATGTACATGTAAATAAAAAGAAGGGATAAAATTTCTTTTTACAAAATGTGAACAATTTTTAAGAAATTAAAAAAAAATGTTGCGAGTACAGTTTAAATGAAGTTTATACTCGCATAAAATAATCCTTTCCTTATTGTTCATAAAGCTAAATCCTGATAAATGCTTCAATTTCTAAAAAATTCTTCAGTGTCCCTTTTTAAGTTTTCTTTTTCAACAAAATGGTTCCATTTTTCTTTTCCTCGTTTTCGCTTGTATATATATAAACTTAACAAATAGGTTGCCAACTCACGGGAAATAAATAGAAACAGAAAAATAATTCAATAACACACCTACAACTTTTCAAAAGCAATTGAGGGTCAGAGAAAAAAATGGAAAACAAATAAATGAGACAGTTATTCGAGAAATTCCTTCAGGTGTGAATCTGCGTGAAGAAGCTCCAACTTGTTTTTTATTGCAGTTATTTCTTTTTATCTTCGTTGGAGAAAGTTTAAATATAGTTTGTGGAAGTGGAGACGGCGTAGAAGCGTGCCACTCCACTGACTAGCTAAAAACAGATGTCCAAACAGAACTTCTTAACAACGTTAAGAAATTTATTTTCGATAACTGTCCTTTCCTCCAAACCATTGTTTAAGGATTTTCTCCTTGCTGATTTGGTATTTACTGGTGATATTTTCCAATGTCGTTTGAATTATTTCAAATTAAGGAAAAGTAACTATTATATCATTTGGAAATTGCAGTTGATTAAGATTTCCATTTACACATTTTAAGGATTTATAGATTTTATATTAATTTAATTAATAAATTTTTCATTATTCTAATTTCACCATAAATATATGAAAATTATTGAACCTTATAGTTGTGCGTAAACCATGTATGTATAGTAAAAAATTTCGTTGATTAGAATCTAATAAAACGTTCAGTAAAATATATGTGTTGTAGTATGTTGCTGGCTGATACTTAGGTATATATTAAAAAAATGATCATTTTTTTTAGAAAAATGTACATGTATTGCATTTATTAATTTTCATTATTTAAAAATTCCTTTATTTTTTATTTTTGCTTACTTTTAGGTATAATTTTCTAACAATCCTAACAGTTTATTAACAATATTCAGCTTTAAAGTAAGATATTAATTATTATTCTCATTTTTTGAATAGCTAGAACATAAGACAGAATGCTTAATAAATCACTAATAATTTATTTTAATTATAATAAAATTATCTTAAGTATGCAGATTCGAATAAAAGTCAACATTTTGGTACAGCTTGAAATGTTCATAAAAATACCAGATATAAAACTTTATAATCTTTTTTTTTCTAGATTTACATTTCTAAATTCCTTCTATTTAGCGTGATATAATGCATTTAAAAACATTAGGAATTTATAGCGTGAGGATTCGTTTTAAAAATTACTTGATGATGAAAATGTTCTTAAACACTGTACATTCTAATCAAAATGATAGATTGAAATTTTTAAAAAATATAAATAATTTTGAGTAAATAGAATATTTTTTTCCTCATTAAAAAAATATTCCTATTGAGGAATATTTCTCTGTTTCGCTTTCCAGTATAAATTGAAGTAGAAAATATTGATTTATTTTACTGGATGTCCTGTATTATAGAATGAATAGATTATATACACTAAAATTTTTACTTTCAAATAATTTGAAAAAGTTTATTTTATTCACACACTCAAAATCTTTCAACAGATTTCATAACTGCATCATATTATGCATCGAGTTACAGATTTTGTAATATTCATCTAGAAGCATTCGTATTGAAATGGTTCTTGAATGTATTGAATTTTAACACACCATTGACACTACTATTTATTTTCCTGTCACGTGATTCCCAACGGGTTGCTATGGATACGGAGTATAAAACAAGCTTTGATGTTCAATACGTGGGAGATTAATGACTTAGATGAATAAGATTAATCATTCAATTTCCCAAGACTGTTTGGATTTATTTGGTGTGATAGGAATTTTAAATGAATTTAATTAACATAAGAAGAAAGTTTTATTTAAGAAGTTTGCATTAACTCTGAAGGCAAATTCACTTTTCTATCTTTTCAAATTTTAGTAAGCATGAATTTTAAGGATGTAATTTGCACTATTATAAAAAACTGTAGAAATGAAATAATGATTTTCGCAAATAATCAAGTTTTTGAACCTTAAATAGTTTCCAAAGTTTCAAGATTCGATGTTTCGAGTATTTCATTCGAAAAAAGAAAACATATTAAAAATAGGGGTTTAAAATAATAAGAAATAGTAAAAATTCCTATATATGGAATATTTTTAACGTAATTAGAATAATCTTATCGAAATGTTCCTTGACAAATGCTTCGAATGTGATGAATGACAAATGTTAGGCGCTAATGGGAGAGGAAGTAAAAATTCACCTTTGAAAACGTTGACTTCCATAAGTATATCCTGTAACCATTTCCTGACCGGAAGCCTATTTGATTTCTTCCACTGATTCTTTCTTATAAGAAAGTTTTAATATTATTTTTCTTTTAAGTCTATGAAGTGTTAAGTTTTATTTTCATGATGGTAGCTATTTTATTATTTCTTAAGCGAATACATGATCTTTCAAAGAAAATGTTTGAGAAAATTTAAACCACAAAAGAAAAATCTGGTGAATTGTCTTCAATGAATTGTAAAATAATCACAAACATGTTTATTCTATTACTTCCGTTTTACTTCCAACAATTTCGTTTTTTTCCTCATCGCAGACATGATATAGATGGAATTTCAAATAAAATTTGTATTCAATTTCATTGACTTGGATCGAAGATGAGAGTTAAGTGAAACTAAATGGCAGTTTGTTACAAGTATTAAGCATTTCAGTTTGTCAACAATATTTGTATCAAAGTGTATGAATCTGCATGTAATAGTGTATTCTTAAAAATAATCATGTTTAAGCCCAATTCAAAAACGAATATAAAACTTCATTCGGGATTTAAATCATCTATCGAAGACTTAATTTTTGATTATCTATATCAATGTAAGTCAATAAACAACGTATACAAATTTAGTAGATTTCATTAATACAACGTCTGGGCCTTCAAAATGAGATTTTATTTGGGAATGTAGAAACCCTTATTAAGACAAGTATATGCAGATGACGAAATCATCTGAGAGCTCTGGTACTACATTTTAGGCTGAAAATATTAAAGTTGACCGGTTGACAATTTTGCATATCTAGGTTCAAAAAGTTGATTCTCATAATGACATAAGTTCTGAAGTAAAGAGAAGAATTCTTGCTGCTAATCGCTGCTTATATGGATAGACTGGTAACTAAAATCGAAACTGATCAAAAGATCTACAAAAATCACGCTATACAAAACCCTCATGAGACCTGTTCTCACTTATGGAGGCGAAACTTGGTCTCTAACAAAGACTCAGTCAAATCAAATTATAATATTTGAACGAAAAGTCCTAATAAAGATTTTTGGTGCTGTAGATGAAAATGGAGTTTGGAGGCACAGATACAATTTCGAGCTCTACAGACTTTTTAAGGAAGCAGACATCGTCAATTATATTAAAATATGCCGCTTGAGATTTGCGGGCCATATCTGTCGAATGGCCCGCAAATCTTTGACTTCGAGAAATTGACTCTGACTCGCAAATCTTTGACTTCAAGAAATTTTTGACTTCTAGAAAATTGAAAATTTTTGACTTCTAGATTTTTGACAAATCTTTGACTTCAAGAAATTTTAATTATAAACCCATTGCTTAAATATCTAGGAATCGGCCCAAACTTAATGGATTGATTGTGTAGAACAGAAATTTAAAGAGTTGAAAGTGACAAATTGAAGAACTGTCGTTTCCCTGAGAATACAATGGAGGAGTGTTCTGAGGAAAACCTTGGCCCACCCCGGAAGCTGAAGTTTTCTTCTGCTCAAGAAGAAGAAAACCCTTATTGATGCCTGTGAGTTAAGATGTGCACCAAAATGAAATATCATTTTTCATTTTAGTTTTTTTAATTTGAAAATTTAAAAAAATTTTTTTAACATAAATAAAATATAAATATTATATTTAGGCAAAACATTTGTTTTTGCAAATACTGGGATTTTAAAAGGAAAATCAACTAAAATACTGAACTGGAGCGACTGAAATGCTGATTCTGAGCTGCTGATTTAATATATGTTTGCAATTTTGAAAATTGCTGAAATGCTGATTTAATATATGTTTGCAATATACCTAGGGGAAAAAATCTGCTATACAATTTTACAGTGAGGGTGCTCACGTGAAACAAATGTACCAAATGTGACATTTTCTTGATTTTCGTGAATTCTTTTGGGCATTCAATGATAATGAAGACATGTATTTTTTATTTATTTATCGTGGTGATATAGATTGTATTTCATGAAATTTGTTTTTAATTTAAAATTGGATATTAATCAATTCAATAATTTATGCATTGTTTAATCAAATAAATGCTGTTTATTGTAATTTGGTACCATTTGGATATTTAGGATGCTATTATTTTAAATTTTTTTGCAGATTTAACAAGTTTGTAAGGTTATGAATTTAATTAAGATAATTGAGATAGTAAGAATTCTTTGCAAATTATTTCATCGCAAAAAATTATTATGAAAAATTTACTAAATTATCCTCTTTTGAGGAATTTTTAATTTGGAAATTAATTCTACAGACTGAAATAGTAATAATGAATTGATCTCTAAACTTCTCCTTAGAAATATCCAAAATATTAAACAACGTATATCATTACTGTTTACTTTATTTTTATTAAAACGAAATCACACATCATAAACAAGTATCTTATAGTTTTGAATTTGAATGACCATATATGAAATCAAATAACATATGAAAAAGTTTATAATATCTCTTATGATACATTCGAATGCTGTTAATTATTCCTTAATGACTTTACTAATTGTTATGAATACGTTCATTTTCCAGATTTTTAATTTTTTTCATAGCTTAGGCACAAATTTTATCAGTATCGTTTTCTAATAAATTAGGAATCAATTAATATTTGAATAATGGACATATAATTTATATTTATAAAATCTTTAGCAGTAGCATTTTATTAAAGATTTTACTTTCTAAGAGTTCGCTATTTTTGAGTTATTTTTAGATCGAACAAGATTTATTTTTATAGGATCATGAAATTGTGTCATTTATAATTCAGTTAGTATTACTATCATCGGTATTATAGACCGTGGGCTGAAGCCAGTTAAGGGGCTTAAAAATTGAGTTTTGTACCACTTCTTTGGGGGCAATTTAAAAACATAAAATTATACTTGATTTATATGTGGCAAACATAAATGCAAAAAGTTCTGGAAGAAATAGTTGCTCCTTTTTTTATAAATAAAAATTCATTGCACTTTTTTCATTGTGCCTTTGAACACACGCGCATTGTTACACATTCATTCAGCCAATCACATGCGAGTATTTCACTCTTGTTTATTTACCTTTAGGTGAAAAAAAGTATATACACCGTAACACAATATGCAATATAATAAGATTCAATTTTTCCATAATCATAAATATTATGACTATATTATTTCATTACAAATAATAATAAAAATATAAACATAGAATAAAGTACTGGATAAATAAAATGTACACACATTTTAGCCCAAAACAAAACTAAAAACAAACACAAACAACTTTTAAATTTCATTCAAAAACATGGATATTGATTATATGTAATTTAACATTTTAGTTCAATAAATGCAATAAAATCCAAAACTGTTATTTTGATTTTTTTTTCAGTTTACACAGCAATAAATAAGTAATCAAATATTCATAAGTAGATAAAATGATAGATAAAAATAAATTCTACCTTTAGAATCATCCTTTTAAATTAAATATTTATGAGAAAAGTAGAATTTATTCATCACACATCATTATTTCAACTAATATTTACAATGATATTTATTACTATAAAACATAAATTGATAAATTACATTGGAATTGAAGTTTCAATAAATAATGCATAATGACCAAACTTCATTGTTAATGTGTTCTTTTCTTTTTATAGCTACATGTTAAAATAAGATAGGACAAATTCATACAAATAGTCTTTATAGTAATAAGGAAGATGGCAGAAAAAGTCTTACACATTTCAATGTTTATCTTTAAAATAATAAAAGTTTGAATCAATGCTGTTCAGCAAAATATAGAATATCATGGATTTAATAATCCAAATCAAGAAATATATATATTTTTTACTTAATTTATATATCAACATGATTGACACTGTACAATAGAATAAATAAGTAATTTAATAACTTATTAAACATTAGATATATAATTTTATAAATATTTTTAAAGTGAAGGAGAAAATATACAGTATTGAAATGCAGACACAATATTTATCCCAAATCCATGCAAGTTTACTTCAATATAATATTCAACTTTCTAAAATAATGATTATTTTGACTAACAGAATTACATTTAAATGAATAACACATTATTTTAAATTATAAATTACTTCAACATGCATTTTTTTACTCTAAAAAACAAATTACTATTAAACAAATAAATATAATAAAACAAATAAAAACAGCATTTGAAAATCATTGATTAAAATATTGAAATTTTATGTACTTACAGAAATAATTCTTATAATTTCTTGAATAAAAAGAAAGAAAAAATCTCATTAGTTAAACACAATTTTGATCAAGATTAATCACCCTCAAAATCCATATCAGCTTCTAATTGACAATTTTTGCATCCATAACAAGCACAAATTTCAGTGCATTTCACTTTAGAACGGTAGCATGAACATGATGCTACAACACAAGCAGTCTTTTTACATTTGCAGAATATGTGCTCTACGATACTGGAAGGAACAGCTTCTAATGACATCCAATCAATGTATAATACGTTGTCTCGTATATTCCACCCATGACCAGTTGGAGATGGCTTGCTGATTTTTTCAAAAAGACTTCTGCGAAATATAGCAGTTTGATAGTTTGCACGTAAAGCATGCTTTATTAGAGAATCTTTATTTGGTGGTAGCATATTATCTGTTACATATCCTAACCGCAACCAATCATATCTGCATTTATCAATGTCGTTGCAGTTAGCATGCCCATAGAGTTCACATGTAAATTCTTCCAATTTTTCTATAATATCAGGTTTTAGATTCCACGACTTACCAAGATTTTGAAAAGCTAATGTATAGTCGTCTGATTTCATCATGTTTTTCAGTGCTTTTACTTTGCTTTTTCCACGAAATGAACTCACAGAATCACACCCGGTAAATACATGTAAAGCTATCAAAGCATTAGAAACATTAGTTCCTAAATTTTCACTAATTAAATTTATATTTAAAAATTTCAATTCAGATGTTGTTCCTGAGGCAAAAAACAATTGAGAATTTAAATTTTGAGCCAAGGAAATACCTAATACTAATACATCAGTGTCAGAACTTTTAATAATTATATTTTTAAGGGAGGCTGAAGCATGAGCAGCATGTAAAAATATACGTGTATCAGCTTCCTCGTGGTCACATTCTAATTCAGGGACACTTTCTACAACTAGTGTCCCAGCATCATTAAACATTTTATGACAATTGTCACGATGTGTGAAATAAATTATAATATCCTCCAATAAATTTGGATTTTGATTTTTCCAAAACTGAAAAAGAAATTCAACCAATTCTTCTTTATTGACTCCAGAAGCTAAAAATTTTTTCATTTGCTTAGGAAGTTTTTGAGTATCATGGCCAATTTTAACAATTTGTGTACCAGATAATGACCTACGGGCATGCTCGGGAGATTTAATGCTGATGACAGGATACCGGTCAGATACAAAATCTACACGATTACATTTGAAAGTTTTTGCTAGATTAATGAGATATTTTAAGATATAGGATGCATAATCTCCAAATGAATTAGCAGTATGCTGCAGCTGCTGAATTAAAGCCATGGCATCTACAATTAAAGCTGACTCAGAAGCAATTATATTTAAGTTTCTTAAATCAATTTCAAAACCTTTCTCCAAATAATGCATTAAAGTTGCTTTATTGGTTCTCATTTTGGTTCCATCATGATTGGCCAGTGCTATAGGAACAGAATTTAAAGAATATTTCATTAAATCCTGCAAATTTAAATTTTGTACTTTAGAAATCATTAAAATTCGTCTAAACAAATACTGATTCTTCTTTAGAACAATGTTTTCATTTTCAATTTTTAACGGAACAGTTTTTCCTGTATTGGTAAATGTGGCAAGTTTCAAACACTTAATGGGAGAAAAAATCAATACTGCTATTTTCACATAGTCTATCTTTGAGAAATGTCATAAAAGTCCTATTTCCAATCTCGAAAGCTTTCTTCATGTCCAGTGTCACATTTTCTGGAGCAACATTACCAGAAACTATGTTCCATAGAACATTGCAGTCATTGTCACTTTTAAATGGATTGTTCATGGAACTAATAGTTTCGCAGATAGCAAGAACATGCAGCTCATCCTGTTTTATGCGAGAAGAATCCAATTCCTTTATATTACGATTGGTATTATGTTTCCCGGCCATATTTTCACATGCAACAGAAATGCCTGCCCTTAAGTGATGGGAAAGTATCCATCGGTGCACTGCGCCTTTATTAACAGTTATTCCTGTCAATCCACCTTTGGTTTTTGTATCTCTGTTGCAAGTTTGCTCAATAACTTGATCACATGCAGTCTTGGAAAAACTATAATGATCTTGTTGCTGAACTGAAAATTTGCCCTTCATAAATTCAGCATGTATATCAGGATGAATGTCCTTCAGACTTATCATCTCGCACCAGTATATGGACAAATAGCGAGAATAATTAATGCGATCATAAGCAAAAAACCATGGTAGCATTGATCGTATCGCAGATAAATGAAGTTCCCAATTACCTTCTCTAGTTGCTCGAATAAATAATAATAGTATCTCTACCATTTCAATATACGAACTCCATAACTCAAATGTTAAAGAAGAAGAATTTCTTACTGTGACATATTCATGGTACATTTTTAAAAGTTTCTGAATATGCTCATTTTCAATAACTTCAGTTACCGGTGCTGTTGGAAATGACAAACAGAAATTCCCAATAACTTCTTTAGCATTTAAGGAATCAGCATGGTCTTCTAGAAAAACTTCAAAGCGCAGTCTTTGAAAAGCTTCACACAGTAGTTTATGGGCACGTACGCTTCTGTTATAATGATGTCCATTTAAAACTCGGTTAATTGAATTTTGGGCCACAACACCAGATTCAATTAGTAAGTCTTGCAAGCCAGCATCACAAAAACGTTTCCCAATGACAGCTAAGAATGCAACTGCTGTATGAAATTCACCCATACGAATTACTAACCTTTTTTTGAATTGGTCATTTTGCCATCTAATTTGTTGAGCTTTAGAATATATAGCTTGATCCATGACTAAAACTAAATTTTCAATATTTAATTCATCAGCTATTTGCAAACTACGATGCAAAATGGTGTTCACAGTTGACATTTGTGTTGGATTTGCATTTAAAATTGGCAAATAACCAATTTTAGTTTTACATGGCATTTCAACAGAATTAAAAATATTAACATTATAACCTGTCCAACCTGGAAGTACATCCTTTGATAAGGTTTTAGATAAATAAAAAATGTCATCAATAATCCGGGAAGGATTCTGTTGAATTCTATTTTCTTCTTCTGTAACTAAAGGTAGTGTTTTATACATAGATGGACCATATTTTTTTTTACCAGTAAAACATTCCAATTTTGTTGCAGGTGGGTTTAAGGTACGTTTCTTAAACTTTTTCTGAAAGCCAGATATGTTAGTTTCAGGCAGTGTAACTATTTTTTCTGCATATCCTCCCATTGTAAAATAATACCATTAGTATTATGGGTTGTACCTGAACCTGTTAAAGTTTCCTCTCCAAAGTCATTATTATCCCACACTAAAGTAGTAAAAATGCCTTTTTGAAAACCGTCTGGCAAAAGAGCATTGTTTTTTGCTGTTGATATGCTAAAGCAGTGTCATATTCTAAAACACAACTGTGAGATATACTATGGCCAAATCCATTTAGTAATCCCACTAGTTTGGCAGAACCAGTTAAATGGCGAATGGTCATGGCTAAAGCTAAATGTTTTGGTGTTTGTCTCCTACCATTGGATGCTAAATAAAGAATATCTTGAGAAATAGACAAAATTTTAAGCTTCGTATCTTGAGTTACTTCTACAAAATAATCAAGAGTGACATCATTTGAAACACCAATGCACCAAGCTAAGAAGTTAAATAGTTGTATTGGAACAGTATTACATGATGCTTCAACTGTCAAATCTTCTCCTTTTGGTGGCCATTCACAGGACATATTCGGTGCATCATAAATAATGTTTTTCATAACACTTGCTGCCATAAACAAATCATGCAAAATATTTGACGAAGATGATTGATTTTCAAATAAAGAAAATTCATTGTCTTCACTGTCAGTAGAGCTATGGGTATTTAATTCGATAACATTATTTGATGTAGAGGAACAAACAACAAGTTCAGAAAGGTATTTGGCTGATCTTTTGACAAATTCAATTTGTGGATACAATTTTTGTATTCTATATTTTAATCTATCATTTCTATATCCTTTATATCTTCTTCTTCCTCCCTAAGAACAATTTTTACAAATAAATCTGTAAGTTTAGTCATTTCATAAATTGCATGCTGATTTATAATTTTATCCTGTATGATTTCCTTGCAAAAATTTTAAAGGACTTTTCATAGAGAATTTCAGAAGTTTCAGATTCACAAGTTTTTACAGTTAAAAACTTTGTATAATGTTTGTAACATGAACGATGGTATCTTACTTCTATGGCCACAATATCCTGATTTCTTAAGTGATGCAACAAGTTTTCATCATTTTTTCAATTGCTGCAGATAACAAGTTATTTGTATTTGTTTCACATTTACTTAGTTTTTCTCTTTTCCTTTTCCCGGAATGTTTCTCTTTCACAAATTTTTCTCCTTGGCATATAATACATATTTCTGGCAATATATGAGATCGACTTTGAAAAGCAGGATTACTTTTGCTTCGTGTTACACGGTTAGGTGTGTTTTCTAAAGCAATCTTTTTCATTACCTTCTGATGAATTTTTACATCCTTTTTCAGCAGCACAAATTCTAGTCTTATCGGTAAACAGTTGGTAACATTTTTTATGATATCCAAGAGTTTTATCAGTAGGTAAACTGAAACATTCGTCTTCTTCCTGAAGCATTAAGTTCTCAGAAATTGTACGCTCATAACAATCAAGCAATATCCATTTGTGAATGCAATCTTTTACTTTGCTCCAACTTTTTTCAGAAAAAGGAGAGACAATTCCTAGATTTTCCTTCCCACAATGTAAACAACAATTTAAAATTGAAGTCATCGTTAAAATTCAAGTATTAACAGTGATTAAGTTTAGCGTTATAATTGTCAACAAAACATACAAACTTGTTTGTTTACAATCAGAACCATGTGTAAAGCGCGTTATTTTTGTAACCGCGTTTCTCATTGGATAACTTTGGAGCAAGGAACATGGTAGAAGAAATTTGATTGGCTTAATTTGCGGATGAACATAGCTTTTGTATGGAAGTAGTTCTACAATTTTTTAAAATTCTTAAAATAATGTGCACTCTACGAACGCAGAACTTTATGTAAATAGTAATATTTAACATTGAATAATAAAATGCGAATGAAATTAAATTGCCCCCAAGTTGCGGGGACAAACATGCAAGATAAGAGTGTTGAGCCCACGGCCTATTAGTAGCTTAAAGTTGATTTTCAAATACACCTATTTCTTCTATAATGATAATTATTTTAACTGTTGTTAATTTTCTTTTGTATTGTTTACATTCTCATCTGAGCATTATACAATTAACTAAATTGAGTTGTTCTAAAAATTTTTTTTATGTGTTAAACTTTTCGTATTTTTCCAGGTAGATTTATAATAGTACTGAAATTACCACAGATACTATTTCTTTTGGTAATATGCAATTTTATGAAACAAATTGATAATATACAAGTGTTTACGTAAAATACAGTTCCATACGATTTTATCAATAATTTAAAACTAGTATCAACATCCACTTAACTGTTAAATATAATCAAGTATTTGGTCCTTTCAATATTAGTTCTCTTTTGGAATTTTGTTTAAAAAAATGGAAAAAAGATTTCTGTTAGATGTCAATAAATTATTAAATAAATTTACATGCGTTGATGTATTTTTTAAAGATTGAACTCCATGTTGAATCGAAATTACGAATCACGCATGATAATTAATAGTTTTTAATAAAAAATGCGCATTATAAATTTTACAGCAGTAAAATTTATGAAACTTACTTTTTTACATACATTCATATATACTTATTCACAAAATAAAAAAGCGCATAATCTATCTTAAATTAATCTTTTATATTATCATCTTAATTAATTAAATATATTAATCTCAATTAACTATACTCTTCATATTCTCATAAACAATTGAGAGATTTTTACTCCTTAATTGAATTCAATTGATTAAGTTTCAATTATTAAATTATTTTCAGGATGTTTCAAATATTATCTAGTTAAAAAGACACTGTGTGAAAACGTTTTTGTTAAAAACATTCTTCACAGATAGAATAGTAAATATATTAAGATAGTGTAAAAAAAAATTATTCATTAATTATACACACATTGTTTTACTGCTTTCAGACGAAAAATCTAATTTAGTTATCAAAATATTCCTGTAAAAAAAAAGCGTTAAAGAAACTTAGCATCCAGAAGGATTAGTTACAGTAAATAAAGATATATAATAACACAAATTTTCCATATTATCATTTATATATTTTTTAAGATGATTTTAATGCTTACTTAGTCTTACCATTTCATTTACCTAGTGAAACACTGGAACTGTATTTTATTTATATTCGCCTTTTCTCCTTTAACATCATCATTTAAGCAGTCTCGTTGAAATGTTAGTTAACGGTTCATTAACTAGTAAAAGAAGCAAGAGAGCGTAAACGGGTCATAAAAATTGAAATTCTTCCCTGTCTGAATTCTTTCCTAAGTAGCTTATGATATGTGTGTGCGGTTATATTTTTCCGCCATTGCTTTTTATTCATTTAAGGTGTGATACTTAATTTTATTTATGACGAGAAAAGCAAAAGATTAAAAGCAATCAATTTCGGAAACAGAAATTATAGTGACTAACAATTTTAAATAATTTTGTAATCTTTTTAAGAAGTTATAGTATAATGCTTGTATGCTCACATTTTTTTTTTTCCAAAAAATATTTTTTTATTTTTAAGAAATTTTTGTATACTGTTATAATATTTTTACTCGTTGAATAATTAAAAAAAATAAGGACTGTTTCTGATTGTTTGATTATTATGGAAAAGAAACTTAAAAAATACCAATAAGGTAAAAAAAAGAAATTCATATTTTACACATTATGAGAGAAAATGCATATCTGGACGATTTAAAGATAGTCAGAATACCAAAAGGAAAAATATCCTGATATACATGTGGTTTTTTTTTATATATTTCTCACTGTTATTTTAAAGTGATATTTCAAAATCAAAGATTTAAGTATCAGTAATTATAAAAATCAAAATTCTATTCACGATTTAATTGCTGAAAAAATGAATTTAACTTTTTCACCTTTTGTATTCTTCCATTCTTTGTAATGGCAAATTATTGAAAAAGTGTGATTTGTATTTTCCACTTAATATAATGATTAACAATGTTTCGCATGCATTTGCAACACAGACAATCATGTGTTATCTACCAATAATTTAATAAATAATACATTTTTTTGCAAAATGGAAATTTATAATGCTAACTTTCTATAGCATATTCTTTGATACGAAATAAATATATAAAAATGTGTATAAAATATGTTTTCAAAGTATGAAATGTATAAAATGGCTACAACAAAATGAATTTAACGAATATAAGTAAATTCAGTAATTTGAATTTCTTCAGTGAATTTAATCATTCATTTACTGAGAATTCAAGCGATTATAAGTGAATTTATTAAGATAGTTTGGACATAAGTAGTTTATTAAGATAATTTGGATGCTACGTACTTAAGTGTTTTAATATACAAAACTTCCTAATAATGTCACTTGTTCTTTTTGATTGATTTAATATAAAAACAATTTTTTTCTTTTTTTTATAAATACTAAATTAAATTTGATGATGTTTTATGAAAAACTTAAAGAGAAATAGGAAATATTCATTGATTTTGGAAACGTTGTTCTCAAATCGATACAAAAAGGAAAAAGTAAAGCCTATTATAATAGAGTTGGAATCAAAGTTCTAAATGAAATATCGATATTTTAAAGGGAATATTGGACGAAAGAAAATCTTCAAGAGTTCCTTTTAGGTAAAGGTTTGAATATAAAGTTTGCAAAGAAATCTATTTAAAACGAAAGATGTAAAAATTATGTGAACTTTTTTTTTAATTATGCTTTTTTCTCACTTTTAAATCATTTTCTTTAGAAGTTTTTTGCTATAAATGATGAACTTAATGATGCTTTCATCAAACAAGCATTTCAAAAATAATACAAAAAAAAGATGAAAATGTTAGGAATTTTAAAATAGTACTTTAATTAGTTAAGTCATTTAAACAAATCATTAGTTGTGACTCTTTAATTACGTTGAACAACATATCTTTATTTTCCCAAAAGAAATATTATTGCAATAAAATATTTCCTTAATTCCGAATCAGTAATTTTTAATGAATAAAATAAATGTTTACTCGGGCAAAAAGGCATAATTAAGAGAGCAAAGAAAATATTCATAAATCTTCAGTTTTATTGAGGAACTTCAATTAGCTTTTTTTTTTATTTATTTGTCACTCTAAGGTAGCTTTTTACACATGAAAATTTATTCAAATGGAACCTTAAGTCTTAAAGCAGATTCTGAACCATAACAGACATACTCAAAATATGAGTCAAACCCACAAGTTGTTGAATTGAAGACCAAAGCATTAACCATTATGTTTCCAACTTAGTTCATTATATCTAAAAATTAATAATAAAAATAATTTTTAATTAATAATTCGTTAAGAAAAGATGAATGAAAGCACTATCAAAACTTCACAATTTTTTTTTTTTGTATATATTGAAATCACAAGAGAATACACAAGGAAAAACCACGTCAAATTCGATTAAATGAACTGAATTTGAAAGAAAGACAAATTACTGTCTGCCTTGAACAAAAAGCAAGCGATAATTTCATTCAACAAAACAGGTTTTCCTTTATTTCGTAAGAGACAATCGCTATCGAATGAATCATAGTGAAAAAGTTAGTAAGCCTGATCATTACTTTAAAGTCATTAACAATTACTTTCCCCTTCTGTCTTAAGGCAATTGTAAGTCAGACGATAAATACCCTATTATCAGCATTCCACTGCATTTCCTTCTTTTTGAACGTACTTCAATACGAGGTTTTCTTTAACAACGATTTCGAATCGTTTATCTAAAGCCATAAAACAATACTTTCAACGACTGCGTCCTAAAAATATTCCCTCTTCCAATTTTACGATCAATTGAGCATGTTTTCCGTCAATATTGCCACCAGTGGACGGTGAAACTCTTTTTACGACTTTTATGCTTATTTATTGGGCCTTGTTATTGATTTCTGCTGTTTGGTTCTAAGCTAGAATGGTTAATGGGATCATATTATAGGTTGAATGTCCATATTTTTTCGCCATTGAACTCAGCTGTCTAATTTTCAATCTCCAACTTTTTAAATAACATTTATAAATATATATTTTTTTTTCAATCGATTCTGTTTCTGTATCTCTTACGTCATACATTTTTACGTCAAAGGACCTTGAAACATTTATACAAAAGAAAATCTTAAAGCCATTCAACATTTTTTAAGCACTACCAGTTCCGGTTTTTTAACACGATTTTTCGTTATCTAGTATTGAATTTTATAGCTGAAATATTATGCTTTTTTCCAATCTGTTCAATATTAATTTCAATATTTATATTAATTTCAATATTCAATATTTAAGCTACGGACAAATTTCATGATATTTGAAAATTTTGTAACCAATTATTATTTGGAGTTATTATAACAAAGGATAAAATTGATAAAAATCAATAATTAATTTAAATATGGTGCTCCAGTTGAAAGTTGAAATAACTTTCCTAAATTCAATTCGCAATATATATATATGTATGTATATATATATATATATATATATATATATATATATATATATATATATATATATATATATATATATAATTTTTATCATTGCATATATAATAAATAACATGCATAAGCTTTATAAATGTGATTTTGCTGAATAAAGAAACAATTAAATATTGTTATATTTAATTTAAATGTTCCATTATTTAATATTTGTTTTGGTTTTAGTTATACTTAACTCTTATTAAATTCAATTTTGAATTAATTGTAAGATATATTTTCAATTACAAAAACATTTGTTTCAAAATGCTCTAGAAGTCAAGCAAAAAAATACAAGTATAATTATCTTTAAATTTATTATATAATTTATATTTGCTTAATGCTTAACTACACTTAATAGAATTCATATATGCAAGACATATTTTGTTAATCAACAGTCAAGTTTTTTGTGCTGCGAGTAACAAAATAATATCTTTAAGAGACGTTAATTTTCAGAAAAGTTTTTCTAATTAATCTTTAACTTTGTTGCTTCCTTAATGTTGGCCCCTTCATTAGATTTCTAATTAATGATCTTTTTATTCCATTAGGCTTAAAGAGCATCTAAATCTTCCCCTCATGCCACACAAGTCCTTCATTATAAAAGAACTAATGAGATAATTAGAAACAATTGTCCCTCGCCAAGTTGGCTTAATTGAGGAAAGAAGTTTTCATGTTAGAATCTCAAGCTGAAAGATAGCGTTTCCCAATTTAGATATCTGTTGAATCATGCTTCCTGTCAAATGGAATTAACAAGTTTTCAATCAGTTGGAATTAAGTTTGAGAAATCAATTTTCTTTGAAAACTACTGTTCGGATTCACGTACTGAACTAATTTCATAGATAGATACATTTGTTAGTTTAGTTAAAAAATTAATGAAATGAAAAGAAAATGCATGATCATTTCGTGAGATAAATTTTTTAAGAATATAAATTTTTTTTAAAGTTTTTTAACTGAAAATATTGACATTTTTGTATATTCAATTTTGGATAACATAGAAAAAATTAAAAAAAAAAAAAAAAAAAATTGCCATTACTATATATATAAAAATCTAGGTAAATATATATTCGAAATAGAAAACACATACAAACATACAAAAAGTTATTTAAAATTTAATTTAAGAAAAAAATGGAGGAAAAAATGGATTCATATAAATGGAGGTATAGATATATTTTCAAAAACATTTTGTTTATTTGGAAATTCCGACATTTTCAATTAATGTTTTAACAATAATAAGCTAATGTCCAAAGAGTATTTTAGGAGAATATTTATTCATTTGTACTCAAAGGATAAAAAATTTTCATTTTTTTTGCAGTATACTGTAATTAAGTTAGATGTTAAGCAATGAAAATATGTACAAGAATATGTTAACACGAATATATTAGCTTGAAAATAACTTGGTCATCTTTGTGCTATTATTTTAGCTTTATAGAAAATTTTTTCGAAAATGCTATTTTTATTTTCTGATAAATGTAATCAGTTTTGGTTACTATATTACGTGATGAGAAGAAAAGTTCTTAAATAACTTTATAATATAGGTATTTATATAATATTTTAACAAATATAGTTTAAAATAGGGGAGTGAGAGAGAGAGAGAGATATAAATATATAAAATGCCATTGAAAAGTAAAATCAGTTAAATTAATAAAAACACTAAAAAATCAGAAAATTATTGAAATATATTTGATAAAAATTGATAATTTTTATCTTTTTAACTAAATTTTTTTCTTCACGTAGGTAAAAGGCTAACTAAAATGAATTCATTTTCGAAAGACTTCTGAACCATTAAAAATATACTAACAAACATATAAAATAAACGAACAATATCATTTCTTTCAATAATCAAATATTATAAAAATAATTGGGGTTAAATGCAACAAGTTTGATTTTATGAAATGTAAGTTTTTGTTTTTATTCGAAATATATTTTTAAAATGATGAGCTTTAGAAAAAGGAGCAACTTCTTTAAAATATATAAGAACATATAAAGTTTTCTTATTATGTTAAAAAAAGGAAGAGTGGAGAGGGAATTGAGAAAAGATTGTAGAGTATATTTCTGAAGGAGATTCTCGATATCTTCTGAAAGGCATATTTACCAACCTCTTTTTTCTCCTTTTCTGTGATTTATCACGCTCTTAGAATTGCTACATTTCAACTCATATTACGAAAAAATAATCCCAAAAATTTTGGGAAACACATTTTGTACTTTAAAAGTTCCATTCTTAGAATTGTCGAGCAAAAATGGAGAATAAAATGTCATCTCATTAAAAAAAAAAAAAAAAAAAAAAAAGGCAAAGGTAAAGAAAGTTTTAATTAAACAATAGGAAAAATGTTTTTTTAACAGAATCTAAAGTAACATTTAACAGTTTGAGATTTACGAATTTTCTTATTTCATGTTGTTTTAATAACATCTTGTTAAGAAGTAAGAAATAATTTGCATTTAAATATATAAAAAAAAATCCGATATGAAAGATTTATCCTAAGTTTTATTATAAATTCTTTAAAAATCAAATTTATTTTAAAATATGCGTAATTAGAAAGTCATTATTATTTAAAAGTTTTATTGCTTGATTAATTTTCTATTTTCTTAAACATATCTGCATAAACTATTTTTAGTAATCAACTGATATTTTTAGTAATCAATGATTTTAAAGTAATCAACTGATATGATTATCTTTACTTTAAGCAAAGTTATTTACTGAATATAAAAGTTATTTAATAACCATACTGAGACTAAATTATTTCATAATATAACTTAATATTAAATATGACAAGTTGATAAATTGTTAGTGAAAGTATTCAGTAAAACAAAATATATGATTATAGTGGTATTGTTAGTTTTACGTAACACGATGTCGTTACTATTAGATTAACTATTACTTACTATTATTTACTAATAGATTAATTAACTTACATCTGTATCAAAATTATATCCCAATAAAATTAATATGAAATTCGATTATATATAATATCATTGAAATAATAAATTATTTAAGTTATAATTTGAAACTGTCAGAAAAAAAAATCTTCAATAATTAGACATTTGATATTAATACAATACTTTTCATTTCTCATTCAATGTTAAATATATTGAATTTTATATTGTTATTTTATTAGTTACATTTTAATTTTTCAAATAATTTAAGGAATGATTTGGTAGCTTTTCAGGCTAGATATGCTTCATTCAAAGAATATGCATCATTAAGTGGTCAGATTTGTAAAGATTACATGAACAACATTTTTATTGAAATATCATATAAGACACCATAAATGATTTTCTCTCTTCAATCGTTAATCGTTATATGTATTCACTCTGCGATATTATTGAAAAATTATCACTCTTGAATATTACTTGATGAGATCCAACAGTTTTAAGATTGATATGAAAGCAGAAGTTCAAACGTTTGGTAGGTCATTTGTTCAATGAATTTGCTATGATTTAGAAAGCTGCTTTTTGCAGTATAAATTACTTAGTTGTATTGCACGAAGCGATTTTTCTTCCTGCAACTTTAGAGAAAGTTTCACAATTTGAAAATCTCTTTAATAAGGATTTAAAAGTTTAATGGATGTAACTCATAGAATAAATGAAACAATAAACAGAATAAATATAACAATTTTAAAATATTGTATCCTCATAAAATTAAAAACAATTTAATACACAAAATGTAATGCGAAAGCACAACATGAAACGATTATTAGAACACGTTGCGCACACATAAAATGGCTTAAGCGACTAAAACTTCTTAAATGTTTCAAATATACTGTGTTAAGAGATCAAATTGACTCGATCATCTCTTATATGACATTATTAATTTCTTTATACAGATTAATAATTATCAATACCTTTGGGATAGAAAAGAAAAAATAAATCATTATTTTTTTTCTTTTCAATCATTATCATTTAGTATTTACTTAGTTCTTTATTTGGAAGTAAATAATTACATGTTATCTATTTATATGTGTGAGAAATATTTAATTTAATATTGAAAGTTTCAACTGAATAGTTATTATAGATCCTGGTTGTCTATTTATAACACTCACTTTTACAAATCGCTTTAACTATTTCAAAAATGAATAGTATGAAATTTGATTCATTTTCTTAAATAGATATATAAAATTCTTTTCATATATAAAGTGTCTCGAATAAATTTTTGTGAAGTTTTGATTAGATTATAAACCTAATTTATAAATTATTTAATTAAAATTGCTTTATTGTTATGAAAATTACATATTGACGTGTCTAAAAATTTCTGACAAATGCCCATGAAATGAATAAAATTAATAGAAATAAAGGATGAGGCATTTTTGTAAAATCATGAAAACTGGTATTCATTTATGAAAAATATTTTACTATTAGTATTCTAATAAAAAACATAATGTGGAATAAAGAAAAAAATGGGATAATCATTAAAATTAAAATGGAGCTGAATCATTATCGAAGAAATTATCTGAGCAACTGAATTACAAACCTTTTAAAATAAACTTGTATTCCCAATTCCAAAGATTCGACGAGTCTGACAAATCTCATGAACCTGGCAAAAAAAGTGCTTGGTCAGATAACAATACACAATGCAGCATTTAAAATAAGAGTGACGAATACTTTTTGTGGTTACTTTAGGACGTTCATAAAGTAGCTGGTATTTTGGAGTAAATCCAAATAACTTTGTCTGCTGTGGTAAAATTATATTGCTCAAAATGATTTACTTATAACTAAAAAAAGTTTTTAATATACTAAATATATATAAGACCATATTATTAAACAATACAAACTTTTCGCGTCTTCAATGGTTGTTTTTACTAAGAATGATATTTTTCCATGAACGCGCGCGTGCCTTAATATTAAATTCCTTCTCATTAACAACTCATAGATATTACATATGATTGATTGCACACTAAAATCAATATAAAGCTGTAAGAAGTGCAGCGATCTTATATCTTTATTTATTCTGAGTTAGTGAATTTTATATGACTAATATATTTTAAAAGAGGTAATTTGAATTGTTATATCAAGCTGTATTTCAAAATAACAAAATTGAAGAGTGGACTTATTCAAGGATGTCTTCATTTAGAAAGACATTAGTAATTTTTTTTAAATTATTTATAAAAGGAAAGCTCAGCAGAATTCTCTTATTTCAAAAAGTAATTATTGTTATTTACAGAAAAAAAAATTTATTTCAAAGTAAGAGGAGCTAGCATGGAAAATATGTATAGCTCGATATATTAAAAAAACATCTCTAACTGAGTAAGAAGATTGCATGTTCATATAAAAAAATCAGATGATTAGATCATCATAACCAGATAATTTTATGGTACATTTGATTATTTTATCCAAAATAATTTCAAAGTAAAATGATCTAGATGCACCAAGAATAGAAACCTTAAGTTGTATTAATTCACATGATGCTAAAAATAGCAGTAAAAGTGTCTTCCATTCAAAATAAATAGAATCGGAAACTATTTCCACGATATCTTCTTTTGCAATCATAATGTTACCCTATACCATGAATTCGGGGATACAGATGGTAACACCGATTTGTACATGTGTGGGCGTAGTACCTTTACAGGAACCACCGCAGTAATGACGTCACTAACTCCCACACTTTTGTTACGAATCTAACAGATTGACCCTAAGTTCTATAAATACTTCCCATTTTGTCTTATTTTTATAATAACACGTTTATATATATATAAATATTCTTTTAATTTCACTTTAATTTCAAGCTTTATTTTTGTTAGTTTTTGCAATGACTGATTTTTTTTAATTACTTTTAAGCTAAGGAGAAAATTAAGAATAATGAACATTTGCCAATTTTTCTGTTAACATTTTCGCGCCGGTCACGTTTTATTAATCAGATAAAGCTCACGCAAGCTATTTAGTTTCAACTCTGATGTGGTCTGTCTCACTCCCCCATTCAGGAAATCCCACCAATGAGACAAAAAGCTCTTAATTCAGCGCACGATATATGAGCATTATCTGAAACTGTTCGGGGAAAACTATTCCCAAGAAAAAAATCACATGAAATATATCGAATTACCAAACTTAGACTAAAATGTGATATTCGAGATTGAAATGAAATAGAAGTAGGGAATTGAGAAAATTTACCTTCCTAAGTAGTTATATTTTAATATTTTCTCATGTGGGAAGTAAAGTGAAGGGAAAGCGCGCTGGTGGTTGGTTGATTTTAATGTTGTTTGAACACTGTGCTTAAATCCTTTTAATGTCCATCAACTTCATTAAGTTTGTAAAAATGGAAAATGTAAATCGACGTAAATCATATTTTACAGAGATAAAGATATTTAACAACTTTGCTGTAAAAGCTTTTGTTTTAAACTGTCAATATTAGTTACTGTGTAGCTGACGAATATGGCCCCCTTTTTTCCTATGAAATGTTATTGAATATCAATATTGTAAGTGCTGTACCACATGAACCATATTTATTTTTTAAATAAAAATAGATTTATTGCAATCAACTTTATTTTATACAGATAATTATCATAAAATATAAACGATGACTTTATGCAGTTAAGGAATTTATTCGTTTTGTATTTAAAAATAGAATTATTGATGATACAAAATTTTGAATGATACCTTTATTTTTCAAACATTAATACCTGTTAATATTAATCCCAACAATCACGTGATCTCAATTAATAAAGCAACAAATTTGAAATTACAAATTATTTTAAGTATTTAAAGACTACCATATAGAAATATTTTATCATGGCAGATCAAAATTAAATAAAAAGAAAACTTGCACATTTTAGAGAATTTTATGGGGAAAATCAACTAAATGAAATGTAAAAGTAATATTTTGAATCAAGTGCAAGCGTAGCATTCTTTTTAAAAAATGAATTTATCGAATAGGTAAGAATATATCTATGTATAGACGGAGATCTTAAAGGAGCTTTGAAATATGAAATGGCAAAATCTACATTAAATAAACTATAATGATAAAGTGTAATAAAAATAGATTTATTGCAATCAACTTTATTTTATACAGATAATTATCATAAAATATAAATGATGACTTTATGCAGTTAAGGAATTTATTCGTTTTGTATTTAAAAATAGAATTGTTGATGATACAAAATTTTGAATGATACCTTTATTTTCAAACGTTAATACCTGTGAATATTAATCCCAACAATCACGTGATCTCAATTAATAAAGCAACAAATTTGAAATTACAAATTATTTTAAGTATTTAAAGACTACCATATAGAAATATTTTATCATGGCAGATCAAAATTAAATAAAAAGAAAACTTGCACATTTTAGAGAATTTTATGGGGAAAATCAACTAAATGAAATGTAAAAGTAATATTTTGAATCAAGTGCAAGCGTAGCATTTTTTAAAAAAAAAATGAATTTATCGAATAGGTAAGAATATATCTATGTATAGACGGAGATCTTAAAGGAGCTTTGAAATATGAAATGGCAAAATCTACATTAAATAAACTATAATAATAAAGTGGTGAATTGTGAGAAGGCTAAGTGCTAAGAAATGTTGCAGAGAAGTTGAAAATGTTGCTTATACATCAAAATAAATAATTACATTAAAAGATGAAAACAATATCAAATTTTCATAAGATATAAAGTGATGTTTTGTTGAAGTCATTAACGAAAAGTCTCTTGTTGACATTTAGAGAGAATTCAGCGTAATTACATGCGACATGTCCAACTTATTTAAGTAGTTTCAGGCTATCCATCACGAGAAAGCCAGGTAAAGGGCATTATTAAAAGGTAACATTATATATTGTATGGCGTAGCCTGTCCTTTTTTGGACATAGCGCCAGAAAACTCAATCAACCGAGAACATTATTGGCAGGCAAACAGCTATTCCCTTAGCACGGCATAATTAAAAAAAATGAAATTAGGACATGGATCCATAAGAACTTATAAATGGATCATTGATCCCTCCAAGTTCATCCTAACCATTGATTCTCTAAGTAATTTCACCTGAAGAGAACGTGAGACTTGTAATTTGTTCTCTTGTGTCCCCAAACATCAGCCATTTTAGGTGAACACATATTCATTCATTCGACGAAAGTACCATTGACTGGCGTGAAGTGTATAGGAATAAAATATTGGGACTTTGTCTTCACCTTTTCTGAAATGAAGTTGGCCTTGATTTAATTTAATGGACAGTCACATTAATCTCACCTGATTGCACTATTTTCTTGGAATAAAGATAATAATTTAAAATATTGTGTAGCCATATTTCTAAAACTCAACCATATCAAAAAGCATGTATGGTATACTATAAGGAAGGCAACTATTACTCAGAGCCTTATTCCAGAAAAATACCCAGCGCCCATTAACAATATAACAGGATAAATGGATCCAGTTACGTAAGGAATTGCTTTTTTTGAAGGATGAAATTGCGATGCGTGACCTGCAAATTTGTATGATGAGACAATTACTTATCAAGTAATTTTATTTTTCGTTTTGGGAACCACAATTATAATGTCGATGAATGTTATGCACGATCGTGTGTGTATCGAAAAAAAATTAAAAGACCGAAAACAATATTAAAATTTTTCAATGCATATTAATATACAAAAACCTTGTTGACCATAATTTTACCATCAAATAGAATTTTATTGTGAAATTTTCATGCGGGTATAATTATAGCTTCCTTTTGATTTACTAAACTAGAAATATTTGAGTAAAATTTTTCAAAAAAGTTTAAGTTAAAAAGGAAAATGTTAAGGAAAAAAGCGAGTCCTAAATAACTATATAAAACTGTTTTAGAATGTGGGAACTCATTTGTTTATCTGAATTTAACTTAGAACATTCCTCAAATATTACAAAAAAAAAAATAAAAAGAAAAGAAAAAAAAGAAAAAAAAATACAAGTGTTATTGAACTTGGTTGTTTTGTCAAGGTAAGCTGAAATCAATTATCTCAGAGGAAAAAGCACGTTTTTGGACAGTTGATTAAACAATATAGATTGACATACTCTCAGATGCATTAGAGTTGATCAGATGTAATAGAGTTGTTTTTAAGGACGAGACTTGATAGACTAGTTTCTAGATTAACAATTGACAGAATATTAAATAGCTTTGGTTCGTACAAGTATAAACAAATATAGCATGATGGCATCAAAATAGGAAAGAAATTAATTTGTTTTTTTGAAAAAATCGCCTTTTTTAAAGATTAAAACAGAATGAAACGAAAAGCACGATTAGGTTAATAATTTGTTTCAATCATATGTTGAACTATAAATAGATGAGATATTGTTGATATGACGAAACTTTTAGTGAATATTGCTTCAAGTAACAAAATAAGAATCCAATGGCAGGTGTTATAGATAGAGTACATAGATTCTTACTGGAGTAGCTAGATTTTAGTTATTATGGAATTAATTACTTGTTTTTATCTAAAAGCATAATATGTGCAAAATAAAAAAGTTCATTGTCATCTGCAGAACTCATTGACCACAATAAAACATGAATTTTTAGATAACTTTCCTTAACAACTTAAAAATCTATAATTTTTATGTAATTTCAAATGACTGAGCCTTACATGAATATCTGAACCTTTTACAAGAACCTTATTTTCTATTATCATATGCCTTAGAGTGTCTACCCACTTTGTTGTTGGTAAAAATTATGTATCGCGTGTAATGGGCTTTTCTCAATTGTTTCTCATGCTTGCCAAGTGCGAAAAGAATAAATGTTTAAAAATTATGATAATAGAAATAATTTCAAGAATTTGATTAATTGTAAAAGTTTAATCTACTAACGAAATTGAGATAAAAAATAAAATTTTGTTATTTTGTAAAATCAAAATGAACATACCTGAAAAATCTTGTCAAAAAATAACAATATATGCAGAATTTTCTTACTACAATAACATAAACTATGCATACGAATTATCTTTTAACTTCAATATTACATTTTTACAGAGGCCTATGTGTTACAGGTGATAAAAATTTTTTATCTCATACTACAGGAGAATCAAAATTTTTTTCGCCTTTTATAATATTTTATATTAATTTATGGGGAAATCAATTTGTATTCCTCTTTTCATAAAAATAAACTATTATTATATAAAAAAAACTAACACATAGACTTTTAATTAGTTTATAAAACAAAAAGCGGACGGAGTGTGTTTATCAATTGGTACTTGTTCAGAAAATAATCAATAGTCATCGCATTTCATAATTACTATATCACATTATTTTCCTTTTCAAGTGTGAATTATCTTAACAAACATGCAAATAAGAGTGAGCTGTTAAATGCTTTATGATCATTACACGGAATTTTTTTTCTCAACATATAAAAATTAATTTTTTTCATTTAAATGATAAAAACTGCATCTTTATTTTCACGCAATTTTCCATATAATGTGATGTAACTACATCAACTACCTTTTAGTGGTATATAATTTTCAGAAACTGGTAAGACTAAAAATGAAGATAAGCTTCCATAATTTAAAGAATGAAACAATATGAAATTTTTGATTGTGATTATAAATAATTAATTTAATTATCACCAATAAACACAATAAATTATTTCGTATCAACTTTATTAATCAGTTTAATCAAGTTATTTTTAAATGATTGATTTTGAATTTTAAGAAATGAAACCCCTTCAATGCAAAGCAATAAAAATTAAAAAAACTAATAATTTTTTAACATAAAAATATTAAGTTTTTCCCCAACCAGACAATACAATAACAATTAAATGTTCGATTGTTATTTTTAGAGTTTGCAAATTGCAATTAATAAACGTTTAAGAAAATATTTTAATTAAAAACTCAATACATTTTTAAAATTTGCAAAAATGTTATTTTTTCAAAAACTTATATTTTTGACAAGAATAGCAGTGAGTGATACCAAAAGAAATAAATGCGTTTTATATTGTAAATTCCAGATATTTTTTGTATTTTTTCAATTCAGATTTAGAGGTCATTTCAAGTCATTGTGAGAACTGTTTTTCAGGAGCGTATTAAATACAAAAAAATCTTTCTGAATTGAATAATTACAATATATTATAATACATAATAAGAATGAACAATCAGAAAAGTAAAATCTCTGTAAATTTCATTAATGTATTCTTAACTTACTATATTTTGAATAGTAACAAAAAAGCTATTTTTCAAGCACTGAAAAACTATTATTTAAAAAATAAACTCAGTACTAATTCTGAAAAAAAATAAATAAAACATTTTTCAAACAACTTAATAGTTTTTTTTTCAAAAATGGCAATCTAAAAAATGCATATTTAATTTTTGAGATGAAATTTGTTTTAGTGATATATCTCAGTAATAATTTCAACGAATGTGTTTATTATTTGGGACATGCTACAGGAGTACTAAAACGCTTATTTCTATTGATAAATTACATGAAAACATAAAAATCAAATGTCAAAATATGTTTCGTTAAACTAAGTAAGAAGATTAGAAAAATCGAATTTAGTAAAGTAGAATTTTATGCAGTGAAATCTTTTTGCTTCACAAGAAAATGCTGTAGAAGCTTTCTTCTAATGTATTTGCTTTAAAAAATTAAGATAAAAAATTACATTAAATAATCTATAATATAAAGGAATCTACAAAAATTCTTCTGAAATAAAGAAGCATAAGATATAAAAAACAAAATCACAGCAAAAATGTTATGGAATAAGACAATTTTTTATGAGCATAAAATTTAAAAAAAAAAATGGTAAATTTAACGAAACGTGCGTGAAAGCCGGAAAAAAATCTGAGATAAGAATAAATTCTAAGCTCTCTCAATAAAAATAATGGGATACTGAAATTTAAATTTTTGTATGATTTGTGAACGATATGAAAGATTTACGAAGTTCCTTATAAAATCCTTTCACAGCCTTTTAACTATAGAACACAAATGGGTAAAAAAAAGGTGATAATGTGCTACAAGATAGTATAGCTGTACAAGGATATGAAAGATGGGATCAGTTGCTGTGTCTGTTGAGAAAAAAAAATCGTTAGATAACTGTAGTGTCTGGAAAATTAAACGATAAAAGAAAAGATTCTTTTACAAAACTGTAGAGAAACAGAAATTTAATACTTAAGATCCCTTGTGTTGCAAAAAGAACACATTAATGGGCATTAGTTTGTGTGTGAGTGCCAACCTTGCTATAAGGTGCAGAATGGAGCAACTGGTTCTTTCTTGGCACATTTACTGTCTATACTCAGCTTGCTGTCTGTCACAATATATGAAATATCGAGAAAGTGAGGCAACAAGTGTTCTTGTCTGTCGCATTGTCTGACATAACAATGCTGGAACTCGTAAACAACTTAATGGATGTTGTGAAGTTCAGAAGGTGAAACACAACTTTACAGGGCCTATACTGCGTTTAAATTTTGGAATATGTGAGAAAGTAGCTCTTAGTTTGCAATAACGTAGAAATTGTTTTCCAGTTTCTGTTTCCATTTTTTATACTTGAGTTCCCATTTTTTATTTAATGTATAAATATATTTCCTATTTATAATTAATGGATTTATTTTTGAAGATATTTACATTAATGTTAGGTAGTGGAAACATTACGGTCAAAATATGCTATAAGCATTTTTAAAAAAATTTCGTGAGTTTTGAGCTCGTTTTGGATTTTTATATAAATTATTATAATTTCAAAAATAAATAGTATGAAACATTTTTTACTATACATAATGATGCATAAAATTATATTTTTGTTTCACTATTTTCTTTTATTAAGTATATACTTTATATAATTCAATCACTTCCTATTACAATGTTTTTTATTCTCAGTTATTGCTCAAATTTGAATATACAAACTCGTTAAAAACTAAATGGACATAATTGTGTGTGTGTGTGTGTGTGAACTAAATATGTTTAATATTTATAAATTTTAAAATCATCGTTTATTCTCTTGTATATGCATGTAATCATTAAACATAAAGTTTAGATCAAGAAATCATTCAGATTACGGAAGCAGGTCATTAAATTAATTCGAATATAAAAGTTTTGTTATGAAGCGTTTTCTTTATTATTAAAAACTATTTTTCATTATGTAATAGAAATAAAATGCTTCAAGAATCTAGATATTTTTATTTCTATAATCCTAAACATACACTTTGTTCAATACGTTATCGAATTTCGATTCAAATTTAAGCAAAAAAGTTTATTATTTTAAATTAAAAAGTTACAAAAATATATAAAAAAAATTTGCTTTACAGTTTTTATGTTGATTTTTTATTAACTTTTTGTCAAATAAATAATAAATATCTTTATACATTTCATAATTAATCCATATAACTAATTCAAAAACTTTATGTTTCCAAGCAAAAAAATATGGAATTTATTTTAAGCTTTAAAACAAAAGAAAAAAATGGCTAAAATATTTTTTAATAAAATGAATAGAATACCAAACATTCATATTTTAATTCGAGAATTAGTAAGAAGGACATAATTACTTTTATTTAGAAAATAAATTTTCGTAGAAACTAGCCAGTAGCATTTTGTTTTCAAAGTAATAATAATAATAATAATAAATTATGAAAATAATTGTAACACTATAGATTCATTACGAATCTTTTATTTGTCTGACATAAGATCATTTTTGGCATATAATACGATAGTTACTCTGAAATTTTTGAGATACGCGCAAATGAGAATTTACAAAATAAAAATAACTGTTTAATTTTAAAATACTTTGTATTTTAACACAGAAGACGAATTTTTACTGACTTACTTCAACTTGTTTAGCGTAGTATAAATTTTAAACAGAAGAGAAAATGGAGTTGACGCGAGAACATTTTTGCGCTATGATTTCCTACGATTTTAAAGCAGGATTAAATCATGAAGAATGCGTACAGCTGTTGCAGTTAGCATTTGGTGATGAATCTCCAGTTCATGCTACTGTATTCAGATGATTTAGAGAATTTAGAAGAGGACGCAATTTTCTTCAGGATGAAGAACACACAGGAAGGCCGCCGTCGGCAGTAATCCTGGATAATGTGTCTGCCATACGAAAAATGTTAATGGATGATAATCGCTGTACCTATCAAATGATACAGATGGAACTTAACTTTGGATTCGCAGCCATACACAAAATCATTCTCATGAAGAATTACATATGAAAAAAGTAGTTTGACGTTGGGTTCCCCATAATCTAACTGAGAACCAAAAAGAGGAGCGTGCCAGAATCAGTAAAGAAACACTTAAATTGCTAAATGATGGTAGCCGCTGCATCATTTCTAAAATTGTAACATGTGATGAAACGTACATACCGTTTTTTGACGTTCCAACACGTCAAGAAAGCAAAGTATGGGTCTTTGAAGATGATCCCACGCCGACAATGGTGAAAAAACAACGCTCACTGAAAAAAAGTGATGTATGCCATTTTCTTCAGAAGTACAGGATTGGTCAAAGCCATCAAATTGGAAGGACAGAAGACTAACAGCAAACTGGTATACCACTAAATGTCTTCCAGAAATTCCACAAGAACTAAATGTTAGGTATTAATGCTTCACAATAAAAATGCATCTTCACATACAGCCGGATTAACAGTTGAGTTTCCTATACAAAAACAAATTAAAATGATCGAACATCCACCGCATTCATCTTATCTAGCTATGTGCGACTTTTTGTTATTCTTTAATCAAAAGTAGAACTTACGTGGACGTCTGTTTTATTCAGAAGAAGGGATTGATGTGGCTTTAAATGTATTTTTTCATCTATTCCAAGAAATGAATGGCTTGAGGCATTTAATCTGTGGAAAATTCGTCTACAAAAGTGCATTGGTGCTGGAGGAGACTACTTTGAGCACCGCTAAAATTTTGTAAGTATAACTTCTAAAAACCTAGTTGTTTCTGAAAAATTTCAGAGTGATCCTCGTATAAGTGCAAATAATATCAGAGGAATATTGTGTCATTCTTCATAGAGACAGTGTGAAAGTTTAAGCAGGAATGCCATTGGAGGATATCGATTCAGTAGTGAATGATCTAAAATATACAATTTAAAAAATGGCTCAACTATGTTGAAAAAAGGTGAATGTGCAGGCTATGGTAGATGTTTAACTTCATTTTCATGTTCATCAAACTATGATTGGATATGTCCCTCTGCATGGGTGTATTTTCATCTAGGAACAGTCCCTCTTTTGAAAGAAACAAAATTTGCCTCATAGAATGGATCTGGTCAGTTAAGCCTTTTCTATAATTCTATTAATCCTTCCTTTTAAGATTATGATTGGTTCTACAGAAAACCCCGATATGGTTACCCATTTCATGACAGGTCAACTTCTGATAGTTGGAAGGAGACAATCACGATTATACGCTAATACAGATGTCTTTCAAAACATGCACCCGTACTATTTTAGGAAAAACTGTGTGAAAAACGATTTGTTAGACTTAATACTTTCCTCCAATGAGCAGTTGACTAAGATTTTTTAATGTAAATACTGCAATAGACGAAGATTGGCAAAAAGGCTTCAGTGACGAAAAGGCTTAGAAATTATTGCCCTGCCTAAGCATTTTATTCACGAAGGCGTCTTCTAGCTTTAAGCATTGAGACTAAAAAATCCAGATGCTGATTGAGCTCTGTAGTCATTTTGCTGCAATTGTTCGCTTTTTTTGACATTACAAGTTCATTTTAATACTCGTTGGTCTCTTTCACTGAGCTTCGCTTTTTGTCCACAATTTTGCTTTGCCTAGATTGTATTTAGATAAATTGTCATGACTTGAAGCACCATTCTTCCAGAAACGCTTAAATAATGTGTTGTTTCAGTCACACTTGCTCCAGCTTATCAGGCTCCTACAATTTGGTCTCCGAATATATGACAAGTCTAATATTTTATGTTTTTAACTAAAGTCTATGACTTTCAGAACTTCAATGAAAGTACCACGTACTACCAGAATTTATACACTTTTATTTATAAAAAAAAATTGGTAGCTGTATTTTAATACTTAGCAGATTAAAAATATCACTTATTCACGGGTATTTCCTTCCTCTTAAGCCACCTGTACAACAACGTGTTCGTGATAAAATATAAATGTCCTGTTTTACTGTTTCTTAAAAGTACATCTTAATTTTTTGATGATGAGAAGCCCATTTTTGGTACATTATGAAATGCCATTTAATTGTAAGGATTTTATCAAATACAGAAATTTCCATTACAAATAAGTAGTCTATGTCCTATTCTCCTACATTCTTTGCCATTTAATAGCGAGGGTAATATTTTGTTTTAATGGTTTCATTTTAAATAGTTTTTTAAATGTTATTTACAGATATTTTTGAATATTTAAGTGAAAGACAACAAAAATTTAAAAAGAAATATGGATTAGGAAGGCATTGTAACACCGATGGTCACTGACGGTACAACTTATCACGTGAGTAGAACTTTTAATTTCAAAAGATTTTAACTACATAAAAATAAGCAAATCCACCCTGCTTCTTTAAAAAGCATATCTATTGTTTTTTTACGGAAGTAGTGAATACATTTTTGCTTTAATCAAGTTGGTATCTGTAAACTTGACAGGCAAACGAGAATGAAATAAGGATGAATACACACAAAAATATTGTGAATTCATTGCATTAAAATTTTTTTAACTATATAAGTATAAGACATAATTAATAAATATCAAAATTAAATGATTTACTTCTCTTGTGGTGGTTTTACAACTTTAATACGTCATAAATGTGCAACAGAATTTTTGTATTTTTCTGTTTCAACTTTTATTTTTAAATATAAATTTTTGCTAAAATTACACAGTGCTAAAATACATTGTATTACAATGAATAGTATTTTAGCAGCTGTTGTTTAGACATTTGCATTACTTTAAAATTACACAAAAATCTATTGACAAGTATTATTATGCTATATATATATTAAATGATTTAATTTATATTTTAATCAGTTGTTAAAGTAGCATTCTCTATAAATTGATTAGTAATTGTTGCTACATTTAGAAGAAGATAGTCGATTAAAAGAATTTATGTTCATATAGGAATCCCCTAAGAATAAAAAGTTTGAAAATCATAAGAAAATTAAAATAAATAGAAAAAATTTTTTAATTAAAAGAATTTATGTTCATATAGGAATCCTAAGAACAGAAAGTTTGAAAATCATAAGAAAATTAAAATAAATAGAAAAAATATTTTAATTTAATTTCTCGATTTGAAAAATTGAATCTTTTTAAAAATATCATTAGTTTTATAATAAGAATGCATGGAATTCTCGAAAACTTTTCTTATTTTTTGTATATACATAAAGTTATTTATACAAATATTATACGTTCTTATAATTTAAAAAAATATTAGACATTTAAGCGGATATTTTATTTTATAGCTATATGTTAACTGAATTTTGAATTCATTTACTTCTAATAATGATGGGTTTATTTTATTATTGTATTACTTTAAACCAAATGTATTTTGGAGCTGAAGTTAGTCATTTGTTCTGTTTTCTGGCTTATTTTACTCAAGATTCTGAAATCAAGCATTACTATCAGTGGGAAATTATTTTAGTTTTTTTTCCACTCTGTACGAATTGAGTAATATAAATAAAGCTATATGTAAATGCATTAAACATTTATTTTTAAAATTAAAAGAGGCGCAGAATCTGTTTCAGTATTAATCTCTAGACAATAATAAATACGCATACAACACAAAATATTTCTCCATTATTGATTACTCGTAATTATAATGGGAGTTGGTCACGTGGCACTTTCAACAATCTCAACAGATACTGATCTAAATTCGTTCGACAATCGAAAACAAAAATAAAAATGTCCTTCAGATGAAACAACCAGATAAATAATGCTTTCAGTATTTCTCTGACAGCGAACATAAGTTAACAGACAGTTGAATTTCGGTTCCATAAAAAAATATGATAATTTGAGATAAAGGAAGGCTTCGATAGTGAAAGATAAGGAAGCAACAATCTAGCCTTGTTGCACAAACAGGGGAAAAAATGAGGAATCGAAAGCAAAATCAAAGTTGAAAAAAATTTCTTTTATAATCTAAATTGTTAATGATAAGATATTTATATTTTCTGACTGATGTTTGATTTCGTTCTTTTGTGAATTAATTTAACATAAAATAACAGTTATAGTAAATGCACCCAAGATAAAGTTTCTCATTACAAACTTAGAGGGCAACTTTACTTAAAAAGTACTAAATATAAATGTTTTTTGTTAATAAATAGTTTTAATTTTAATGCTTTACCAGGGGCTTGAAAATCTGACACATGGTTCAGTGAATAATTTGACACAAACTTAGTTATACGTAATTATTGTTAAATATGAAAATTGAAGAAATGATTAAAAATGATAACAATTTAACAAGAATGTTATTACAATTTACTCCAATATTAACAAAGTATATTTGTCTCGATAAAATATGCTTAATGCTTATGAACACACATAAACATCATATGAAAATATAGATCATAAAATGAGGATATGAGATCAATGTTTTAAGATTATCAGAAATGCAAATTTAAAAAAAAATATATCAAGAGTTTACTGGTATATTTTCCCTAAAACTACTTTTCCTCAATCAAATTACTGATTTTAACTTGAGGTAAAATATCTGACATGTTAAACTCACTTTCGAAAATGGAAAATCAATTTTTATTTTGCATGCTTGCCCGCATATCTGTATAGGTCTGCGCTTTGTGACTCCCCCTTAAGTTAAGTACTCAGGGCAGATAACATCAAATTTTTGATGTTACTCATCTCGACTTTGTTTGCACTTGCGTTTTTAAATTGTAGACTTCAGAAATATTGGAAAACTAGAGAAATAATGGCGTCACAGCCAAATTTCTGGGCATTTGTAATAAATAGATTTTATTTTACATAAAGCTTAAAAAATACAATAAATATTTTAATCGTTAGATTGTTATAACCAGTCTATCAATAAGTGAATACTCCACAATAGTTTATATAATTTTTTTGCTACTTAATTTGATATTTTTAAATGATTAATGTAATGTTATGGTTAATTGATATTTTTAATATTTATAATTTTCAAATTTTATAAATATTCAGAAATAAAAAAAAACATTTCTAGTAAAAAAATAATATAGGAGCTATTAAAGAAAATATTTAAAAATTTTTTCGCAAATTTTTTTAAAATTTTAAAAATATGGTATAAAAATTATATGAAATGTCTCATATAATTTCATCTCACCACGTAGATATAAACATATTTATCTTACAGACAGTTCAATATTTCTAAATGTGAAAATGGTGCCCAATAAATATTTAGAACTTATTCTAGGTGTTCGCTGTAAACGCCATAATATATCAGCACTATATTCAAGTAAAATAGTTAATAAGAAATTAGAAATGTTAAAGAAAATATTCCGAAAATATGAAGGGAATAAATACATAAAAATCAAGACAGGGCTGGTATTTTTACCACTTAAATAAATTACCTATCGAAAAACTATATGGCTTCATATTTGATATTCCTAATAACCATGCTCTAAGGATTTGAACAATATGAATTAATATCAATTGCATCAAAGAATTTCGATAACTGAAAAGAATAATATCTTTATTGGAAAAAAAAATCAAACAACCATTCTCATAATTACGAATTCAGTAAAATTAGTCTAAAATGTCTTCAAGATTTAGTTATTTTAGAATAATTAAAAACGTTTTGATTATTTATTGCATAGTAATTATTTTGCTATTTTTTAATGTAAGTTTAATATATTAACATCAGTATTTCAAATATCACGTAATATAATTATGAATGCTCTTAAATGCAGATTATTTACTTGAGCAATGAATTATTAAGTATATCTGTGTGTGTTTGCACCCGTGCGTGCGTGGGATTTCAAAAGATTGTGGGAAACCTTAAAATTTTTTAACAATCGAATATTCCTTTTCATCAAATTACAAGTATAATCACAAAAACTCAGCTCTTTTCCTTTGAAAACTTTTGCAACAGCATGGAAGATAAGAAGACTTACAAGTTTAATCTTTTAATCCTAAGTAGGTAATAACATAGTTTTATTCAAGAAAATCTTTACTTTTTATATCTTATAAAGAAATCTTTATTTTGCTATGTTACATAATAAACATTCATTAAATATAAAAATGTTTTTTCAACGTATTTATTTATTATATTTAAATATATCGCGAGTGCTTGACTTTATACACTTTGTATATAAGGTCTTGATTAAATTTAATCTATATCACAATAAATTTTCTAATTAGCATAGCTGCAGAGCTTTCTACTGTGAATTAGATTTTAATCTGTAACAAAGAAGCGATAGTTTAACGAGTTCTTTCTTGATAATAGTTTGTAAACCTTTTTTAAGTAATCTTATTTAAAATTTTAATAGAATTAGAAATTACGTATACACAATTTTGAATCTTAGAAAGGTAAAAGTCCTTCTAGTGAATTCGTCCACGCGGTCATAAAAGGTGCATATCATTTAGAATTATAGGTGATTAAACGACACCCAAAATAAATGATGATGGCAGGCCCTTTGCTTACTAAAAATTCCAACTTCCTTTGTTGGCCATCAAAGCTGATTTAAATTTATGGATCCTTAAGATTTTGGACTATAAGCAGGATAGTATAAGAAACTTTCAACTGAGAAAAGAACTTTACATTCTCTTATGATTAACCATATTTTGTTATAAATTTTTATCCATATCTAACATGCTGACAATATCGTGATAATATACATTTATAAAAGTTATTAAAATTACAAAAATTTTTTATTATGATTATTTTGTAAATTATTTTTTTAATAAGAGAAATATTATGCATGCATAGTTATATATATAGTTTTACTTTTATAAAGGTAACAAGCACTTGACTAAAATTTATCGCATTTCCTTGATGATAATCAAAATTTGATTAATATTAACCGAAAATTATTTTTAGAGTCAACATTCAGGTGCAGTATTGCGAATTCTGGATTAGGCAGTCCCGCTTCATTTATTGACAAAGATGAGCTATACTAATATTAGAGTTTCTAATGTTTTCTTTGAGTTTCAAGGAGATCTTAAATAAATAGGAAACCGGAGCCAATTTAATTTAAAATATAAGCTAAATATTCCATGCATCATTCACGAAAAGCAAAAGTTTCCGTGAAAGACATGTTACATCATTATTTTCACTGATTCAAAAAAGAGAGAAAGAATGATGTAACATGACTTTTATGTTTTTTTTATAAGTTTAATATGTACTTAGGTCTTATATATATTTAAATAACTAAAATATTAAAGCAAATAAATCAGATAAAAATAAGTTAGTTACTTGCAGCTCTTTAGTTTTATTCTATGTAATTGCTCCGTGGCGTTATGTGTTATAGTATTCTGAAACAGAAATTCTATATTTAAGAACAAAAACGGATCACCTTTTCGCCATAATGGGGGCTAAAATGTCAGCATTGTACCTTAGCATCAACTGTTGATCTATTTTCGTGACTCGAACTACAAATATACATGTCGGTGAGCACTACATTTTCAGATTACAGTGGCCTAATGGTAGGATAGAGTTTTTCAGTGCATAAAGTTATGAGTTCAATTCAGCCAGTGCTGCACTTCTGCCTTCAGTACGCAAGCTAGTCTGATTAAGTTCTTGAGATCTTTGAAGGTTTTCTCCCTTGCGATGCGTTACTGTGGAAAATCCTTCCAGAAGGGGATTTATGATATATATATACACACACACACACACACACACACACACACACACACACACACACACACACATATATATATATATATATATATATATGCCTTATAACATCATTACAAAATATAGCCTTGTCGAAGCACTAGACTTCATTTTGAGCTGTAGATGAGATCACTCACTATCTTAGGAATAAGAGATTTTATGCTCAAACCTAGCATCGATTTAACAATGGGAGATGAGTGTTGTTACCATATAGTGACCAAATTAATGATTGAAGGTTGTTGTAAAGGTGTGTAATATCTATTATTGATAATTAACATATCTAGAGGCCGCGGTGGCCTAGTTGGTTAGGCCATTCGTTCTCGTTATTAGAAGAAAGTGAGTTTGAATCCTGACCCAATCGAAGCAGCTGGGGCATCTTTAATATGTTGTAGTCGTAATGTCCTCTTTGTGAAATGATACTTCGTGGGTGTCTTCTGTTTGATTCCTGCTTCAAAATTACGAAGACCCACTTTCGAGGATGGCACGTCTACTATGAGCCAAGCTATATGAAGTGCCATTAATATCGCCCCTTGCGTTGGCGAAAGATCGAAATACAAGTAAACGGGCATCATATAACAAAGTATCTTTTCAACACTGACTATTTTAGACTTCCGGAAGAACTGTTATTTGATTGTTGGAAGCATTCACATATGAACGGGATGAAAAGTAGAAGGAAGTTCCAAGTATTCATCCTAAAAATAGATATCCAGAAAGGGAATATCTATCTACAGTTATTAAACACTGGCCTGGGGGGGGGGAATCGAGTCTGAGACTTTCCATTCCAGAGACGCTTCTGCGAACAGTATATTAAAGTGAATTGGGAAATGGATATTCTATTTTTTGACTTATGCAAATACATTTGTCAGGTAAGTGTTAAGGAGTTTTCCGGCTTCTACCATGAGATTTTTCTGAGAGTGAAAAAATTCACTCTCAGAAAATTTCTTTAGACAATTAATGTTCACACACATATAGTACCTTCTATGTCGATCACTGTACTCCTTTCGGTAGTACATAAAAACTATCTTTCATTAAAATGCATTTTAAAATGTTAAAATGAGAACCCTAGTACTACGCATAAAAGCAAGCACAATTATAACCTAAAAATTCATGATGATTGCAAAGAAAAATTAATTTATAATTCAATTTAAAACTAAAGAAGAATGAAATAATTACTTGAGTCAGGCGAAGAAAACATTTAATTTAAGAATTCAACGAGAGAAAAGAATTTCTTTTTTCAATAATGTAGAATTCCCCTACTGACAAAAAAAAAATCCGAGAAAATGCCATCTGATGCACATGTTTATATTAAATTAAAATACTTTAATTATGAATCTAATCCTTTAACAAGATTAATTTTTAATTTATTGCGCTTTTAAATTAAACTTCCAGAAATCTTTTTAATTACCATTTTTACAGACATGATTTAATTTTTTATCAAAAGGAAAATATATTTACATTTAAACAAGATTATAAGCGAGTTAAATTAGAAATTCTATCTAAAATAATGGCATAAATTTCAGTTACCAAATTTAACAAGGTGCTCAAAGATTATTATACTTTCAAATAATTTTCATAAGTAGTTGCCATTCATTTTTTGCTCACTTATAATCATCCTTAATTTATTAAACATGGGTGTTAAAAGTTTTTTAAATGAATTTTGCAATTAACTTATTTTATATATTTCATTAAAAAATCACAGTATTTTTACATGTGTATTATATTTTCTTATAAAACGTGTAAATTATGTTATTTTACAAAAACTCTGGTCACAATATAATTTTCGAAATTTATCTCTATTTTTTTTTAAAATCCACACATAAAACAATGCAGAAATAATTATTTCATAAATGTAATAATATAGCTAATAGTTTAATGTACAATTAATTAAGTAAAAAACTCAGTAAAATTATGTATGGAATAAATTCAGATTTATATCGGCTTATTCGTACAAACAAAATTAGCAATTCATTAATAAAACTTTTATATATTAAATACTGCATTTGTTTTTGTATTTAAAAAACACTATAATGAAACCATAAATAATTATAAAACTGAAACTTGGAAATAGTTTAATAGAAAATGAGTTTGAATCACCGCAAAGAAAACTTCACATTTTAATATTACATAAAATACTTAACATTAAATAAAACTATATTCTTTATTTTTAAATTTATTGATATTTTTATGATATTTAAATCTAGAGCATTTAACATGTCCATTGAAACTGTCAGGATTTTTTTTAAAATTCTGCGCATATTCAAAAAGTTTTTACACACTTGAAGCTGAGAAACAAACTAGTTGAGAAACTCAAAGAGAAAAAAATTGTTTTAAAAGATATTTATAAAATTACATATTTATGATAAGCCAAAAAGTTTGAAAATTTATTGCATAAAAGTTTATTTTACTTAAGTTGCAGGTGGTATATATTCATGCATTCAACGTTCTTAATAAATTACAATAGTAAAAAAATGGCAAAAGAAATTTCAATTACTGTATACAGCAGACTGAATAAAGTACATTCGTAAGAGAGTGCATTTGTAATCAATAAAATAAATGTTTACTTTTTATTTTTAATTAAGATTTACTTTTAATTTTTTCGATTTATGTTATATTTTATTAACATAAATCTTATTCATTTACAAACCTTTTTAATGGAATCCAAATTTATTTTATTTGATATGAGCTGATGATTTTCATTGGTAGAAACCATTTAAATTAATTATCCTAAAATATATATTTTTTTTTTTGAAGAAAGATAAACAGAATCCTTTCAAGTCAAAAATATTGTAATTGTGGAAGTTGATTTTTCAATATGAAAAAAATCAATTGCTTAATTTTATTTTATTTATTTATATTGTTTGAAATTTATATTAAACACTGCATTTCGTTGAAACAGGCTATAAATGTTTAACGTATAAAAGAAATTCTCAACACAAAATATAAACATATTTTTTCTATAAAAAGAAATAACAAACTGTTATGGTGGTAATAAAATAAAGAATAGTATTAATTTCCCTTGTGCTTGCGTTTGAAATCAATTAAAAATATTATGTGTAATTTAATCACAAAATATTCATTTAGTATGCAATAATATAATATGCTTTTGAAATTGCTCTGTTTATAATACATTGTATATTAAATATATATATTTGAATAATTTCCCGTAACATTTATGTAATTGTTTGTTATTTAAATTAAAATTATTTTTAAATACAATGAACTAATAAATTTATAATTCAAGATTGAAAAATTATTAGATTACTCAATATGATTTGAGCAAAAAATGTGATTGATATCAATGTGAAAAATAGAAACTCTTTTCAATGTAGTTGAAAAATATTTCACTTATAGTGTTACCCTATAATGTAGAGAAATTTTAGGTAAAATAACATCTATGAGTTTGTTACTTTATTTTCTAAAATTATATTATATACAAATATTTGCATTCACCAATCTCGTTTTGAGTATTTCTTTGAATTAAAAGAAGCTTTTCTATTACAGAAGTTTTAAATGAAAGTTTTATAAAAATTTAAATTGTTAAAAAATAACCACAGCAATTTAAATGTCGATTTTAATTAAATTCATTGCCTCAAACAAATGAATTTTTGAACTAAACTGTTTTCGTGGTACTTACTACCTTTATACATCCATGACATCATTATATAGTTCGTACGATATCAACTCAGTTGATTAAACACCTGGCGAAAAGTACTTACGCAAATTGATATAGTAAAATATATGAATCAAATATAATTACATAACTTTTTTCTTACTTTTTATTCTTAAAATGTTACAAAGCAATTTTATTGATAATAAAATGCAATATGTCGTCCCTGAATACTCTTTCTCTTTTATATTTTATGTATTTAATACATTAAGCTTAAAATACATATAATTATTAAATAAATTTTATGAACAACTATCAAAAAATAATTCTGTGAATATATAACTTAAACAACTCATTCTAGGAAATATGTTATCAAAAATGATTCCATAGTATTGTAAGATTTTTTTTTAAGAAAGTTGAAAACCCCTTTAAGAAAAATAAATTTATAATCAAAACATTTATTCAATTTTTTAGAAATATCAAAATCACATTTTCAGATAATATTAAGGTTTTATATATATATAATCCTAACACAGAATATAACTTTATTTCAAATATTTAGCTTTTCTCGTCCGTGACATAAATAACTGAAAAGAGTGATGAGGTTATAAGCAGACGTTAGCATTTCTGAAGCCAGTCAAGCCTTTCATTTTTTTTGATTTCGAACATTCCAGTCATTTCAGTGCAGGTGTAAAGTTTTAAGACAAGCCATGTGTAGATTTCAAAATTTTTATGACTTTGCTCAATAGAAATCATAAGAATTAGATAGATTGTAGTGTATAGCAGATAGATTGAGGTGATGAATTTATATGTTATGCATTAAGGGGTATTAAAAATAATATATTAATAAAAACACATATTTTATATAAACATCAATTCTTTAAAATTTAACTTTTAATATTTTTTAAAAATATTTTTCACTCATTTTAGTTACTATATTTAGTATTTTACTTTCAATTATATGTGTATGCAATATAAAGATTGCATTTTGCTTTTTATTTTACTCTTCATGAATGTTCCATATATTTTTTTCTTTTATAGCACATCTCTTTATTCCTTTTTATTTCCTATGCAATGTTACTAATAATTTACTAAAATAAAATTTTAGGAACTAAATTTCGGAAAGATTGCTTTCCAAGCAGAACAATAATAACGATGATTGACCAAAGTCAATTATAACGACTCTAATTTCCTTTTTTTCAATGGGAAGAGTAATCTTTTAATCCTATTGCTTTTATTCTGTTTATTTTTGCTTTTGTATAACTTTTTCACATATATTTCATTCTATCATTATTACCTTCATAAAATTGAAAAATTCCTTTTTGTTAAACTTAATTAGTTGCAACTTATGTATCTTAAATCGATTAAAACTAATCTATTATTAAGTGTATTCCCAGTTGATTAATTGTTTATCAATTAGTGATACACTAAATTTTTTTTCAAATAACTTATTAAATTTTTTATTTTATATATATTTTTAACTCATTACAAAAGACATTTACTATAGGACCAATTATTATATATATTGATTATAAATAGGTTAATGTGTATAAGCTGTAATGTGAAACATTTATGTTTATAAAATTTCCATGCGTTAAGCTGATTATAATTTTTGAACAAAAAATACGTGCTTCTATTTTCTTCTGTTTCTTTGTTTATATATGTTTTATATTGCAAATATATTTAATTTTTGAGGAACTTTCTACTCTATGTACAATGAAACTGTGTAAAATTACTTTGAAGTCGTAAAGCTAAGAACAGCTAACGATCTCGTTCTACACGTCCACATTTCTTCGCTACTATACGAATTATGATTGATGGATGTGCACGATGGACTTGCTTTTATAACGACTGATATTTTTACATTCGACTGACTGCTATCTTAACCCCGTCATACACTATTTTGCATATTTATCACTTCTTTCAAGGCAAAGTGAAAACAGCAAGAACTTTCTCGTTTACCTAATATTTCGTTTTAAATTCAAATTTGCATTTCAAATATGAAAGTATACTTCAAACTAAATAATTAACATACTTAAATAAATTAATGTAAAGTAACTTAGCAAAATAATTCAGGCCTTCTAATCTAAGCCTTTTAAAGGTTAATAAAAGGATTTTTAATACAGTTATTATCGTTAGATTCCTCCATAGACATTCTTTTTTATTGAGGCTGTTGGTTGTATGTATGTACAAGTAAGAGAAATGCAAACAAAATAAATAGTATGCCATAATCCATTTCTAGTTTTACTCTGATTTTTATTCTTTTCTGAAGTTGATCAAAATGATATTGAATCAAACTGTTTGATATTTTCCATTTAAGTCAATAATAGTATTATTGAAGAAAAGAACTAATTTTTTTATTTGATTATAGAATGCGTTCTTCTTATATATAAAAAAAAGATCTGATAGACTTGTATAAAAGTTTTGTGGTAATAAAATGGGAATAATGCAATCATACTCGTTAAAAAATATTGAACCAATTATTGAGTTATTAGTAAAGAATTTAAGAATTATTTATTTATAATAATTTTATTTTATTTATTTATAATAGCTTATTAAAGTTATTATAAAATAAAATTTCAAAAACTAAATCTAGAGCTCTTTAAAAGAAATCTTTAATTAAATGAGATAAATGTAATTAAATCATGAAGAAAAATATTAATAATTTTATAAACAATCAAAATTTACTGTTTAAATTACTTCGAATTCAATGTAAGTACTAATGGTTTTACTTTTTCAATAATTAATGATTTTGCGTCAGTAGTAATAAGAAAATAATTACTCTCTCCAATTACACAACTTGACGGCTAATTAAGTGTGGAATTCAGGATTTACAAGCGCCTTAAGCGTCGTAATCAGCGAGTAGTAATTTATAAGCGAACTACTGCAGGGACATGGTGACATCGCTCCTCTTGATTTCGGACACTGTGCAAACTAATATCGACGAACAAATAACGCACAGCAAGATGCTGTAAATATGACTGAGTAACGACGGAAAGTGACGTCGTATTTAAGGAAAATGGCAGAATTTTTATTTTCTGCTTCGTTGTTGTAAGTCTGGATTATTATTATCCCCCCTGGGCAGAAGAAAAAGAAATCTGCTATATTTCCTGAACGGTAAAACAAGATGGGAAATGAAATTCGGACGTGGTAGGGTAAAATGATCTTTCAAGAATAATTGCAAAGCAAAAGATCTTGACAGATTTTAATCACGGCATGTTGTTTTGTGTTTTGGAGAACTGCAAATAAAACTGTCAAAAGAATGTGAAAGAATGCTGAGATTAAAACACAAATTAATGTTAAAGATCTCGAATATGAAAGGCAACTGCATCGAAATGAATTATATTAGAATAGTTGTAATTACATAATCCCGAGGTACAATAAAAAGGATAGATGTTAGCAACTGTAAGATGTAAAGAAAAAAAAAAGCAAATTACAATTAAATGATTGCTAACATCTGTATATATCAAGGGTAAAACTCGTTAAAAATTTCTTCTTACTCTTTAAAAGTTGTTTAATCCAGATAAAGTCAGCTTTTTTTTTAATCCTTTAAGGAAAAACAACTTGAATAAAAGGTAATAAATTTTATTCAAATAATAAAAGATAATTACTTTCTCTTTAAAGGATTAAAATAACTAGCTATGAAATTACCTTCTCTACAGGATTTAAATAATTAATATATTGAATAAAATGAAAATATACTTATGTACATCCTAAATATTAACTCAATTTAGATAAAGGTGTTGGCTGTTTGCTTGTCGCTCAGCATTCACCATTTGATGGTGAGGGCAGAGTCAAGTTTTAAATAAAGTAGAAATTTATAAACGTTGTAGGGAAAATCATATATAAGAAAATAATTTTCGCAAAATCTTAAATAATTTTTTTTAAAAAAAATCTGATAATGTTTGCATTTAAATATTATTTTTACCTGGTTTGCAAATGATAAAGGTAATCAAGTGCATAGGAATAAAGTTTACTGCCCAAGTCAATGCAATTATATATTTAGATAATTTTATTTAATAAATAGGGTAATGAACAATTAATTCTGAAAAATGCTTAGGTTACAGAAATCGTTACAGAAATTTTAAAGATTTTTAAGTGATCGTCAATAGATTAATTTTAGTGAAATTATATAATGTTTATATAATAATTATCTCATAGTGTAAATTCAATTAACATAATATAGTTCTTATTGATAGTGGTATCAAATTAAATAATGAAGAAATTAATATTTTTAAGAATAATTTTGGTTGCTCGTAAAATCATTTCCAAGCTAAATTATTTAACGTCTTTTTAAAATATGGATCCAAAACTTCCAGTAATTAAAAAAGATCATTAATATGATCATGAATTTTTGTCAAGATTTATTAATTCGGTTAGACAATCCATATAATAAAATAAAAATGTATGTATTGCAAACACAACTTCAAATCTTCAATTTTCAGTAGTCTTAAAACTTATTTTTCAAGATTTTGGTTCTCTTGTTTCATAATTTATTTCTATTTTCAATGGTTTTGAATGGAGGAGAAAAACGTTCGTCATTGTTGAAATTTAATCAGTTTTGTACTGAAATGCTTGGTCTAAAACATTTTATCTGTAGCATTTATATGAATATTTTCATGTATGAATAGCTTTATGAATAGAAATAAAGCCAAAAAATGCATATTTGATTTGCTGAAAGAATAAAAAAAGCATTTTTTCCCTTTTACATAGCATTTATAGAAGAGGATGGAGAACTTTTCCAGATTGAGACAAGTGAATCTGAAAAGTTCCTCAAAATGTATATATGATATATATTTGGGTATAACTTATAAAATTATATTATTAACAGTTTCACAATTAGTTTTGATTCATCCTATAACCTAGTTTAAAGGACACAGTTTAAATACTGCTTAATACTGTTTTAGGTACTGTTTAAAAGAATGAAAACTTTTTTATACTTATATCAACAGAGTATATAAAAAATACGGATAAAATACAGGAGATTTAGTATATATAATATTTATTGCTTAGCTTCTTCTGATACTAATGAGCTTTTCCTATTAAATCAAATTTGAAACACAAAAATTTTGAATAATGAGAAAGAGAATTATTGGTTTTTGATAATAATTTCCTGTAGAGAAAACTGGTAAAAAATATTAAATACCTAAAATGCTTTGAAATTTAATTCTTCTTTTGCATCAAATGGAAGTTTTCAAATTTTGCAGCCGAGACGCTAAAATTTAACTACTTTTCTATATTTTTATTCATAATGAAGCTATAAAATAAGATTCATCTTTGCTAATTGAGAAGCATTGATTAAACTCTGAATTTCTGTAATTTAAAGCAAATATAATGACAGTATTGCTAAGCAGACACTAACGGTTTATTATTTAATTTCTCTCTGATAACTTAATTGTTTTTTCAGTCTCAAAATATAAAAACAAATAAATCAGATTAAAAATGTATTATGAAAGTTATTAAAAACAAATTATACTATTTGCTTTAAATACAATCTGAAATTTAGATATTAAATTTATATTAAGAATTTAAAATTAAAATTTATTTTCACTAAAAGTAAGAAGTTTCTGTTGCTTTGAAAAGTTTTGTTAGCTTGTAGATTTAAGTCTAAATGAAACTTTTAATTATTTTTCAAAATAAAAGTGATTGAAAAAAATCATAAATTTTGTGAAATATTATCTATGTGTATAACTTTGAATATGGCTCTTCTAAAACTTAAATTTATTTATATAAGTCATTAATACTGTGTTGATAGGCAAGTTAAAATATACAATTTAAACTATAGCATGAATATCAAAATAATAAATTCACTACATTTTATTTCTGATTTTTATTAGATATTAACAACGTTCATACATAAAATTAAAAATTGCAGAGGAGTTGTTAACTTGAACTTTATATATTGGGTTTAAAATAATATTCAAATAACATTCAATTGTTCTTGAAATAATTTTTTTCTCTCTCATGGTGATTTGTATCATTATACATTAGTTTCTTCTAATTCAGAATGAATAATTTGCTCATTGATAAAAAGGCACATAATGATTTAAGCATATTTATAATAGCATATTTATTTCAGAAAATAACTTTTACATTCATTAAAAATGTCTTGATTTTAAGGGATTTGGCATTTATGATAATAATAAGGTGCGAAAGCAACTGCTTCAGAAGAAATTCAGCTGGTTTTAGAAAATGTAAAATCAAATTATATTTATAACGAACATACTGTACTTTAGTAATAAAGCTACTTTACAATTTGTTAATTTTAATTGTTTAAAACAATAATGAATGTATAAAACGTGTCCGACGCAAATAACTTCAGAGATCGATGGCATTTATCCGAAACATTTTTATTGAAGTAAATTTGATCAAAAAATAACGAATTATTGAAAACAATTCCGTTTAATCATTTTAGTTAGTACGCATAAATTAATATTAAGCGATTTTTGTGAAATTAAAAATGCAAATTGTTTTCACGTATTTTCAAAATACGATTTTACTCTTATTGGTAATATAAAGAAGTTTAACGAGTAATATAAAACAGAGAGAATTAAAGTAATAGTATAAGTTTTGCTTCCATGTAAGACAATAATATAAAAGTTGAGAATAATATAAAAGAAAATAATAAAATATTATGAAACGATATACCAGATATGTGTAATATATATTATTAAAAAATTAAGATTATGCAAAACTTTCTCAATATGTACTCATGAGATATCTAAGATATTTTGGAATCAAACAAAGATTTTCTCCTTTTATAGTTTTTATACAATACAATAATTAAGTCACATCTAATCATGCAATTTACAGAAATCGAAAAAAAAAATTTGCAAAGATATTTTCACATTAAGGCACGTTTTCAAAGATTAATTCTTTTATTACACCTTAAAAGGAGAATGATAAATTTTCAAATGCAAATAATAAAATAAAATATTGTTTAGTTTATGTAAAGCTCTCTAAAAGTCTTAAATCAAAAAGTAAACAATTTTCAAGATAGAATTTCCATCGAAAATTGATTAAAAAGCTAGAAACTTTTTGGAAAATACTTTCAATTTTTTCTTTTTGAAAACAGTGTTCAGTTCTCCATTTTTTTTTATACTTTTTTTCCTATCTGTTTGAAATGGTCAACGAGAGTTTTTTTTATGAGAATCGATTGAGACATAAACAAGACTTTTCCATCTCATTCTTTTTTTTTTTTAAAAAAAACTGAGAACAATGGAAAAATTTCGACGCAACAATTGAAATTATATATATTGATTTCTACATTAAAGTAATAAGTCAGATTGTAGTTTCAAATGGGGTGTAAATTCATTTCAATTTAAGATTTTTTCTGCATTAATCAGAATCTAAAATTATAATTTTAGTTTTTATATTAAAATTGTTCACATTTTTTTTCATAAAAGTTGTTCAACTTACAATAATGGATATTCTTAGAAATACAGTTTGAGGCACAAAACACTTTTGTAATATTTAAAATACTTAATGTACACAGTTCTTTTTCATCTGTAATTTTAAAGTAATATATTGAAGAAATCAACGTAAACCATTAAAAAGATTGAAAAATAAAGTTTTTTTGGAGTGAAAATTAAAATATTACGTTATTAATTTAAATATTACGCGAAAATAAAAAAACAAGAATAAAAAGTTTATTCCTAATTTTATTTTATTCCTTTTGTACAAAGGAATAATTAAAAATTGTTCTGCCTGAATTTTTAAGAACTCAATAATGACTATTGACAGCTTAAAAGACTTGGCATTAAAAGCATAATGTATGAACACTTTGTGTTTTTCAATTTGTATGAAAAATGCTTAGGTTATTATCATTTTCTCTCTTCAAGACATAAATGATTTCCTTCTTATAAAATTATTATATTTATTTTTTTGATGTTATCCCTAAGTTAAAAAATCTCACGTATTAGATTGTTTATATTATTTATAGAACGAAAATAAAAATCTGAATGTTAAAAGGAAATCTTTCATTTAATAATAGTGAATGAGAGCTACTTAGGATCCATGGGATTCTTAAATAAATAGAAAAACATGTTCTAAATATATTAAAAACTAATCTATAAAGAATATTTTTATAAACATCTTATTTCGATTCGAATATATTATTTTGAGACAATGTCAAATAATATGAATAATATACAAAGTTGCTATTTTAAAGCTCTGTATATCAGTGATTTTGATAATAGGAGCGTGATTAAATGCTTGGTTTTGTTTGTAGTGGAGCCTTTTCTCCAATTTGACTCATGTCTAATTATTGACTGATCAATGTATCCAATAAACACTAAGGCTTAAAAAAATGTGTTATCTTCTTTAAAATTTTAATGGAAATCCCTAAAAATTCATACTTAATATAAATATTTGGCACAAGAGCATTATTAGGCACAAAAAAGTACATTTCATATTTTTTCATTAGTTGTATGGAACTGTATATTTATTTTATAGAAAATAATAAATATTTATAAATAAATATAATTATTATATTAAATATTTATATTAAATAAAATTATTTATAATTTAAAATAAATTATTTATATTTTAATATTAAAGGTGAAATATTCTTAAATGAAATTTTATATTATAATATTTTATAAATATTAGAAATTAAAATGTACTTATTTATTTTTTATTTAAAAGCAAACTCACAATATTATTTTTATATATAAATCATATTCTATTATTATTTTCTCTTATTATAACTAAATCTTAATATTTTGAATTCGAAGAATAATAAAGAAATTTTAGAAGAACTATGGGCTTTAGTCCGTATATGAAATGGTAAAAAATATTTTTTTCGCAAGCACTAAAAGAAGTTATAATATTTACATGGTTTGAAAAGAATATTAATCGCAATTTTGTTAGTGAGTATTAATGTTAGTGAGTATTAATGTTAGTGAGTATTAATGTTAGTGAGTGGAAACATAATGGTCAAAAATGCTATGAGCATTTTTAAAAAATTCGTGAGATTTAAGTTAATATTGGATTTTTATATAAATTATTATAATTTTAAAAACAAATAGTATGGAACTTTTTTTATTATGCATAATCATGCATAAAATTATATTTTTGCTTCAATATTTTCCTTTATTAAGTATATATTTTATATAATTCAATCACTACTTATTACAATGTTTTTTATTCTTAGTTATTTTAAGAATTTGAAGATACAAACCCGTTAAAAACTAAATGGACATCATTGAGCTGAATATGTTTAATATTTATAAATTTTAAAATCATCGTGTATTCTCTTGTATTGTATAAATTTGTAAACACGTAGCTATATGAAAGTAAACAGCAATGATAATAAGGATGCATACCTTTCATTGAAAATAAAATATTAAGCGATTAAAGCTATAAAAGTCACTGAGTACATGGTTGAAAGTTACATTCGATTTAACAATATTTTTTAGTGTATAACTGCTCTTATTATGAGATTATCTCATCAAAGAAATATAACTGGAACAATGAATAATAAATTTTCGACCAGGAAATAAATTGACACAGGAAGTTTAAATATTCATTTTATAAGTCCCACCACAGCGTTCAATGACGCTTATGAAAATGTTTTTAAAAAAAGAGAAATAATGCAGCATTTGAGTCATACCGATTTCTTAACTGAATCCCGGAAGAGATCTGTAAAAAAAATTTTCTTAGAATCTAGGACTAATGGAAAATCAATGGCTTTCTTTCCATTAAATGTGCTCACTTTTTCACTAAATCTGAATGTATCTCAGAGATAAAATATAGTCGTATATCAGCCATAATATATTCGGAGGTCATTTCTATATCTTCAAAAGAAACTTGGCATTCTTAAAGGGATGGGGGATATTAAGTCTAAGAATTTTCTTTTAGTAAAAGAGAAAGAGATTGAAATTTCCTGACTTGTTTAGCAAAAACCATTTTTAGATTGGTAACATTCCAAATATATTAAGAAAAGAATATATATATACAAATATATATATATATATACACACACACATTAAATCTTGAATTTTACTTTGTGTGATTACTGAAAACACGATGATTCATTAGGGATTATTTTCTATGATTCAAGAAAATTTACATTTTTAAAACTTTTATACACAAATTCTAAAAATTACTATTGAGCATATTAATTCTTTTATCTGAAGTTTTAGATCTAAAAATACACATATTTTAGTTCCCATAACCCATTTTTGCTAAGCAAAAGTAAAAATATATATAAATCTACAGTAATGACAGTAATTTGCATATTAACATTACACTTGTGTTGATTTATATTAACTGTTTATCATGATAAAAGCCAAAAATACATTAAATAACATTTATACAAGAGAGAGAAACATGCAAAAAGTAAGATGTGTAATATTAAAATAATGTGAATACAAGTGAAATAGTAGAAAATTCTCTTTGAAAAAGATTGAGACATCCTTGAACTAGCGCTAAAAAGAGATCAATAAATTAAGGCAGTACACAAAATTAAAGGTAATTCTTAATTATTCCTCATTTAAAGAAGTCAGCAGTTCAAATCGTCAAGTGGAAACTTCGGAAGACTTTGCTTTTTAATATAATACATTGTTTCAGAATCATTGTGCATCACAAAGTCACAATGATTCTGAAAATCAGAGTATAGGGAACAACATGTTAAATGTTTCACTAGATCACTGTGCCCATCTAACTTTGTATGATTACTGAAAAATGTATATTGTCATTTGGAAATCGGAAATTTTCTTCCGGAAGCAGGTTCTGAAGCCCAAGAAATGAAATATTAATCAAATGACCAGCAATAAAATATTAGAAAATAATCACCATCAACCTGTTTCTTCAGGATTAGATTAGCGTTAAGTCGCAACAAACTATCATCACAGATACCCATCCAAATTTCATGGATGAAAATAAAGCCATCATAAAATGTTATGAAATGTCCAATAAAAAAAACGTTCCTCAAAATGTCTGAAATAAAGTAAATGATGATTGGTCTGACTAGATTACTTGCTCCTATTTATCCAGTAATCAGATTTATTATATCAGCATTGCCATCATTTTATTGCATTTTACGTCGGTATTTATATTATTGCACTTTTTACCAGTATGCTTAGGAATGAAGGCGCTTTTTCGAAAATGAAACATTGGATAAAAAACTGAAATATTAATCACCATATTCAAGAATACCACAGATAGTTTTTGAGCAATATTTGCAAAATTTGTACAAAAAATTCAATATTAAAACTTATATTCTGAAATTTTAATATATTTTTCTTTATGCAAAAAGTCCTGTAGATTTTTACAAGACGTTTTTGCAAGAACCGCGAATAAAGTTAAAAATGTGAATCTCATAAAAAAAGATATCACTAATGTTTATTTATGTGTTACGGAATTGATGATGCATTGAAATATCGTTAGTTTTCTACATTAAAATGTTTAACTTATTCATAAAGCCATCTGTACTTATTGAAATAGAATTGCATTTATGAAAAAATTCTGGTGATCAAAAAGCATTTCTTTATGCAATTTTTAAAATGTTGATAAGCATGCTGATTGCGTTGTACTTTTAGGGAATTATTCTACACAAAAGTTAATCATGTTATTACCAAATATTTGAGTTACTTGTTTAAAGAGGATATTGTGCTGAAGAACGTATTATTGAAACTGATGTGTCTAATGTTTGATACTACCCACTACTGAAGAATGGAAGATGGATGTTTAATTTAAACTTCTGAATACTTTTTTGCTACAGCAAGTGTCGAGATTTCCTTTTCTATATGTAAATATTGTCATTATTTAGAAAAACCAACTCTTCCCATCGGAAAAAATATTCCAGCCTAGGTTATGGACTTCAGCAAAGTTGATTTCCAGACCGCCCTCTACTTTGATATGCTCTTCCAGTTTTTATTTTCATTTTGAGAATCTTCAGATCTGTTTCAAGACAGTCAATCCACCAAATCTTCTGTGTCTTCCTCTTTTTCGTGCTCTAGTTGGTTTAGTGTTTAAGATCTTTTTGATGGCTTTTCAATCCTTCATCCTGATCGAGTGTCCTGCCTATTTCATTCCTTGGATTTGAATAAATTTTATTCTATCTGGCTTTTTACATAGTTTATAAAGATCCGAATTTGTTCTTCTTCTCCATGTATCATTATATTTTACACCTCCTAAAATGATTCACAGTAACTTCATCCAAATTGCTTACTCAGTGATTACGCTAATCGCTACACAATGCCAGTATAAATGATGTAACAGTAAATAATCAATTACACAAGGTATTTTAAACACTCAGGCAGGTATATTAAAAACTTACATAGATTATAAAATATATTTTTAAATAACAAGAATACAAAAAACGCAAATCAGCATATATATATATAGACATAAATTAGTTTTTTAAAAGAGTTTTTTTTGTTGGAAATTACTTTCTTGTACCATTATAGTTAGAAATTTCTGAATAAAGCTTTTAAAAATGATAGAAATATTAAAACCATAAGAAACATAAAGGTAACATCAACCATCAAATAATAGAAACAAGAACATTAAGAGAAAAAATAAATATGTTCACAGTAAATAAGTTGTTATTAATCTAGAATATATATATATATATATATACATATACATATATATATATATATATATATATATATATATATATATATATATATATATATATATATATATATATATGTCAAATACTCCCAAAAAGGTAAAAAAAGTGTAGTATATAAGTTGATTCTATATGGTAATAAAAATTAAAGTAATTTTGTAATCCCAAAAGAAAACTTCATATAAAAATTAAAATAATTCTAACTTTCGGATTTATGCTTTTTATGAAAGCAAAGTTTTAACTTTTATGTCATGAAAAATACTTATTTATATCACTCGGCTAACTAATATGGTTCCCAACGGTGCAAGCTTTTACTTCAAAATTGCTATTTTTTCGAGAAAAAAAATAAGAAAAACTCAGCGGAATGAATTTAATGTCGTATAAATTCGCTCTCATGCTAATGCATTTACTTAATGATGAAAGCAGGATAACCTAAACTGGCTTCTCAAGTATAAGCAGCTCTTACGACTAAAAGGGACGTAAAATAAAAAAGTAACTCATGCAGTGACTTTGGTAATGAATCGCTGAAAGTTTTGAAGTTAAAAACTAAGATCCAGAGTCGAGTCACTTCAATTATTGGATCACGCATTAAAAATGAAGAAAATATAAATATCTTATCAATCTTTCTTAATGGTAAAAACATTAAATTGAGATTCATTTTACATATTTTAAAGTAAATGAAATGATGTGTGAGTGCTTGAATTTACGGGAATTATATTAAAATAAAAAGTAAATAAAATACTATAAATTATATGCAAGCATATTTAAAATATTCACTACATTAAAATGCCAAAATATATTTAAATTTTCGTTTTTCGATGATAAACATCATTATTATTATTGGTATAAATGATGAAAATTACTAAGTTAAGAGGCATTTGTATTGGAAGGATGAAGAATTGATATGTATGAAATTATTAGATAATAAAATACTTAAAATAGAAAATAATGAATAAAAGATTTTTAAATTCTTACCAGTATTGATTTTTTTTGTAATTCCTTTACGATGATTTCTCAGAAAATAAACTCATGGAATTTCAACATTTAAAATTTTTTATATAGTTTATTCATTTTGATACATTGCCTTATTTTACGAAGTATAAATTACATATTGAAACTATAACACTTAATAAATAATTTATTCCTCTAGGAAAAACTATTTCAATTTTTAACCAATAGAGTATTTTTTAAATTATGAAGTGCAATTTAAATAAAATAAGGAGCGTAAAAATGAAATGCAGTTTTTATTCATGATATAATAATTTATTTATTAATGAGTTTTTGTTCTCAATAATTTTATTTTATCACTTTTTTATAACTCTGTAAACATATATAGAAGTTAAGAAAATATTTAGTTAACATTTACAACACACAACCAGCATGAATTGAATCAAGTTATATTTGTAAAACCTATTTGTCAAACTAAAGAATATGCAAATAAGTGATTAATAAAGATTGAAAATATAGTTGGGATACTTTGTTTCCAGTAAAAGAATAAAACTGCACTAAAAATTCAAAGTAGAGTTAAAAATAAGTATAAATATAATTGAACAAAGGTGCAACAACTTATTAACATTTTAAGTACTGCTAATAAATAATTAAACGTTTGAAAAGAAGCATTTCAGTTATGGAAATATTGAAGCTTATTGTTATGGAAAAACAAAAATAAAAATTTTTTTAAACAGATTTGCCAATAATTTCAATAAATCCTGTATTAAAGAAGCTCAGAAGCTTTATTTGAAAAAAAAAAAATAGTAAGAAGCAAATTTATATAATTCGCCGGCCAGAGAGAGAGAGAGAGAGAGCTTATCTAGTGGTCAGCGTGCCTGACTACAGATAGGAAGGCCCTGGGTTCGAATCCCGGTTCCGGCATGGATATACTTTCTCTTTCTCTATCATGTCTTTGTCCTTTCCTTGTGTGTGTGAATGAAGTATGAATGATGCCTACCCTATAAACGGGGGTCCGTATGGCACGTGTGAGGGTGCGATGGTGACCCACCCCCTGCGGTGCCCCGGGTCAACGCCTCGGCGGCTAAGAGGTCGCTGTTTCAGGAAGGTTCCTTGGGTATCAGGGAATAATAGAGTAATAGACTCTGTTGCAGTTGTAATTGTATACAATCTGCCATTAGAAAAAAAAATTACATAATTCCAAATTAAGACTAATGTATCTGCTGGTAATAAATTTCGTAAAATTATTTTGATTTTATGTTAAATTTTTTTTAATTAAATAAAAGAAAACTCATTATTGTTTTAATTTTAATGTAATTAAACAGTAAAAGAACAAAAGTTAGATAACATAAAATAGTGAGATTTAATAATTAATTTCTATCTTGAAAATTGCAGAAATTTGTAATAATAAGAAATTATCGAATAAGTTAAGCATTTTAATCAAATAAAAATCCTTTACTTTTGAGAAAATAATTTATGGTATACACAAGATAAAATTATTTAGTTCGGCTTAAACTATTCATGATGCACAGAAGTCTTTTATTTAAAAAATTTAAATAATTTAACGAGAAAATATGTAACTTAACAAGTATTGTTTAATTAAATAAAAAGAATATCGTTAAGCAAACTTTTTTTTTAAACTTCAAGCTTTTTTTTTTGAGAGCAAACAGTGTTATTAACTTCAGTTCAAAGCCATGGTCTTGAACTGAAAGTTATACGAGAATAAATTATGCTTAAAAGTGTGTATTCGTTTTAACCATAATATATTGAGGCTTAATAACTTCCTCATTTGCAATATTTTTGAAAATTAATACACAAATAAGCATTTTGTGAGTTGTACATTTCATTTTCTTATACCCCAGAGAAAATATCAAAGTTCATATTTCGGTCTTCAAAGCATCCATTTTTCAAAGGAGAATGTGATCTTACGACAGACTGGAATACAAAATAAGGGAGTTTCTAATGGGAATTCTATTTTCAAAAGCACAATGCGACTCAAAATGCAATTCCATTTGAAAACGACTTTTGACATGCATATGGATATTGAAATGCATATTTTATTTTCAAACAAGATTACTATTTGTTGGAGACTGAATTAAGACTTGACAGAAGCTAACTGGAATTAAGAAATATTTTAATAAATGTAAATATGGAATGTACAAAGATAATAGTTTGTGATTTAAGAAAATTGATGTAACTATCAAAATAATTCGATTTGAATTAATGTAAAAGAAGAATAATGATATGAAAGAATCGTAGAAAACATTTTAATTTATTATTGTTAATGCATATAAAATATATAAAAGATATAAGACATTTGACCTTTTATAGAAAAATATTATATTCATTCATACACAGTAATAAGCTTGATGCAAAACAGAATTTAAAAAAAAGTTGACCACATTTCGCATGACAAATTAGTTCAGTAAAGTTTGGTTATTAGATTATTTAACTACTTTTTAGTATGACACAAATTTTATGTTATTAAAATATAAATTTTGTAAATACATTGATTTCTCTGGTTAAATCTATTCAGGAAACTAAAAAGAGCATTACCGTAGTCTTGAATGGTTACAGTAATCAGCAGAAAAAATATTGTTAAAAGTAATAATAAAAGAAATATTTATTGCTTATTTATAAAATTCAGAAAAACACCAACCAATAATTTGAGTGAAAAATTATCAAAATTCCTTCAATTAATGCATCAACATGTTAAAACATAACGAACAGTTTTTTTTATAAGTTTTATGTTGATTAAATAATATTTACTTTTCCCCATTCTCACAACATTTTCTGAATTTGTAAACATTTTCTCATTTAATTATTCTTGCAAAGAAAATAGATTTTCAGTACACGATTTAAATATATATATATATATATATATATATATATATTTATATATATATATATATATATATATATATATATATAATTCCAAACTTGTTATAAAAATATATCCTTCCGAAAAAATATTTTCGATGATCTAAATAGTTTTTTGAATTATAATTTTTCACACAAAATTATTAATTTAATCATATTAAAATATTTATTTAATAATAAACATTTTTAATATCAGTTTTGAATTTAATATATTCACGTATAAGAGAAAATTATTATTTAATGAAAAATAAAATACAAAATGAAACAAATTTAGAATTTGAATTTCGAAAAATTACTTTCGCAAAGATATTTAAAATACAGTGTTGCAGTTTATTTTTTAAATGTCGCTTCAAAAATTAATTTCTTCTTCCAAATGCAATCTTACATAAGCATACTTTAAAACTACACGTAACACACTTTAAACAAACTATGAATTCACATTCAATTGTGTACCCAGAAAGGAAATATCACGCTATCTTATGCAAATTCGCTACTCTACCTAGTTTGCGTGTTCTCAGCGAAAAGTGTTTTCGCACAGGAGATGAATGCAAAAAATACATCAGCGCTTTAGGATTAATTATACGCGTCGTGCGAACTATCATTTCGACACGTAAACGTGAAATATAATGTCGAATTCTCGTCCACTAAAAAGTGCAATCACTTAGGCTTTACTCAGCTATTTTTGAAATAGCACCGAACTTTTACAAAGGGGACAAATGATGTCGTGAACAAAGACAAAACAATCATACAAGCATTTTTGGCACCTAAAGGCGTGGGTTTTGACAGTTTCCGGCAATGCGCTAATGAAAACATGCGGTTGCAGCAATTAAGCCACTTAAGCACAGATGAAGAATAAAACGCAGAATTAAAGATTAAAGTCAATAGATTATTTGGTTCATATATGAGATAAATTTTATAAAAAAAATTCTCTTTTAATACATTTTTTATTTCTTTAGATTCGCAAACACTTTGTATACTGTTAAAATCTTTGAAATTTTATATTGAAATATTAACTTTCCAATTAAAAGTTGAAAAATTTCTGAATTAAATATAATATGTTTAGGATGAAGTAATATAATTTAATAGTAATTTAAGATGGGAAGTTCTGATAAATAACATTTCGTTAAAATAAGTGAAGAACGACCAAAATGATTAAAATTTAATGTTAATATTGAATAAAAGGCTTATTTCTTAAGTAATGTTACTGAATATATTTTTCAATGATAATTTTCAGCTAAGGGTATGTGATTAAATTCATATCTGCTGCAAATACATTTAAAAATCTTCTGATTTCCAATCAAATTTTAAATATTTAGAAATAAGGTAATTTTTTTCCAATGGCAGATTGTAGACAGTTACAACTGCAACTGAGTTTATTAATCTATTGTTCCCTGATATCCAAGGAACCGGCCAGAAACAGCGACCTCATAGACACCGAGCCGTTACCCCGGGTGCACCACTGGGGTTGGACCACCATCGCACCCTCACACATGCCATAGGGACCCGTTTATAGGGTAGGCATCATTCATACTTCATTTACACACACAAGGAAAGGACAAAGACAGGATAGAGAGAGAGAGAGAGAGGAAGTACATCGAAGCCTGAACCGGAATTCGAACGCAGGGCCTTCCTATCCGTAGTCAGGCACGCTGATCACTAGACAAGTTGGCCGGCTGAAATAAGGTAATATAAAGGGTTATTTTACTTAAAATGAAATTTTTCTCCTTCTTTCTCCTTTTTTTTTTTAGATTCTGGAAGCAGATTTAAACATGTAAATCTATCAATTTAAACTTCCACTTGGAGAAAAATAAGAAGGTTTAATTTAGACTGGATTTAAAATCAAGTACTCAATATTATCACTGTAGTTTTAAATCAATATTTTCAACAATTTTTCTATTTCTTAGTTTTGTAAATATATTTGAATTAAATATTCAAATAAAATTGAAGCATCTAGCACAAGAAGTTCAAGTATTTTTTAAAATTTGAAAGAAACTGCTATGGTTGAAAAATTATTATAGATTTTCATTTCGAAACTTTGCGCATTTTATGATGCGACCAACAAGCATTAAAAATTAACAAGGGTAAATGATGTGCACGCATTTCTTTTTAGTTTTTCTAAGAACTTTTCAAACATTTTTCCCTACTTTAGGTATTGTACATAAAAATATATTATTAACTGTAATCGTTAATCAGAAACTTATTATGTAAATTAAAGAAAATAATATAAAGAAACATTTTAGTCATCGCTTACGATAAAAAAATTAATGAATATATTATCTTAAGGAAAATATACGATCAAAAGCAAACTTTAAAAAAACATAGACCACCTTGAATATTTATATACTTTCTTGGTATCAAATTTTTTCATTCACTTTTGCATATTCATATTAATCATTTGCAATAATGAGACAAACCGTTTGCACTAAAGATTTTGAGCTTTCGAGAAATTTAAAGAGTTTACTTTCTTGCCCCATAAATATGTAATCAGTATAACTGTGATAAGTTTAAATAAATAAATAATTAAATTTCAAAGATTTGTCCAAAAATTGGGCTTAATCCTGTATATTTTATAAATATAGTTTTCTTATAATTTATTCTTGATTTCTAAAATTTTGAATGAATTGTTTTGTAATTTATCTTTTTTAATGTCTTTATATATATATGCATATTCATAGATATCCTAAACATACCTTAAAATTTTATATAGAGTATATTATTATAATAATACAATTAAAACTGCGCTGCATCTCTTACTGAATTTTACATGAAAGCGCCATAGCACCTTAATTTGCTTTTTTTAAGGTACAGAAATTATGAAAGAGAGCATATTTTAAATTCTATATAACTAATAAAATATGTATAATCAATACATGAATTTGAATTATTATTTCTTGCAAAACAATCTATTTCAATTGAACTGGATTAAAAAAACTGAAAAGTTTTTAATGTTTATTGTATTTTGTTGTTGAATACTCTACATCTTGAGTTTATTTGATTCTATTTTCTTAATATTCATGCATTTTGATTACAAATAAAGCTTTAAAATAAAGGATAAAAAAATTATTTTTCAGCAAAAATTCATTGGAAATCTGAGCACATATATTGGAAAGCATGAATATAAACATGTGAGTAGAAAAGCTACTCATTTGTAATTCATTCGAAATTGTTTCCCGAAAGAAGTATTTTTCAAACAATATTTAAATCATTATTTCATAAGAATTACTTTATTTTCTGCTATAATAAAAAGTATAATTTTGGGTTCACTGGTGGCTAGTGGAAGAAGCACATTCTTTGAAATGGAAATTTCCGAGTTCGATTCCAGAGCAGTTAGAGATACTGCTTTCAGGATGATAAATTTTTCTGCTGAGTGATTTGAATTTTTTCCGGTTTCTTCCTTTGCGATACAGGAATACGATTCACTATTATGAAATATTCTTCCTGAAGAGAATAATATTCTGCGCTGGTGTTAAACTAGCTGCAAATTACTTTGCCTTTGTTAAGTTGTCCATAAGGTGGGGTCAGAAAGATATTATTGCAAAAAAGTTCCTATATGAAGGTATCATATGTAAGAGTCATTCACTTAATTAAATGTATATTGAAACAAATTGCAATTTACAGAAGAGATATTGTAATTTTTTCAGAAATAAAACATCTAAAAGAGAATGTGGCTTTTTTTAGGCAATAGTTATTTTAATTCCTTAAATAGCAATATTTATCACAAATGTTTCGAAATTGTTCTATTTCGTAATTTGCTTGTAAAATGACAAAATAATTCTATTAATATTCATTGTGTAGCGTTATAATATTGAAGAAAATACATTGAAATCTAATGAATATAACTTTAAGCTCTTTTTGCCATTATTATTTCTTACTACTTTGCCAAAAATTATATTTCTGATTAGCAAAATTACGAGAAAGCATTTTGAGAAGACAAACTACAAGCCCAATAAAATCCCTAAATAAAAAATGAAATAATATGAATTAAATGCAAAATTCATTTTTGTTAAATTAATAAGAAATCCAGTGGTATGTGAAAATGAATTCTTGGTTATAGAAATATACACTTACCCCATTTTATATTGTTATAAAATAAACAATTGCGTAGTTTGTAATGATATTACAAATTATTATCTTTGCATTGATATAATGTTAAAAATTTTTAGAGAGAATCATTTCTACACAACATAGCACAACACTACATCTACACAACATTTCTACATAACCTATTATATTTTATAGTATGCATAACCTTATGTATATGAATATTGTACGAAAGTGTGCAATAAACTAACACATGATATGAAGATTATACAATTTATTAAAAATGGGAATAAGTAATATAGAAAATAATGTCCACACACATATTTATATTACTTATCTTGAAATCAATGAAAAAACTAAATTAATTATATTTAAAATTAATTCCTATAAATCGCAAGTTTTATCTTTCCAAGCTCGTCCTTAACTCAACAATTAATTTATTTTGCTGGATTTTTATTTAAGTTTTTACAGTTAAGAAGTGCTTTTTTGGATGAAAGAAGTACTGGTTTGTTTCGTCTTTTTGTTATTGAAAATATATCTTATTAAAATTAAAGATTTAATACAATTTCTTTAACATGATTTTTAAAATGAACAATAGTTGCATTATTCATTTTTTTAAAGTTAAATTACATTTTTAAAATTTATTGCAAGATACCTGTTGCTATAAATACAATGCTTATATGCTTTGCAGTTCAGACTAGTAACGAATTAAAACCTACCATAAGTGATGCCTGCTCAAACAAGTGACCTTATACAAATACGCATAAGCTAATTTAAAAAGAACAAGTCGCATATTTATCAAATGAGGTTAATTTATTCCAATTAAATTATCTTAAATTATTAATATTTTTATTCCAAAATTATAATTAATTGTTAATTGCAAATTATGTGATTATTCAAATAACACTTATTTTGTATAATTTAAAAAAATCAGTGGCTTTTGTTATAGTTTGGTGCATAAAAATATTCGATATCAAAATGGACTCATCAAATGAGAAGGATTTGCATCTAAAAGTTCTCAACTCATACATTGCCATCGAAGAAAAGTAAATTTTATGACAAAGAAAAGTATTAAGTTACTTACCACACAAAATTGCAAAATATAGATGTTCAGCACTGTATTTCTAATTGCCCCGTCTTTATTCCGAAATTAATGTGTCATTCTGAAGCGATGTGGTTTGTTTTATCCAGTAGAATTGATGCCAAAAATGAGTTTACGCTGGTTATAGAATAAGAAGAGAGGCACAAGCAGACGACCGAGCCGAAAGGACGAGAGAACGAAACTTCTGGCAACCTGCCAAACAATTTTGGAAAAGCCAATCCTTGCCTCCCGAAATTCGCGCTCACGTTCAGAAGAGCAACTATTCCGGAAAAGTGTAGATTTATACTTTTTACGTATCGTATTTTTTTTTTACTCTTATTTTAGTTTCTGTATTTTGAAGCAAGATTCTAAAATGTGTGAAGGGATTTGAAAAACAAATTAAAAAATAGGGTAAGAGCTTTCGAAAGACTTCTTGTAACGAAGAGTTTGCTCTGTTAAATAAAACAACACTGTTATTTACTACATCTGAATTTAAGGTCAATTTACTTAAAATTATAAGTTGTTGAAAAAAATAAAAGTTATTACATGAGGTTTGAGTTGCGTGACAGAAACTGTAACATTTCTCTCGGTAAAATATTATAAGAATTAAAACACCATTTAAGAGTTTCTAAAAATATCTTTATAAAATATTTTATTTAGAAATACTTATTATATATACATAACATTTTTTAAATTCTTTCTTATCACATAAAATTTTATGAAGTTGATTTTCATGTCAGTAAATTTTGTTTTATGAGATTAAAATTTCTACGCACAAAAACAATTTTGGATCAAGATTAATGAGTATAGCCTGTTAATTTACGTTCCCCAATTTCCCTAGTTTTTTTCCCCATTAAACAGATAGGGGCAAGTTGTTTGTTTAATGCATAAATAAATAATGCATAGATAAAAAAGCATAAAAATACATTTTTATAATTTTTTCAAAACTTACATTTTAATATTTAATTGAAATTTAATCCTAAACGTGTTTTTATGCATATGGATGGCATTTTCATGCTTCCACATGAAGCAAATACAAATGTAACAATTAGTATATATGTAACCATAATTATAGTTTTTATTTCAAAGTAACTAATATCTCTTAGTTTTAATTCTTTCATATTTGTTTCAAAAATTTATAAATTTACAAATTTTATTAAAATTTCATAAACAATTTTAAAATTAAATTAAGGAGTCACCTTACAAGGAAAAACTTGTTTCTTAAGAAGAGCTTTAATATTTAAATATCACAAAATTTATTTGAAATAAGAAACGTAGTTTGCAAATTTAAAAAATTCCGTCTTTAAGAACTTAAATGAAAATTTTGGATTCATATATGTCAATCATATGTAAATAATTTATAAGCATAATATAATTGGTAAAAGAATATATAATAAAATAAATTAAAACTTGATTTTGTTATCAGTACTCATGTTTTTACTCACGAAAATGTTCCTAATTCCCAAAGGGTTTGAAATTAAACTTTTGGAAAAGGAATAGCAAAATTGAAAAAATACGGCATTGAATGTTTTATTATTATTATTTGTGTTCTATCATAGAAGATACAAAACTGTTGGTTACTTTTGATTAATAAAAGTAACCATAAGAAAAATAATGGAAATATTAGAAAAATGATGATTTATGGTGGAAAACATTTTATTGCAAATTTCCGTGATTAATATTTCTGTTAAATTTTACTTCTATATTTTAGATTGATCTCTTTCTTACAGATTAAAAACGGAAAAGTAATGCATAAATTTGTAATATTTACTTCAATTTATCTTCATTCGAAAAATAATATTAATACGAAAATATAATTTAAAAAGATGTTTAAAGACCAAATATATTTTTGCTTATATGAAAACCTTTCCGTGAAGTGAATTTTATAATTTACTAAAAATAGTTTTTAATATTATTTCAATGATTAAAATGGTTAATTTCAATATATTTACCATTGGAATCAAATTATTATTTTTAAATTATACCTAAAAATACATTATTGAACATATCATATCATTTGTTTGTGCCTTAATAAACTAAAATAAAAGTGAGCATATTTATACTTCTGGAATGGAAATAATAAATTCAAAATGACAATATGCATGGCAAATTGTTACATTCATATAAATTAATTTTATTCATTTCATATTAATATTTTTCTACAAACGTATTAAAAATATTTGATTGCCAACGAATTTATAACTCCGAAATGTTTTTTTTAAAACACTTATTAGCTTTTAAATGTTTATGTAGCATAAATATTTAAATTTTGCTCACAAAAGAATAGTAAAATAGTTTTTTAATTTATTCGTCCCAATTATTTCGATACATGTGCAGTATTTGATATTACAAAAATTAACTATCTGATTAAATTTCCCTTTTAATCAACTGGTAAACGAACTCATTTTTTCGGCATCGCAGAATTTTCACTTCATTCTCTTTCAAAACATCATCATTTTTGTGTATTTATGTACTTTAATCACGCACTTTAAATAACCCGTTTGAAGGAAACAGGCAAATTTTTATTTTGCCGCAAATGATGAATACAAGATTTTTGTAATGAATTACTGTTAAGAAAATCCTTTACAACTCATTCTTTAAGTTTAGGAAAATCATAAAGTGTAGCTGAAATTTGCTATATTCACTCATATAACACTATCACTTTATATTTAAGGGAATTAAATTCAAAATATTTGAGTTTTTATGAGAAGAATATGAATTGGCGAGATATCAGAAGAGATCAATAGGTTGAGGTGATTAAAATTTTTATATAAAAATAATTGATTTATGATCATAAAAAGCTGAATATAAAGTTACTTATTGAAATTTTTATCATACAAAATTTTTAAATTTTATAAAAGGAAGTGTAATATATTTCAATATTTACTAGGGATGAGATTCTAATCTTTAGTTTTATTGAAAACAGTAACCAAATATTGGCTATATGCCTATTGTGAACTTATATTTTTGAAAATGTGCATAAAGAAAATCTCACTAAAAAACTGTTGAATTTTTCATGAGTAATATATCTACCTTCCAAATATATCTTCAAAATAACACCGATTTTGAGAATCTCCCATCTTATGGTATTCTTTAGTGATATTTTTGTGTGGTGAATATCCAGACTGTGTAAAGAGATGTAATAAGGTTTTATCAAAAGAAGATATAATAGTATTAAATGAGGAAAGAATAAATTTTATCTCTATACTAGATATATTATTATTTAAATAATTTTCTAGGTTATCATTATTTTTGCTCAAGTAAATGAAATGTTAAACAAGAGTCTATTTCAATTCATAAATTTTATTTTTCATTTATAAATTTTATTTTAAATTATTAAGGCTAAATTGGAATCAATAAGAGAACAAAAAATTCCAACAAATATTTCAGATAAAAACTGCAAGATAAAGTTAAAAAATATAGAGCACAATTCTAAATCTTCAATAATAAAGTTATTACTTCTGCAATTATTGTAATGCAACATAAGTATGTATAACTCATATTAAATATATTTAATTAATTTAATGTGGATTTCAAACAAATGTCATATATTTTAATAATGTTATTTTAGATATAATTTGGTTGTATAATATAGATTTTAATTACTCCAAAAGATATTTTTCAGATAATTGGAGGTGTTTGGTCTTATAATCTATCATTATACATTTTAAACTCAATAAATGATAGCTTTGATAACTTTTTAGTTTCACAAATAATTTTCGCAGTTACAAAAGGCCAAGTATTCTTCTTTATGAAAGGAAAAGTATTTCTTCAAAGTTAAAAAAATCTGCACGACTTTGCTTAAGTTATGATTTTAATGTTGCTTTAACATATTAAAAATAGCTAAGTCAAAGAAAAATTTATTTAAACTATTTCGTATATGGAGAGGATGTTAACACATTTTTAAAACGATTTTGATAAAGAATTTTAATAAAAGTAAATGTTTTAGAAAAATTTTTGGCAACAGATTATTATTTGAAATGAGTTTTCGTCTGCCATTATGATATATCGTCATAATTATTATCGTCTGCTACTTTTAAATTTATTCTTCTTTCAAAATGTCGCATGTAAGCAAGCTATGGATTTAAGTATGGACCAAGCTATGGATCAAGCTATGGATTAAGTATGTTTTTGCGCTTTCCGAAGAGTAATGTTCTTATTCCAGAATTCAAAAACGTTGTGAAATGCATGGTATTAAAGTTTTTAAGAGCAAAATAAGCAACATTATTAATCAGACAGATAAAAACCGTCAACCATTATTTCTACATGGAAAGAAGGTTCCGAAGAATATTCGAAAAAGATGCGTAAATAAAATAATAAACCAGTATTTACAACTTAAAAATGCTAAAAAACATAATGTTCACCAGCTTTTGCCAAGACATGTGACTCAACGCAAAACATTTTGTTGAATCCTGTATGAAAATCACTTAGCAAGAGATAAATGGAAAAACATTGTGACCCTTGAAGAAGCATGGGTTTACCTAAATGACTGCAACAAAAAAGGTCTATTTACTATAGAAAACGAGGAGAAAAAAATCTAACTTGGTTCCTTAAATGTAAAGAAAGTTTCAGTAAGGGGTTTATGATTGTCGCTGGTTTCTCTTTCAATGGAAAATTAAAAATAAAAAGAGTAGGAAAATATGTTAAAATCAACTCATCATACTATCAGGAGATGGTTTCACGTCCAATATTTACAGAAAAATTCCATTTCCTTATCCCAATGACTTTCAAAGAGTTCCATTTCATCAAGACAAAGCTAAGAGTCATACTTCGAAAACTACCACTGTATTCCATGAAAAAATGACGACTAATACGGGTATTGCATATATATCTTTTCAACATATTCCTGCAAGTCCCCTGACGTTTCATCTATGGACTATTGTGCCTTTGGTCTGTTAAAAAGATCTCTTTCTTAACGCAAACTCACTACAATAGATGGACTCTGGAAAGTAGTGGAAGAGGAATGGAAAACAATACCCCTGGAAATTTTACAAAAAGCTCTTCTATCATTGAAATCATGATGCAAACGTATAGTCCAGAAAAAAGGCTATCAGATCGAATATTTAAAAAAAATAATCTTTAGATTTTAAACATTAATTAAATAGCTCCGAAATCGTTTTAAAAAGTTCTAATACCCTCTGTACATAAGGGCTACACTGGCATTGGGGTAGAGACAAACTAAGTACAACCCTTTAATTTTTGTATTTTTTATTTCTAAGAAGAAGAAGACTAGCAAATTTGCTGGAAGGATGTTATTTCTAAAACTGAAGAAATTTCATCTAAAAAATTATAAGAAAGCTAATTTTTTCATATTAAATTAATCTATAATTTTGGTTTACATTTTACAAATTGTAATATCAAAGAAATTTTATTCCACATTTTATAATTTTTTAAAATTTTATTTTTATTAATAATAATTACAAGTATTTTTGGTTATTTTTTTATGTAGAAATTATTAGTAGAACAAAAGTTTACCTATGCTTGTTTATAATAGAATTTATTTTCATGGGTTGTCTAAGTTTAGAGAATCTGCCATGTTATATCTGCTTTGGTTCTTGAATGCAATCTCCTTCGCTGACAATGTGCCAGTGAGGTGACAGGCGGGTGAGGGAGTTTTCGAAAGAAGAAAAACTGTTGAATATTTCATCAATGTTATAGATAACAGATGTCAGTTTAAAATAACCCCGTTTTTTAAGTATAATAAAACCTGCCTATTACAGCTCTCAAGAATTCAGGGAAGAAATTGCTTCTCAAGAAACAGTTTTTCTTATAAAAGGGTTAAATAAATTAAGGATAACGTATTAAAATAGACAGACATCAAAATTAATTTATCTATATATTTAGAAAAAACAAAAAATAATGGCACTTTCAATTAAATCTATAATAAAATATGATATATTTTTCCTAAATTTGAATTCGCTCTGAAAACAGTTTCGGATATTTTACTTTTTCAAAAGTCATTCATTTGTCAATATGGAAGTTAGACCAAGTTAGTTTTAATTAAAAAACATTGCTTCCTATGCACATTAAATATCGGTTTCTCTTCATGCGTGTCAATTATATTAATTTTAAAATCTGAACTAAAAGAAATTATTCTTACATTTATTTTCTGGAAGTGTCCTTAAAATAATAAGAAAAATGAAATTATTTGAAAATTGAAATCAGAACGTAAAAAAAGTACATTGAAGCAATTAAGATTAGCAAATGATTCCTTGAACTGAAGATTTCGAGTGTAAATTATCATCTAATTGTCGTCAACTTTTCGCTGCAGTTACATAATTGACAATTCTTAATTTTTCGCATATGAATAAGTCCGTTTTAAAAGATTTAATTCATTTTCTTATTAATATTTGTTTCTTTACAATAAATAAATCATTGCCTAGCTGATCATGGGACATGATATAATATTTAAGGTGGAAAAAATAGAGGTACAATAATGTATAAAGTTTTGGAGCTTTAAAAACGGTTAAAAATAAGAACATGAAGTAAGGTGATACAATTGAGTCCTCTAATACCAATGCTAGAAAGTTTTTACTGTATGTAAATACATATTTTAAAGCACTGTTTTCAAGCAATAGCTTTTGAAAATAACATGAATTTCAAAATCACTTAAATTTCTATGATAAATTTCATCTTTTAAAAAATTGTATGAATATTTGGAAAAGACCCAAAATTATTTCAATTTAAACACAGCATATTTTTTAATTTCAAGGGGGCTAATAAAACTTTCTAGAAATTGAATTTATAAGTTCAAATTGTGTTTAATCAAATTGTAAAATCAGCCATTTATAACTCACTCACGAATTATAAAACGTCTTTTGAATATGATGAAAATTTAGGAGAGAAACATTCATACTATAACACCTAATTGCTAACATAAACAAGTTATATATTACTTAACAACCTAATTTCCAAATTGAATCCGCCTAAGTTGTATTTATTGTCAAATTAATTTTTTTTTTATTTTTTAGTACTTTACTTTAAATTATAAAAATCATTAAAGATGTTGATTAAGTCATATGATTGTGTTTTAAATGCAAATACTTCCTCATGAAATAAATCAATTATGTAAATAATTCATTTTCTGATGAAAAGTTTTATATAAAACTATAACAAACTTCTAAGCTTATATATAGTGATTTTATTTAAAAAATAAAATAACTAATTTTAAGAACTATATAATAATATTTTAAATTATATAGGATAATAAATTTATAAAAATATTTCAAAATAAATAATAAAAATATTAATCCTACCACTTAACAGTGGTGATACCTAGCTGCTATAAGTAGTGACGTTTAGACTGAAAATTAATATAAAATAAAAGTCGAGAGAAGTTTAATCTTCAAATACAGATATCATGGATATAAGATTTTTGCAAATAAAATATTTTACTTATTTTTGTGAATGAAATATTTATAAAATTTTTGTAAATAAAAGATTTCATACTGAAAATTAAAAAAAAAATGCTTATTGTGATGAAGAGTTCGATATTTTTTAGCATTTTTCACTCATTGTAAAAAAAAATTAATGATATAAGTGATTTTTAAGGTGCCTAAATAATGTTAAATAATGTGGTGGTTTTACTCTGCTCTTAAAACAGAGAATTAATATTTCTTAAGTTCATTCTCAGTTATGTTGAATTAATTTGAAATATAACCGACATCATTTCTCTAATTTATGTTTCAAGATATAGCTAAATAAAATTACATTTTAAGGCCTTAAAAGAATACAGTAGATAAGAAGATATGTGAACATTAATGAAAAATAATTATTTCCCAATATTTTGTGTGATAAAAATTGTTCTAAAGTTGTAAACCAGTTAAATGTGTGAAGTGGCATTCATTTGAGAAATATATTTTTCTTTCTCAGCAGCTACGCACATCTGAATAAACTAAAATGTGTCACTTTGGGTACACGTCATCAAATTAAAGGACACGAGGAAGTAGCCTGAACACTGAAGAGTTCCTGGAGTAAGCGGAAGTTATTACTCTTCCATTCATTTTAATCTGCTATTCAGGATATATATTTATATTTAGAAATTGCTTCTATGTATTGATTTTCATGAAAAAATATATAATCTACTATTTTTATCTTCGAGTATATGGGTAATATTTTTCCATAATGTACAGTGAACAATGCTTGAAAACTGCAACATGGATATTAATTCCGAATTTGAAGTGTTGCATTCAAAACTATTCTTTAAATCATAATCTCAGTTAATTTAACATATAGAGAACTTAACATAACCGAACTCTTTATATAACGGAAACTCTTAGAATTTCTGTTAAAAACGTGAACTCAAATAGAAGACTATTATTTGAGAAATTTATGTGAGATGAATAATTTCAATGAAGTGCCCGGTAAAATTCTATTTAAATGATCTATAGTTTTTTTCACATCTATTATTTAAAATAGGAAAAGTGTTGATCTTAAAGCCGAAATTTGAGGGGGGGGGGGAGTTGATTCATCCTTCAACAAAATACTCTAATTCTAGGAGGAATTGCAATATAACATGACTCATTAGTCTATCGTTTGTATATCATCGATACATCAAAGAGGATGTTAGTACAAATATTAATCATTTTACTTGATTAATACACATGAAATTAAGAATCACAGACGGCGAATATTTTTATAAAAAAATCGAATTATAGTAAATGACCTGCGGAATTTTCTACAGTCATGTAAATATATAAGTATAAAAGTACTAAGTATTTTATAAACTGACATAACTATCATAAATATTAAAAAAAGACCTTTTGTAGATTAAATTTGCTTTATTTAAAGTCTTAAAAAAGAAAAGTATGAAATTGAAATATCCAACATGATATTTCACCAAAATTTTATGATTTTGAAAAAAAAATTGGATTCTTTTATGATTTAACATTATACTATTTTCGTCTCTTTCTAATAATTTAGATATCTTTAATATTTTGTTTGACACGGCGTGGTGAATAAGTTCATTATCTTAAAGGAATAGTAGGACGTTTGAATACAAAAACCAAGATGCATGGCTATCCATCCCGGAAAGCATATTTCTTGAATATCATGATATATATTCTTTCTAAAGAAGAAATTATTATAAAAAAATTTATAATAAAGCAATTTTTAAGGTATTCGAGGCTATTTTAAAGCAGTTAATTTTCTTTTATCTTGTTTTCGATAAATTATGATGTAAAAATTTAAAAAAATTAGCTAAAAGTGTAATTACATATAACATACTTTATGTGAAATCAGTTATTTTCTGGTAATTTTTAGTGAAACTTTAACACAAAACCGCTAGCACTTTACAAAAGTTTTAATGCATCAGTCTTAATTTGATTTGAGAATAAGAGTTATGTGACAATGTTCTTTGAAATGAAGCTAAATCCAAGAAAAATATTACAGCGATGAAGAAAATATAGTTAAACATATACAATATTAATGATATTTTATGAAATTATACTGAACATTTCTTTAAAAAAATGCTGTAAATGAGAAAAAGTTCTTCATGCAAATTCAAAATTTTACTTAATTTCATAAATAGTAACACTTGTAGGCCTAGTTTTAAATACGTCTCTTCTTTATTACTTGAAATAGCATATTAATGGTTTTTGTATAAAAGATATTTGCCTTTAATATGAAAATCTAGCTTGTGATAGCGACGATATTAATAAATCTAGCTTGTGATAGCGACGATATTACTACCTCCGAATGTATAATCCAAATAACGGCCTCATAATTATGGCTATCAATCAGCATATAATAAAAAAAAACATTTAAACATATAACAAACATGTAAACATTAAAAAAAAGTTAATAAAATAAAATACCATTTTTTTTTACCTCTTCCAGTTTGAAAATGCGACTTCCTGTTTCGTTTTTTTTAAAAAACACAACATATTTTAAAATTCCTGTTATTTGATATCTATTTGACGTATTGTAAAACAAAAAAACTATTTTAGAAACTGAAAAGCTCTGGAAATTAGATTTAAGATTAAAAAAATTGATACAAATAGTCAAAAATCAACTTTACAACGTAGGTGGATACTTCAAATAATTTCAAAAAATTAAATCATCATTACAAATTAAATTGTGTAAGAAAATATAATAAATCGGTATATTTAAAAAAAATATCAGAAGTTATGTAGATTTATTTAGATATTTTTATTTTTTCAGAATAAAAAGTAATTAAAAATTCTCCCATTTGTGCTTTATCGTAACAAATTTAATTGAATGATAATGTTTTTCAATTAATTAATTTCTTCATGTAACTTAATGTTTTTTTAAAAAGTATGATGATAAGCATCAATATTTGAAACAAAATGAAAGTATTTTTATTTCAAGAAAATGTCAAAGGATAAATAATTATTGTGAAAAGGTTTTTATATAAAAATATGATTATACGAAGCTTTTTTTAAATTTATTTGTTTGGAAAAATATATAAAAGCTTTACTATGATACTTTGTGTATCTTTATGAGAGCTATTAATATTTCCTTGATTAATAAATTGAGCATTAATCTTTAATGCACTAAGACTAAATAAAAGTTGAAATAGATCACATTATGTTATTACCGAACATTCATCTTTAAAAGCATGCATAAAACATCTACTAGAAGGTTCATTTATATTTAATACAAAACGATAGTACCCATTTTTGAAGATGAGGTTTCTAGATTTTTTTGACTTTAAGTATACCACAGTTAAAAATTTAATAAGTTTAACAACCCTTAATAACGAGGCCTTGTTAAAATTATGAGTTTAAGGGAAAAAAGTTTCTTCTATACCATAAAAAATATACAGCAGAAACTCAAAAAATAAAGAAAAAAAAGGAACATTATGTTTTCAAAATGACAAAAATTTAGCTTGTTATCTAACTTTAAAGCTTTAATTATTTTACCAAAACTTCAGAAAACTTCTTCAAAGTTTTAAAGAATATATTTTAACATAATTAATCTTTGAAAAAGTAAGTATAAGCTAATAATGAAGGAAAAGAAATTTTCCAGAAATCTTTTTTGTTTTGACTGAAAAACAATTTAATTTCTGTTAAAACCTACTTCAACACTTTATTTGATACTTTATATAAGTTGAAATAAAGATGTATATAGCTAAAAATATGTTTTTATTTTGTATTTGCACACATTATTTCAAATAAAAGGATTGATTTTAAGCATTTTCAAAGTACTCTTTCATATTAATTCCAAACTCTATTATATATATATATATATATATATATATATATATATATATATATATATATATATATATATATATATATATATATATATATATATATATATATATATATATATATATATATATATAATGATACACAAATGGCGTTATGGTGTTTGTTCAATAACTAATGTCACACATTTGACCTTACAAAACTATTGTCACAAATGATTTATGAAAACTCTAGGATAAAAAAAAAATTATTCTATCTTAACTCTCTTACAATACTAGCTAATAAAATACAATCAATATGAAATATCTCGCAGTAACTACCTATGTACTATAACGCAATAACTATCTATTCTTATTATACAAATTTCAGGATAATTATCGAGTTAATCAAATGATAAGAAATTTACAGCTCTCCAATACACCTCAGATAAGATATAAGGTGAAGAACTGGCAGATTGGGAAATATTCATGCCTTTATTGCTTCTTGGAAAATAATTAATGTTAGTTTGTTCGTGTTGCGAAGGACACATGTAATTACAAAGAATGTCAGGCTGACGGAATCAGTTCCTGCAGGCACACGAGTTTACGATGAACACGGTGATCAGAATGAGAAGGGCATGTTGGTCCTTACGGCAAATCGCAGCTGACAGACACCTGGTGGTTTCAACAGTGCACAAGCTGAGGTGAAGATGGTTGTAACAAGGAACTGTTGGAATGTTTATGAGTTGCTGGTGCAACCGGATTCATGTCTGCATGCATGGACAGACGCGTCCGACCTGAGGTGGTGGTGACCCCGCAATGCACGTCTACCGAAATTCTAGTGGCATGTGCGAGTCAACCTGGTTGCTCCCATATTGAGAGAACCATTTTCCATCGATTGATTGCTAGTAGTTAATTCTCATGTCGTCCATTAAAAAAACTGTCACTGACCCCACACCATAGATGCCAACATCTTGAATAGTGCCATATTAGAGCGATGAAATTATGGCTTAGCCACTATATACCCACCCACACTTCTCTCTCTTTATATATATACATATATATATATATATATATATATATATATATATATATATATATATATATATATATATATATACATATATATTGAAGGCGGGAAAGGCTAAGTCGACCTTTGCCCAAGGATCAAACCTGTGCCTTGGGAGAGGGAAATGTTACCACTAAGCCACAGGGCTTCATATATATAAATACTCTGGCAAAGTTAGCTTAGCGGTCAAAACTTTTATTCTAGTATTCTTCATCAGTTTAGATTGTTTATTATTTTTTACATTGAAGTGAGAATGATATATAATTTTAAGTATAAAAACCTTTAATCGTAATTTTGAAATACGTTAAATTTTTAGACATATGTTCTTAATTCAGACTATGCGATGAGATAGTTGTTTTTATATGACAAAATAATCCGAAAAAAAATTACTAGTCTTTCTTAGAATAAAATCGATAATTATTTAATCATAAAATAAAATAAAATCTTATGCTAAGCAGAAATAAATCATCCCCATAATAAATAATTTCATTTTATAAATATTTTTAATATTAACCATTTTTAATAAGTTGCATACATTTTTTTATCTTAAGCAAAAATATGCCCTAATGTAATTAATACGATTAGATTTCTTTCTAAGTAATTCAATATTTTCAATTGAAATTAATTTGGAAAAGTAATTTTTATCTTAAATTATTGAAGTATTTTAGCACAATCATTTATATTTTTTCTAGAAATAAATGAGATTGACTGAAAAATAAATTTTTGTATGTACTTTATTTTGAACGTAAAATTATTTGAAAAGATACCTAATAATATTTAATACTTCAAAAGAAAATCACTTTTATGGAAGCCTATATAAAATAATCTTCTTATTTTAATAATATTTAATGGATAAAAATATAATTGAAATTTCAACGATTTACATTTGTTCACCTGGGATTTTTAAATTATATTCTTTCATGTTAATTTTGTTGGATTTAACATAAAAAAACAGTTTCAAAATTGTTTGATAAATATGTTTTAAAAATACCTATTGAGTATAAAAAAGTTTTAGTTTGAATACACTTATTTCAGCAAAAATTATTGTGGTCTGTATCTCATAATTAATAATCTAAAAATAAAATTTCACAAAGCCAAAATAAATTTCTTTAAATGCAAGTTTTAAATATTACAATATGATATAAATTTAAAAAACGTGTCTTGTTTAATCATCCTTCAACTACTATTTTCATTAAAAAATCATTTCATATTTTTATCGAGTTTTTTTTGCCAAATTTTGTAACGTGATAATTTTAAATATTTCAAAATGTTATTCTCTAACCTGAAATCAATGAATAAAACAAAATAGTTTTCGTTAAAACTTCAATGAATATATTCAGATTGTTCATTATTTCATAGTTAATTACAATAAAACAAAATTTGAATCAATAAATCCTTGAACAAATGTTGAAAGAATGTTTCAAATATAAATAAAATGAACACAAATGAATATTTCTTTTTATTTGAAAACGAATATCATTAATTAATTTATAACGGTAAGTCTTTTTTTCTGTCAATATCTTTAAGGGATCTCACAAAATTTATATACCACTTTTTATAAACTTTTTGTTTACTTATACACATGAGTAAAACGATTGTACATTTGAGATACCCTTGGTACTTTTATGAGTTAGAAATGAGACAATATCTTGCTTACAAGTTTATCAGTAGTAGTTGCAGAAACTTTGCATGGCATTTTTTTAATTTGGGAGGTTATTGGCGACTTCTGAGATTAGGTATGGTTTTAGATATATTCAAGACGAGAAATTATGTGGTTACCAGTACGACTTGTAGCTATTTTTTGCCCTATAAGAGAACAATCCTCAATTTCAGCTGAAGATTTCGCCATAGCTTCATGGTAGCACAAAGTTTTTTAAGCAGTGGGTCCCGTTGCGCAACTGCAAATTTCATTATAGATAATAATGCGCAACGATGTATGGATAATAAGTTTCTATTTTGTATGCAAGTCTGTTGGGATCTGTATTTAGAGTTATCTAGATTTCCCCACTTGTGACACTGAATATGACCCACTATCTATGAAATTTTCTTCCTTAAGGCGATTCACGTGGTGAATATTAAAAGCTTTAAAACGGTATTCATTCATTCGGTTGCCCACTATGCAGGGTAAAAAAAACTTCAGTTGATTGCTTATGAAAGTCCCATATAATATAAGAAATGATCTCAGATCACTATATCGGGGAATATATCTCCAAATTGTAAATAAAAATTTTCACAGAAGCGGAAAAAATTACACAGTACTTCAATAATACGTTTTGATGGATGCTAATAAATGATTTGTTTAATATTATTAATAGATCTATAAATTGTGGCACGTAAAACCGGCCAGTAAATTCAACGCATATAATAAAATGTAATGTGTTAAGTATGATTACTCCCCTTCAATCTAGGGGCTAAAAGTTCCCTCCATTCACTTCACCACGCATGGGAGTACGTTTGAGGAGATTTATGTATATTCTTGACAGTTCTTGTGTAGTGATGCTATCAATGACATCCTGGCTCTTGATCTCGAGTTCTTCACTCCTGTGAAGATTTGTTTCGTAAAATCTTCTCTTTAACATTCCCCAACAAATAAAAATCCTAAGTAAGCAGTTCAAGTAATCGAAACCACATGTTTTTGTTGGTTGTCTTCTTAGTTCTTAGCACCTCATGCCCACGGAACTATTATGGTGTGATCAGTAGATGTTGTTACGCTGTCCTGATAAACGTAACATAACTGAAGCTTCTCTTCTAAAAAGTTTGAATAAAACTCCTGTAGGATTTCCAAATCAACTGTTCACAGCCATCTCAAAGAATATGGGCTCCATACACAGGGATATAGTCACCAAAAATGAAATATACAAATGTAAGTAAGCAGTTGTAAAAAAACGCAATTTTCTATGATATTATGACTGATCTGTGTTTCCTGTATACTCAAAATACAAAAAATGTCAACCATACTTTGCAATCAAAATTTAAAGAAATTTGTGTGACCACACTTTGTACTCAAAATTCAAAAAATGTCGAGCACACTTTTTACTTAAAATCAAAAAATATTAAATTTGATTTATACCAAATTTTAATGAGAGAGAATTATAGATACTTCTAACAAATTTCTCTAAAGAAGAATATATAAGAATTTTAAGAAAAAAAGGATTGTAAATATTTATTGATATGTGGGAACAGTTCCTATGCTTCATTGAGGATATTATATAATCAAGAATTCTTTTTATTAAACTTTATTTTTATTCATCAGTTTTTCACTTCAAGAGAACCACAAGATCGACAAACTTCATTCAGCGATTCTCTGTTCCCATTAGTCAGGTAGGACATCGAGAAAACAATTTTCTCCAAACACAATAGACATTCAAAAAAGGAACTCTTTTCGATATTAATATAGATGAGGATGCAAAGGAGTGCGGATGAGACATTATATTATCATACATTTATTGGTCATTTTAGTCAGGAGAATGTGAATCGGTGACGGATTTTTTTAACAAAATTCTCTCCAAATCTTCAATTTAGCAAATTATATTTACTCGATTATAAATGGCATTAATTCTTAACATTTGAAATATTTTTTAATAAATCAGATGAATGTGTAGATGCCTATGGCAAGTGCATAGTTATTAACAATTGCAATGATGTATACAGAAGTTTTTTGTCAAATACATGAGTGATGAGATTTCTAGTTAGAAGCGAATTAGTTTCAAATACTCTACTGCGATTGACCAAAAACTTCTATTGAGCAAGGAGTATTTTATGATTAATGATACTAATTTAAATTACTGTTTAATTATTTTAAGAAATCTGTTTTGTTTTGTTATGAGAATTCATTTAATCTAAACAACCATAATTTCGCAACAATATTTTATGTACAATTCATGTCATATTGATTTATGATTATTTTAAGCTTTTTCTTTTTAAACAATCGTTAAAATTTGAAAGTTTTAAGACTTTCGCTTCATCTCAATATTTTGTTGTAAGTTATAATAATTATATTAACTTTTTCCTCTATTTTGCTATAAGGGGGGAGTAAAAAGTAATGGTCTTTAAAATTAAAAAAGGTAATAAAAGCTTTAAATTATTGAAACAAATTAAAATATGTAATTAATTTGTAAATACATTGAGCACTGATCATTACTTTTTAAACTAAGCTTTTAAGAAAATTAAAAATTTCTTTGACAAAAACTGAGCAAACGTAAGTACTATTTATTTTTGAAGATTTATTAAATTTGCGTTTAACAAATTCTTTATAATTACTTATAAAGTTTAAAAATATATTTTAATAATTTAAAAGTTTAATAAAACAATTATTCAAAAATAATACGCATGAAGATACAACTTTTATAATCTAACTTTTAGTATAAAATATATATACAACATTTAATCTAAGTATTGTCATAAATTATAATTTTTATCACAATACTTTGATTAAATGTTGTATATGTAAGCAAATTACGTACAATTATTTTACACTAATTATATTCTTTTTCCAGTAACACATCGTAGAGAGAAATGTAAAACATTGATTCTATTGTTGAAAAAATGAGCTATTGCTTTCCATATTTAAAATTGAATAAAACTGAATGTTTGTTTCTTTATTTCAGTCAAATTTTAAAATGCTCAACTAACTTTGTAGTCAGTGGAAATCTTATTAATATTTGAAATTGAATTAAGCCTACAAAGAAATGAGATTGCAGCAAAATATAAAGCAGCTTCTTTAAGGGAATTTAAACGAAGTGTGATGAATAATATTTAATGAAAGTATGCTATAAGTCTATGCTCAGTGATGAATCAAAAGGGAATTTGACAATTTCATTATTCTAAATGAACTCCCAGAAGTCTCAAAAAATATGGCCTTTGAATATTTGTTCCGAAGAAGATTTACTAAATATCTTTCTTTTGTAAGATAATGGGAAAAGAGGGAAAAAAAGTGTTGGATGAAATTAAATTATAGCGTCTCTTTGCAAAATTGCTTTTCTTGCACAATAAGTTCAGAAAGCGAGAATTTTTCTCAGAATATAAAGTAGTTTTTCGAGTACATAATTTATGACTGAATACTGAATGCGAGCTATTTTTATTTAAATCACCTCTTTCATATATTGTTTTGGTATTATCATAAAAATTCAACGTTACTGTCAAGAAAATAGCAATAATATCACTCATTGTATTTTTTCAATATGTATTCTCAATTGCATTATATTCATTATACATCACTAATACAATTTATTAATATTCTGATAGTTAAATTTTAAAAATAAGTCAATTTTACTGCAACATACGCATTAAGGATTTTTCTAAAACTAATAAATACTGCTTATCATTTTTTTATGAAACTATTTAAAAATCTCCAAAACTCAAAAATAATCGTTGACTATATAAAGTTTTGAAGTAAAATATTTTTTAATTTAATAATTCTTAGTCATATACTCACAAATTTTTTTTCCTGTAATCCAAAGTATTTTATTTTACCAGAAAACAGATGCTGATTTATCACATATACGTATTATAAATTTATAATTAAAATTGAATAACATGTCGCAAATTAAAGTGCTATTTAAAAGATGTTTGACTCCTTCATAATATTTTTCTAGAATCATTAGTAAAATCTAGTCATATTGACATCATTAAGAGAATGAATAAATTATGGAAAAATGTTTTAATTTTATTTTATTTGGAATACATTAAAAATAAATATTTTATAGTGAAAAATCATTTATTTTAATGTTTATCGGTATTTTTACAAATTAACAAAAATTCTAATTAGTACTTTCTTAATTGTGAAAATATTTATTAAAAATGTACTTGAGAATACTTCCTAATATATTTATCAAGGCTATCATGCAAACTAGCTATATCTTCGTGGCATAAGGATTTGTAATTATTTATTTATTTTATTTTTATACTCATTTATTATTTACTTATAATTAAATATTGCTATTTAGCGATATTTAATTTTACAGTCTCTTAAATGTAAATTTCTCAGATAAATACTATTAGTGTGGTTTATTAACATTTTACTGTTTTACAATAAATATTAAATATTGTTAAGATACTTACTTATCAATATCAGATAAAAACATTTTGTGCTTTATTTAAGCTATGTCTTGAGTAGTTGAAAAATTAAATATCTTACTCAAAAGATTTAGCTTTTTTAGTAAGTAAAAAATAAATAAATGATTATTTAAGGCAGAATTTCCTCAATGATAAAATTAAATTTATTGTTATTCACAAGACAACATTTTTTTAATTTACTTATTATTCTAACAGGCATAAGTGGAAATTTAAGTAAAAACTAGAAATAAATTCACCATTTAAATTCATTATAATTAAGAAAAGTAGCTTTACCATGTTCAATAAACTGTTTAAAAATCAAAAAATATATTTCATTCATAATTAAATAAGAGAAATTAGTTTGAAGTACAAATTAAAACAGTGTCATTCGAAGTGAATACTTTGATATACAAACCAACACTTCATGTAAATTAACCGACTGCTCATCTAATATATTAAAATCAATTAAATTACCTGACTTGTAAAGTATTCATTGCATATTTATATTCTATTTCGCTCTTTCTCTCCTCTTTACAGTTTCCACATAAAATTGCTCTTAATTAATAACTTCATCAGAATAATCATTTGCAAAGTGCTTATAATTTTATTCAAACATGCATTGCAGTTTGCTTCGCATTACAATGAATATATAATAGTTTCATAAATATTTGTTGGTTAAAAGCTCACATTTTAAAGGGATAAAATTTGAATATACCCAACTTACAATTTTTACTGAGTAAGGCCCATTTCATCATTATATGAGTTATTTCTGCCAATCTATTCCTGATGTATGAAATAACAAAACTCATTCAGAAGGACAAACTATGTTTACATTACCACTAAATTTTCTACTTTTTGATGTTTTTGAGCAGTATAAAATTATACAGAATGCCATATAATCTACCCAAAGTGATTTTTTACATTGGCAAACACTTAGTGCCTATACACTGATGATGTTATTGATTTCATATTCATATATATTATTCCTGAAATATTTTATTTTTAACTTCAGCTGTTAACTGAATATTAAATATGAATAAAGAACTCAATTACATAAAAGGAAAATAGGGCGAGTTTGTGTAAATCAAGTATTTATTCACTTTTCTGGAAAGTTTTAAAAAAAGTTCAATCACCATGGAGCTATTTACACATAAATTTTATGCCCTGTAAATTCAATTTTACAAAACTCTAGTTTACGAACACATTCATGATTTTGCAAATTAATGTCTGGTCTCTGACCTAGTTCTTTAAAAGTAATGATAATTTTAATTCCTCTTTAGGAATTAAGATTTTGAAAATCTCATTTCTGTGAATTCATTACCATGAAAATTTTATTTGCACTGATTTTCTTATCATCTGATTTTTTATAGGATAGAGGAACTTGGTTTAACTTTTTTATTGGAGAAACTTATAAGTCCTTAACATTGTAAATAAGTAGTTTCTCTATACCCCTGAATTTTTAAATCTTCTGTTGTAGAGTTTTTCCTTCCTAATCGAAATCCCGCCTTATTGTTCAAGCGTTTGAATAGTATTTATCACTTCAAATGAATATATCACAAGATCCTTTTGAAAGAAATAATCATGGCTTGGAATCGTCTTATGAAAAAGGCATTCTAGGTACTTATCAATCAATATTTGGGATGATATAGAAAAAAACAATCGATTCATTTTGCGTTGCTTGCTTTATTAAATAAACCTTTGTAACTGAAGAAAGTCCAGAGCGTCTACCTGAAGGCTTGAGTGAGAGCGAATTACAGTTCAGGAGTTACGACAAGAAGTACTATTGCCGGAAAGTTCATTTATAGACTTTTCTTTTTGATTGCAGATTTAGGTGTAAAGAAGTATTGAGGACATACAGAAATAGAGGTGCAGAAAAGCCCTGGATTGTACTTTAAGGTTTACAAGTATGGAATACTCACCCACCATCAAGCACCTCCTGATTTTGAACCACTGTCAGGTAACGAGGTCATACTTGAACTGGCACTCTCTTCTCCGTATCTACGCCACACCAGCAGAAGAATTTTGGATGTCATAGATTAAAGTGGGAGCAGAAAAAATAAATTTCTTTGTTTGATTTTCCGACAGTAAAATGAAAGCAAGAATTGCTTTTATAGTAAATTTTATTTTGCATTTTTTTTAAATAAAATGCTTTTAAAAGTTTTGTATTTTAAAAACGATTTCACCGACCTCTAAGATTTCGCAAAAAAGCCTCTACTATATTTAGTAAAGTATCCTATTCAAAATGTTTTCACTTTGTTATCTTATTAGAAATTATATAAAATTATTACGGAGAACTTTTCAAGAAGACCTTTTTGTGAGTGTTTTATAAGTGATGATTTTACATAACAATATCTCTCATTTAAAATTTTGAGAGATTAGCAATGTATAAAAAATAGCGCATTGGAAATATTTTACAAAAATAAATCACTCCATTATGCAAGACTAGCATTTTTCTGAACAAAGGATGGTATTCAAATTCTGGGAAACATAGATTATCATATAAAGCAAATGGAATGAATTATATATAAACAATCATCGTTTCATTACTCAATCCTCAAATTATTTTTAGGTTGAATAATTTTATAAATTTAAAATTTCATAAGTGACATAAATTTTTGTAAACCTGTGGGATAATTTCAAGAAACAATATTTTGTGGATTATTAGCATACATTTTATCTAACTGATGATTTCAGTTTATTGTTCTATTTTAATTGGAATAATTTCATAATAACATATGACAAACAATTTCTACAATTCTTCTCGTTAATATAGTTAAAAAACTAAACTTCATTTATTAAATTTAATAACTATTTAATAAATAAAAAATTTATCAAATTATTTATTAAATATTTATTTTTGTTATGCAAATAAAAAGAAAATTTTCAATTGATATCTTGGCGAATTATGTATCTATACTCTAGCATTATACTATACTCTGATTATAATTTAAGCTTAAATTGAAAATATAACCAATTAAGATTGTTAAATGGTCAAAATTTCATTAATTATCAACAATAATTTTTATACCATACGGGTGAAAAACTAGCTATCTAAGGACGTATATTTCTATCTTGAAATTTCTTTAACAGTAGAAACACTGTAGATAAATTTAAATGAAGTCATTTAGCAGTACAAATACATAATCAAATGAAATCAATACTTAAAACACGAAATAGATAAATTAAAGTGAAACCTTTTAAGAATAAAAACACGTTTATGCAAAGATTATAAGGAAACGAAAATGCTACTTAAAAATATAATAAAATTTTAATTTTAGAAATATCAAATGCGTGAATTTGAGTAAACATTAGAATTCATTTCAGAATGAAATGTGAAAATTAGCGAAATTATTTCTAGTCTTAAAGTACCTAAACAGTATGCAAACTGGATAAATATTAGATCAATTTAGATTTTACTTTTATTAAAAAAAATCTATTTGTAACAAGTTTTAATTTATTTAATAAAAAAAACTAGTGACTAAACGTCAGATAAAATTAATAAATCACTATTTTTATCATTTAAGAATAGAATTTTGAAGTCTTAATTTCATCGGATTTTTTAATGAAATGTTTAAAATGTAACAAAAATGTTTGATAAATAAACAAATATTACATTTCAAGTATACTTAAGAATACTATTTGCTTAGGTATAATAATAAATATTTCCTTCGCGTGATAAATACTTTTCCATGCACAAGTTTCATGATTCCAATTTTCATGTTACGTTCGAAATTCCAAAGCAAATAATAAGTTCGAAGATTTCAAAACAGAAATATTTTCCAATTTATTTTATTGAACTACATAAAAATATTATATTTCTCTATTTTCTAGTTTTGATAATAGAAACGAAAATCGTAACTCAGATTAATCTACCATCTGAATGTGTTTGAAAGAAAATTGTGTATAATAAGTTTGTTTTCCAAATTCTTTTATGACAAAGAAATGCATATGACAAATTGTTTCTTATTTCTTTAAACAAAAATATTCGATATATTTGCCAACAGTAGTCATGTTGCGAAGTTTTACAAATAGTTTATTTGTTCATTTGGAAAATTCTTTAAAATGTGTTTAAATTCGAAAAGAATGTCTTAACAAAGGTATAAAATTCATCACGAGTTTAAGGTTCTTTTCTTAAAAAAATATCAAGAAAGTTTATTTAATCAACATTTGTTGATTATTTTATAACAGAAAGACTTCTCAAATATCGATAGAATATTCTGCATTGTTTTTCTTTTTTGTGATCAAATGAAAATTACATTTTCTGTTCCATACCACAGAAGCAATTTTTCCGATTTTTCTACTATTATATTATTATATATTATATTCTTCAAGTATTCAGGAAACAAATATACGGCCACAGATGCCGTATAATCTAATATGCAAAATTTTGAATTTTTTTTTTTTTTTTTTTTTTGGCGGTGAAGACATATTGCCAAGATAACGTATTGTGATGTGCGCGATGACGTAAATATTAGGGTTGCCGAAATAGAACTTTCTGCTTAATTTTCATGTCTCCATATGTATGACGCAATAAAAACCCGGTTGCCATGTACATATGAAAATCGGCCAAAAAAATCACTAAACTCAGAATTAGGCATCCTGAATTATAAAGCATGTGTCCAATATACTTATGAAGACCATAGTTTTCTACTCATAGAGGAATTTTCTATTATTTGGGAAAAAAATCCTTGAAATACCTATTTAAATTCACTGTGACATGACATTCCAAATTTTAAGTTTACTTTACTTAGCTTTATCCTCATTTTTTTATGAAAAGAAAGAATATCATTACGTACATCCTCTGAAATTTAATTGTGACAGGAAAAATAAATTTTGTATATTCTTTTTACATTCAAAGAATCTCGGTGTAAGAGGAAATTTTAAATAAATAAAAATCAATTAAAATGAAAATCCTTAAATACACATTTATCTGTGAGGATCAATAATAATAAATAATAATAGTAATAGTAATAAACTAATAACTGGGAAATAATTATAATTTCTAAGGCAGTTTATTTAAAATATATTTTTGATTACATTCCTATTTCTGTCGAACACAAAACTTCTAAGGACAGTCAGCCACTTCTTAATTTTAAATCACAATCAGACGACGAGGTCGACACATGAGATGGTTGTTAAACTGATAAATTAGCAATCGTCTTAAGTCGATCTCGAAATAATATAGAAATGTTACTTTTTCAAGGAAATCTGTTGTGCCAAAAATTTAAACACAGCTGCACAGTAAGCAATTCTAAAAGAAGTATAGAATTTTTCACGGTAGCAGAAGAGCATGAGGAGTAGCATGTAATTGAACAATACGATGAGTAAGTTCTATGCCCTAAATGCTTTACTTTGAATTATTAATTCCAGTTCGCCGTTGGAAAAATTCCATTTCCTATAATAAAAAACAAGGAGAATACATTATTTATTTGTGATATTTCTCCGAGAATTCTAGTCTTCTTTTGAGTATCAAGTCTATTCAACTAACAAGCATCATCTCGTGCTTATAATCTCATGTTGAGAATTCCTACAGGTGCTCTAGCTGTTTAGAACAACAGGAAGTTACATTTCATTGCTTCCTTTTTAGTTATGTGCAATCAATTTGTCTTTGCACTTTAAGATTAAACTAAACACATTTAGTTTTTTATGTAACGTTTTCTTTGATTGCGTGTTCCTCATGAATATTTATTTACCTTTTTTTTGTCATTAAATTAAAATGCAATGCGTACATCTATTAATTACAAAATTGTTGGAAATAAACAACAGCATGCTGTTTTTAACATATTTACATTTTTTTTATTTTCCGTTTAATTTCTTGTTATAAAAAAGACCCTTCTCTGTTCACTTTCTTTAATGCAGCATTAGGTAAGCATGTTTGATTTTAAAAATATTGAAAAGGAAAATATATTTTAAATTTTAGAAAAAGTGAGAAAAAATGTTTTTGAATTCTAAAACCTGAGAGCATTTTTTATTATTTAATTATGATTTATGATGATATTAATATTGCAAGTACAGTTTTTCATGAATGCAATTTGCGCAAATCTCCTTTACCTAATTGATTTCCAAGAAAAATAAAAACATTACGTGTTTCAAAAAATTGTCTTTAATTCTGAAATCAACTTTAAACTCAAATTTCTAAGAATAAAAATATGCAGTCTAAAAGAAAACAGAAAAAATAATATAATCGAACTTTTTTGGAAAGATTATCATTTAGAACTTTTTTGGATTTTTCGGTTTTTTATTTCAAACACGATATCATAAAAATAAGAAAAAGTTATTCTTCATTAAATTTTATATAAAAAAAATCAACAATTCAAGTAATTATTTCCTATAAAGAATAAAACAGCATTAATTATTATCTGCGCTTTTTTTAAAATTAAATAGCGAATTTTTTTTTTTGGTTAAAAAATCAGTCTAGAAAAAATTAACAGAAAGTTCTTTCCTCTCACGAAAATATTGACAAAGTGTAAACGTTAAATTTATTTTAAATGTGTTAAATGCGCTCTTTCTTTTAACGATTTTACTTTTATGGGGATGAGAAAAACATATCTCATTAATTCATTTGACATTAATGATTAATCAATCCGACTAAAAAGATTATAAAACTGTTTGTAAAGACATATTTTATTAGTATTTAAATTAAATGATATAACTCTCCCTTAATAACTTTAATATAGATTTTATTTATTATTACTTTTTAATAATATGTTTGTGTTGATTTTTGAAAACATAGCTTAGTATATTTGTATTTTAGTTCATTACGTATATATTATTATATACTTAGTTCCTTGCATATTGTAGTTAAAATTATATTAATTAATTATATATTATTCAGATTAATAGAGCAAAATATGCAATTTTTGAATCATCATATAAATTCATTCTCAAGTTAAACAAAATTTGTTTAATTAAGTTACATGAAAGTAAGTCAAGTTACATTTAATGTTAGTCAAGTTACACGTATAAAAAATCGATAACTAAATTAAATCGGAATCGAAGTTTCTGTTATTTTAAATAAACATAATATTTTAGAAACCCACCACAATGTAAGTCGATATTCTTTTAACTTAATTTTATATTTTCAATATTCTTTATGTTTGATGCAAAATGTTTAAAAGTTACTTATAGAAATCTAAAAATATATTTAGTAATATGCGTGATTATTAATAATTGGTGTTTTACTTGATTTCAATATAACAAATAAGCATTTCAAATATGTAATATTTACCATGCAAAAATTATGTTTTATCACATATTAATTTAATTTTCAAATAATTGGCAACAACTATAATTTAAAATACCAATTCATTTTTGATTTTGTATCAACAAAACTAAAACAGTTTGTGGAAATAAAGGTTTTGTATACATGGAAGACAAAAACTATTTCTTGGTTCCTTACACTTAATAATGTTTTATGTAAAGAGAAATTAGTATAAAGATAAATTAGCCTAATTTTTCAAGACATAACAACATAAGTATATAATCTATGGTATTTCTACATATTTCTCCTCCTGTATAAGGCCTAGAAATATTTATCAGTACTCTACTCATAAAATGAGATCTGTCGCAATACAAATCAGTGATGATAAAATAACCATTTCCGAGACCCATGAAGCTGGAGTTTGATCTTATCCAGCAGTAACAAATCAAAGTTTATTTTTAAAAGTCTTAATATCCATAAATGTGATACAAATGAAAAAAGCTAAAATATTTCTCAATAAAATAATTAGAAACTAAGTTCATATTTTATTTAACATATATAAAATCTAATGGTACTATATTTTTATATATTTCTAACTTATTTTTGAAATCATGAAGGATGTATGAATTTTTAGTTTTTATGCAATATTTATTGGAAGGAAATCAAACAATAAATGTTTTATAGTGCTATAATTTGTTATTTTTATGCTCTTCGTGCCCATAAAATATTTTTTTCTAAAATGTATGACAAGAAATTTCATGTTTTAGACTTTTTCTTATTCAACATTATATTTTTAAAGATTTTTCTCGTAATAATCTTCTCACATGAATCTTTAATATTTTTAATGAGTGCCTATAACACTCATAACTTTCATTCTTTTAATTTACAAAAAAGAATATATATGAAACTTATTAATTAGAAAACTTATCTTTTTGTGAAGGGTTGTGAAAAGTTTTTTAAAGGACAATTTTATATTTTAAAATAATCAATTGTAAAATTTTCGATTCATAATTTGAATTTGAAATAGAAAGTTAAATAAATTTTTAATTAACTAATTAAAATGTAAATTAATTTTACAATAGTTTTCACGCTTATTTAAAATTCAATATTAAAATAATAATTTAATTACATTGTAAAAAACGATGAAATATAAAATTAGATTTTACTTCCTTCGGAAACTATGCAGAAATAATTATCTTTGAAAGAAAATATATTCATGCTGATATAATTAACTAAATGATCCTATAAATATTGCAAATGTAATTACTTAATTATATTACTAGACAAGCATAAGAATTCGCATTCTTTTTATGGCTTAAAAGGAAAGAAATATTTTTTTGAGAATTATTTTGTTTCTGAATGTATTTATCTTGAGTATTTTAATCTTATTTAATCGTGTAATTTAATAAAATTTTGAGGTAGAAAAATTTCAGAGATTCAGATAAAATCAGAATAATTTTTAATTTAGGATCATATTCCTAAAAAAACACATGATAATAGGTTTTAAAAGAAGCACAAAAATAATCTTAAAGTTAATTTTACTACAAAAGGTCAAGCGCTTGATTACAAAGAAACACATTGCTTTATAAAATATGAAAAGTTCAATTTAATATTGTTTTTCGTTAAATATACTAATCTATATTTTAAACGAACATTCGAAAATATCACTACTATTTCAAAGTCTTCTAAGATAAAATCTTTGGTAATATGAGAAAATCCAGTGAAGAAAAAGTTATTGATTATTACATGCATCTTCAGCAATGAAAAACTAAATAAACCATGATTTACGACTGGGAATTATACAATGTTGACTACTTTTTGCAGAGAGAGAGAGAGAGAGTTAATTGAATAGAGAGAACATTTTTGAACAGCTTTGTATGAAAATTATTTAACCAGACAAAAATCAAAACTCATCATGATTTTTGGTGTAATATGACTTTACCTAAGAGAACATATCAAAGGAAATATTACTCATTATTATAAATAAAGAGGAAAAACTATTCCCGACAACTCATTTCTCCTAACACAAAATAAAGTTTCAGTAAAGGGTTACTGATTGTCTAGAGCATGTACCTAACGCAGAGAAACTGACATATAAATTAGCTTGTTCTATAAATAATCAATTTCATTTGTGACTGTGATTCCAGATGTTATTTTAAATTGAAAATTATCGGAGATTTTGTTTTGCGAGCGGACTTTTCTGAGATCATGGGCCATATCCACGAGTCCCACAAAGAAAACCCATAAAATTCCCAAACATCCGTTTCGATAGCTATGCATACCAAAAGCAAAAACACAGCATCCCTCACCCGTTATTCAAAAGTGGATGAGATCATACTTGATATCTTTCTTTTCCTATAGTCCTGTGTTTAAACGTAATTTAATATGTTTTTCCATTCAATTAAGATTAGTATTGCATTACTAGACAAGTAATACAATACTAATCTTAATTATAAATATTAAATAGATTAACAAAGATGGTACTATGTCCTCATAAGATTACTAGCTTTCAAAATGCTTATAGTTTTGTCGTTTTAGCCACATTTCTGAAATCTCTCTTCCTAAACTTTTCAAAAATAAAGAAAAAAATCTAAAACTTTATTTAAAATTAACGTTTAATTTTCCACAAATATTTAAGGTTCTTTATTTTAAGAATATTAAATATATTTGATTTTTTTTATTTGACAATCATTAAATCGTTTTCAAATTAATCTTCGCTAGAAACATATTTCTTCGTTATAAACAGTTATGATTAGTATCCTATTTCCTTTCTTAAGTACATCATTAAAATTAAATGAGATTTCAGGACATAAAAGAATGAAGATTACTGAAAAAAAATGATCGCCTTACCAGCATAGGCGTAAAATTTAATAACACTTCTGGGAAAGTTTAATTACTCACTTCTTTTGTACTTTAGAAAATGAATGTTGATAAAAGATGTTTGTATTGAGGAATAATATTAAAATCAAAATGCACACTCAAATTAATAATATTGAAATTTAAATAAATAAAAATATAATAATTATTTCTTCAATAAAATATTTTTGATGGATTAATTATTATAATGAAATTAATTTGCATAATGAGAATAATTATACGGAATTTTTAAGCAAAAATAAAAATTGACTGCTTGACTTATATGTTATAATAATCATCCTATTGAAAAATGATTACTTTTTTATGAAGTGCATGCATCAAAATAATTGCATAAATTACAGTGATATTGTATAAATAAACCCATTTAGTTGAATTTGAAAAAATTATCTGGAAATACGAGGATTTCATTTTTAAGTAATGAATTAAGTAATTTTTGATTTGAACTTATTATTGACTCAATATTTTCATTTAACTTATAATAAAATGATTTTCGAACGAATTTAGTATTATATTGTAATATAAAATTAATAATATTAAATATTCTAATTTTAGCCTCAAATTTAAAACGCTACGAAGGATAATGTCAAAATATTGTGGTATAGAAAAAAAATTGAAGTTATTTTTATTGAATAAGCTATTAAATAATTTTGAAATCATCTTAGTATTTATGAAAACAATTTGATGGTGTATTTAATATAAAATGTTTTAAAAAATCCTCTTTTGTATAATTTATTTATAATTTAATATTTACTGAGATTTTTTCTTAAATAAGTTTGTGTAACAGTATATACAAAAAATAATTTTTCACATAATGTGATTAAGTTTTCCTTACATAGCTTTAAAAAATCTATAAATTTCTATAACTTAGTGACCAATAAATTAAAAACACTATCCTCTAAATTTAGTCATAAAATATTAAACATGCTAACAATATTCAAAAACATTAAATACTTCAAAAATATAAAAGCCTCGAAACTCAGTTGATAAAATTTGAAATATATCGCTACAAGTTCTGTTTTATTCTTTTTCTACATTATTCAAACAATTAATATTCAATATAAAAATTAGAGAGTTTCCCTTATGTTGATAAATATATTCTTTCTTACTTAAAGCCTTTTCATAGATTAAAAAATCATTAAGAAATTACGAAACTAAATATTGATTGTTTTTAAAAACTAAATTGAGCCTATTCTTCCTCATTGGTCAATGAATCTCCCTCTTCTCGTTCACTTCTCCCTTCCACTTTAAAATTCATTATTGACCTTGACTGACAAACTTTGCATTTATCATTCATTTAAGCTCATACTCTTTTTATTTTAGAATCATTTAATTATCGAATCTTTTTTATCAGGATCTTTTTATTTTTAATGCAGATAAATGTCTCAATTGAATTTCAACCATTTTTCTTAGACAACAGTGAATTGAGATCCAATTCAAATTACTTAAAATGTAACATAATTAAAGGAAACATTTTATAAAAATGACTTTACTTTGATAGTTTCGTAATGGCGTCACTACTTTTCCAAAATCTAAAGAAATGCGAAGAAGGAAGAATTTCTTTCTTCATGTGTCACATCACGAGGCTATCAATAATAATAAGTTCTTCAAACCTCGGTATAGTTGTATCATCAGTGCTGAAAGACATAACTTGGAAAATAAACCATTTTTAAAGTCCCTTCAAAGGAATATTTATGCATACGCATAAATACAAAAATATATGGCAACACATTAAAAAAAAACTTTTAAAAACATTGCTGTATTTTTTATGATGAAATCTTAAAATTATGATTAAACAAGTAACAAGAGAAGAAAGTAATTATTTAAGCGTTGGTATGTTTGTGATTTTTCATACAATTTATCGTACCTGTGAGAAAAACAAAATTTTAAATAAATGCATTTAGAAATTTTTATTTAAAGATACGTTAAACTGAAACTAAAATGTTTCAGTAAAATAATCGCAGATAAACTGAGAAAATATTTTCTATATAATAAGTTTTTAAAATTTTTCGCTACAAAATAATAAAAAAGAAACATGCGTTACAAATGTAATCATACATGATTAAGTAATAAAACTACAATTTGTGTGCGTGAAACAGATAAATTTGCATGAAACATCGATTTAAGACGAGGACTTCAAAAGACCTTGATGAGTACTTGTTTGATTCCGAAAAGGTGAATTGTCTCATGTGACGTTTAGAAGTATCGGCAGTTATTTGAATGCAGGTTTCATCAAATTAATCGATTTATTTACGAAAGAAACTGAGCTACAAACACTATGATTATTAAGAATATTATGTTAAACTTGTTAAAAAACGAATACGATATAGATATATAGCCTATATCGAAGATTATAGATATTTTATTTTGTGAAAACATTTACTTAAGTAATCTGAAAGAAGATGCGAGTAAATTATCAAAATTAAAAGAAATTAATCGATTGTAAAAATAGAATTTAATATCGATTATTTTGGCCTTGCTTTTTATGCTGATAATGATGTCCTTAAAATATTACCTTGACTAGTCTGACAAATTCTTGATAATTTCTTGATTTTGAAAACCGATTTATTTTACAGTGTGATTTTTATGAGAATACCAAATAGCTATAAAATTTTAATATTTTAATAAATAAGTATTTTGTGTTCAAATCTTTGAAACTTTTTTTCACAACAAAATAATAATGTCCTTTTGTAATTATTTGCTTTGAATTCTAAGAGAAAAAATAATGTTCTTGTTTCCGAATTTTAAAATATCTTGGCAACTTTCTTCCTCTTTTTTTCAAAATAAAGAAAATTTTCTGTTTTATTAATATTTCCTAAAACTTCTCTAAGCTGAATATTTCCATTTTTGAGAATGATTGGTTATTCATAAAAAGCTGCTCATAAAGAAAGCTTATAAAAATATGAGAAAATTTTTTTATAAATATTTAATAAAAAATAGAGAATTTAATGATTTTTATTTCGTTTAATCATACTACTCAGTAAGTGCTAAAATGTTTTAATTACTTTTTAGTAATATTCAATGTTCCTTTACCATAAAATATATTTTTCGTGTCTCCCTTCTTTAATATGCTAGCAAAGTTTAATATATAACATCATTTTCTCGTCATATTTTAAAAACTCTGACAGTCTATTTCAAATATTTTCTTTATTGAAGATTTTTAGTTTTTCTTTTAGCTCCTATCTGTTCCTTTATTTTAATCACAATTTTAGAAAAATGTTTTAAATATAAAATAAAATATGCTATTTTAAGTTCACGATTTCATATAAATATCTTGTTAAGAGATTATTTCAGTAAAAAATTTCTTTCCAAATAATAATTAAAAAAACTTACATTAATAAAATTTTAATAATTAGTATTTAAATGTTTTGTATGAATGAGAAGTTGACAGTTAATTATTTGTTAAAAATACGAAGAATTCATTTAAGTTCTCCCATAGGAAAATTTCATAAATATACCCTCATTTAATATATTTCTTTGAATATTTATCAAAGCACTTCTCATGCAAATTCTTTTTTACTAAAAGAAACATATCAGAACTGAGAACAAATTAAATCCAGTCTCAGCAGAAAATAATTTTTGTACATAATAGCTCGGAACCAAGATTTTTTGGTCGAGTAAAGGGTAAATTCTAACATTGATAATTTATAACTGAATCACAAAGATAGATCATTTTTGAAATTATATACTCACCGTTTGAATATTAATAAATCTCGTCAGTATTATGATGAAGATCAACAGTTGTACTTAATTGAATTTTAATAATGAATTTATTCTAACTCCAAATTTAATGAATTATTAACTTGTTCAATCATTCGATGTAATAAATATGCATGAAGATGTAAATTAATTAATTGCATGTCATTTAAAATTTTTATAATTAAAGGACATTAGAATCACAACATAATAATGCTAATGAAGTATCTTGATCATTCTTACGAAAATTAATTTTAATTTGAGAAATCATTTCGGAATGTCTATTTTTTGTTTCCTCTCATTATGTTCTACATAATCAACAAAAATAAAAATATTTATATTGATAATTTGTAATAGTTTTTCCTAATAAGAATAATTTTTACAATATTTATGTCATTATAATTGCAAAAAATTTGCATAAATTACTCGTTTTAATATTCTCAAAAACTAGTATAATGACTTGTATACTTAAATTTTATAATTCATAGCTTTTAAATTTGTACATAGACAAATACATAAACTGGATGATAGTAAATGCATATATAAATTGCTGGTTTTAATATTCTTAGAAAATAGCACAATTAATTATAAGGAATACAATTCATTATAAGGAAATACTGTAAAATAATTAATTTTTGAAACAATTAAAATATATAACAATTAATAATTCAATCAAATAAGTTACTTAATAACATTCATTAAGTATATTACAAAAGTAGTACCAAATGACGTAACATTCACTTAAGTTACTTAATTTGGTTACAAATAAGTTACTTAATAAGTTACTTTATGTAAAAATTAGATGTCAATCGTTATTTTATTCTTGGAAAAAATAGTGTTTTTTAATTTTTTCAATATTTTTTTCTCCCAAATTTATTAATAAATATTGTATGAATACTAAGCAAGTTTGAATAAACATGACTTTTAATTAAATTTATAAAATTATTAAAAATGGATAAACATAAAAATTAAATAAAAATTAGATTTCAAAGATGTTAAGCATGAAGATAGAGCAAAAATAGAGCAATTTCTACCTTTTTCTATTGCTATTGACGAATAATTTTTTAAAACATTTACCTGCATACTTTAGACTTGTATCAGAATATTTCAATTATCATGTGAACACAAAAAGCTTACGTGCATTTTTTTTATCTTGTGCCAGCTAGGGTGAAAATATGGGGTGCTGCTCCACTTTTTCATACTGAACCATATTTGGTGTGGAGTCCGACTGCTTCAGTACATACATGCCACATAGGGACCCGTTTATAGGGTAGGCAATCATTCACACCTCATTCATTCACGGAAAAGACAAAAAAAAAAGGGTAGATAGAGAAAGTACATCGCTGCACGAACCGGGATTCGAACCCAGGACTTCCCTATCCACAGTCAGGCCCTCTGACCACTAGACAGGATGGTCGGCCTTAAGTACATTAAAACAAATGAAAAGTATTCATTAAAATAATTAATAATATTATAATAAATTTTCAATATTTACTTTTATCTAAATTTTATTTTGAAATTTATAGCTTCCATATCAGATATTACCTAACAATCTAAATCTCTGCTATAGTTTCTTTCTTTTTGACAAGTGAGTCCATGGTAGGGTTCTTGACATTGTTGCCAAAAATACCGAGAAATGAAATGACAAAGTTTCATTTCTTTCAACTCTAAGGTTCTCGAATAATTACCCTTTTCACATGTCAAGTATTTAAAATATCTTATTTGAAATGAGCAAAATACTGAAGAAACGTTGTATCTTATTGTCATTTTATAAGTTTATGTTCAAAGTTCTTCTCAACCAAAAAAATATCTTGTTTTCATCGTAAGAAATTTTATAATGAACCTGATTCAGTATTTTTTGATTTAAAACAATTTTATTAGTAGATGATATTTTCTACTTAACATATTTTTTTTTAATTTGAAGATATTTAATAACACTACCTATATAGTATTTTTTAAAGTACGAGTAATTTTTTTAAAGCACGAATAGGGAATTCAAATTAAGAGAATTTTTAATCCCATTTTTTTTAAACAGTTTTAGAATGAACTCAAGATTCTTTTAAAATATTTATTTTGTCTATGTGTGTATGTGGGAGTGCAAAGTTTTTAGAAAAATTTGTCTGATTTTAGAATGAGTATATAATTTTTTTCCAGTTCTCACTCCTTATTTCTTAAAAAAATTTACTCTTTTACTTTTGCAAAATAAAAAAAATCATGAATCAAATTTATAATAAATTCATGATTTTTTTACATATTTTTTTACATATTGTTCAATTTTGATTTATCAAATAAATTCTTTTTAATTTTACATGATTAAATATTTAATGAGATTATAAGAATTGTTTTTAATTAATAAGTAATAGAATAAGAATTAAAGTTTATTGAAACTTTTGACATTTAACTTTTTCACTGAAAAGTTTATCTTATTAAAAGATTCATTTTTTTAATAAAATATAATACAACTTTGCAATGTCGAATTTCACAAAAGTATTTGATAATCAGAATTAAAGTACAAATAATTAAAATAAAATAACTAAAATTGTTGTAAAAATAATAAAAAAAGTATTAAAAATGATATTTTCTGGTTTATGGTTAACAGTTAAATATTATTTAATATTTGATATTCAAAGAAAATATTTTCAGGAAATGAATAAGTTATTTAGTAAGCATCAGAAACTGGTTCTACAGATTTTTTAATGAATAAAATGTGCATACATTTCTTAAAATATCCTACATTGTATTGTTTATAAAAAACAAATCAATATTTAAAAAAGTGAATAAATAAGTAAAACAGAAAAGCAGTTTTTTATATTCTTAAGAATTTACTAACCACTTTCATTTATAGACTGATGGCTGAATATTTATTGAACTGATAACACAATTAAAAATTGCATTTTGAAATGATACAATATAAATATCGGTTCATTTTAAGGATGATTCGCTTTATTATTTTGAAACTGGCATTCAAAAACTCGAAAAGAAAATTTTTTCTAGGATCATGTCTGATATAATAAGAAGAGAGATCTTTTTAATTATTTGTAAAAACAAATAAAAGATTTGATCATTAAGATCATGACTTTCAAAACGATTCAAGTTCAATAGGGTATTAGCTAAAAGATATAGAGCATATTTAGATTGATCAAAAATAAATTTTTATTTCTTCTGCTGAGTAAAATGGAACACTTTCATTAAGTTGAAGACAAATAATAATGACTGGGAAATATAGTTAAATGTCAAGAAAATCAAGATAAAAATTGAATTCTTATCATATTTCGTAATATAAATAAAAGCAATAATTATATTTCCCTCTTATAAGATTTTAAATTAAATTTTATTGAAATGTAAATAGTTTGAGTACATCGAATAATTGAAACACAGGCATTAGTAATACAACTTTTGTTTCCGAAATATATAATTTTTATTGAATAGAATTAGAAATGAAATGTAATGCTACATAAATTCCATAATAATGAAATCACAGAAATTTTTGATAATAAATGTTAAATTGAGAAGAGGAATAAAATTGAATAAATACATTAAGAAGAAAAAGAAATATTCGATTTATAAATGACTAAAATAAATTCTCCATTTATATGCAAGCAGAAAATATTTCATTCATAACAATTTTCTTAATATTTTACAAATGAAAAGAAACGCCATTTATCTATTTATAATGAGAAAAAACTCCATCTATCCATTTATCTGCCTCCAGAAAATTAGCATTCAGATACGGATGAAGAATTACTAAAACATTAAGAAATGCATTTTTCCCGTAAGAAGTACTCGAGGGTAGATTGACTTTGTAATAAAGCAATTTTTGCTCTTTTATAAAAAAGAAAAATCAAAATAATAACATCTAATATCATTAATATATTTTACGTTCATTTGAGAAACTCTTGATTTTCGATGGCATATAATTATTTACACATACTTATTACGATATTTTTTCATATATTGCAAATTGATTTGGATTTATTTATAAAGGGATGATTGAGTTTTGTTTTCGTTAGCATTTAAAAAGCAACTACATCATTGATGAAATGCTTTGGTAAATATTTTCCCTAACTACCCTAATTTAACATACTAGGGTGTCCTGTGTTTTCTATCAATCACTGTGACCTACTAATGATAATCACAGAGTTATCCCAATTCCCCTCGCTTTCTTTGTACAGAGTTTTATGATTTTTGCATGCATTTTTTAGCTAACGGTAAATAAATTGGAAAAAGATTTGAAGATTAAAAATAGTATTTTAAAAATAGTGCATAATTTCTTCATATTAATGCATATATTTTCGATTGATGAGTTAATAATTATTCGAAAGCTCAAAATTTAAGCAATGTATAAGTACATAATATAACGTAGTTTAATATTTTTAATGATTTATTTTTTTGTTTTGTTTCTTTTATTGCAAGAATTAATAAGATTTAATGCGTTTTTTATTATAAATAATTACCTGAAAGTAATTTCATGTCGTTTGCATTGTTATAATACGCAAGTATAAAAACTTCTACAAGAAAATAATGATTTCAAGTATTGGAGCTAAATAATATTAATAAAATTCCAGATTTATCATTTAAAATACATTGTGATCAAATTATTCAATTCTTAAAAGCCTCAAACATGTATCTAATGTGTAAAACAAATGTTGGCCAATTTAAACGGAACTGTGGGTTTTCCAAAATAATATAATAAAATCGTTAAATAAAACAATTTTAGAAAACTGTTGAAAAATTATATAATAAATTACACAAAAATAAAGGCAAATGTTAGAATGAAATACTTCAAATAGAACAAGTATTACAGACGGCAAATTTCATTTCAAATGAGTTTTGCCGAAGTATTTATAATGCTATTTTTCTTTAATTTAATTATAATTAATAGTTTTTATAATTTTTTTCTTCAATATCAATATCACCAAAGGCATTGTTATAACAAAAAAATAAATATGAAACTTTCAGAAATTAATCATTAAATAGTAAAATTCAGAAAATTCGAAAAGTGTTACTAAACAAAGCAGTATTTTTCTATTCAGTGCTTTCCGTATCAAATATAGTTATTCATAAATCAAAATTAAGATACTGAATATTTATAAGTTGTAAGAAATCTCAATATTGGAGTGAATAAGAATATTAGGGTTAATATGTGAGAGTGTGTGTGTGAGAGAGAGAAAGAGATTGTAAGGTTTCATGCATAAATTGCATAATATAGTTTAGCATCAACACTTTACTATGAAAATATGAATTTGAATTTGTGAAATTAGAAAACAAATCAGTAATAAATAATTCAAATTTTTAAGATTAAAGTAAGTTCATGATAAAATTAAATTATATTTTTATAGATTTGCATGATCTTTTAGAATTAAATAAATAATGAGTTTTGAAATAGTATCGATTAAATTTAATAAAACTATATATATATATTAATCATTACTTTACTTAGTTATCCTCCAATTATTTTATAAAGATATTGCATTTAATCCAATTGATAAAATTATGTCTCATTGCATATATAGCTTTCGATCATTTTCATTAACACGTCATAGGATTTCACTCGAAAATTTTTTTGTTATTTAAAGTTATAGTATACTTATTTAAAATTTCACAAATACTGGTTTCTTGGAAAAATAAGTATGTATATGAGAAAAATAAAGTATTAATCAAAAAAATTAATAAATAAAATATATGTTTCAGACATTTCATTAAAAAACTTATGTCACAAAAATTGTTTCATAAATTATTTATTTATAAATATCATAAAACAATAAATAAACAATTGGGATTGGGTTTTGGGGTTAAAATCTATCCGAGAGATTTTTTTTACATTGAATATTATTAAAAATGCGATTGATATCTCATAATAATCTAAAAATATGTAAACTATCTATACTTTTTTTATAATTAATACTGTAAATAAATAAAAATAGATACTACATAAGTACTTCCCATATTTATTTACAAAGTAGAAAAATAAAAGCACTTACGAATTTTTTCCTTTTGTATAATCCATATAGCCATTTTATTAATCTGCCAATAAGTATTTTCTAGAAAATGCTCTACGCAACATTTCCAGAATGTATTTGTTCCACTCAGAAATAACAACAAAAACAACATTTATATTTCTCATATAGAAAAAAAAATCAAACAATAAATAACTCTGAACTTTTTATGGATTAAATCTTTTGATAAAGATTCCTTAAAGAAGTACAAAATAAGTATATCGAAAATTTTATTGCGCTTAAGCCAGTGCGGAAAATGTTTCTGAAGTAAATTATAAATTTTTTTTTTAGTATTTTATGAGATTTTTGGCGTCCTTTCTTCTGATTAAATGAGAGTAACATTTATTCTTTTTTAACAACATTTGCTAACTAGAAATAAGTTTTTTTTCTTTTTGTTACTGTTTTCGTACAGATAAAATATTATTTTAAAAACTTTTTTTCTCACAGTTGATTTTATTTTCAATTTAATCAATTTTTTTTAATCAAAAATTACAAAAATATCATACCTTCAAAAAAATGATGTTGAAATTTTTCAAAAAGTTAATTTAGAAGTTTTAATATTTATTTACAATTTGTGATTAAATAATTGTTTTAATACATATAGAAATATTTATTCATATATAGATTTTGCTATTGAATGCATGCAGTGAAACATTCCTGTACTCAGAAATTTGAATAACGGCATAGTATTTACACATTTCAAATACTTTTGTAATTTTACAGCAATAATTTTAAAAAATAACCCTCCTTCAAAATATCTCTATATCTGAAATAAAATTAGTAAACTTATTATATGTGTAATTCTTTATTTGATGTTCGAAAATATTAAATTAACAAAAAGAAGTCCCAGTTCATTTATAGTGAGTTCATTATAATATTGATATATTCAGTTCATTTTGTAAATTAATTACTGTATAAAAACGTTAAATTTTGAAATAATTATGAAAAAACGAAATGGAAGTTTAAGTAATTTTAAGATTTAGTTCTCATACTTAGAACATCTTTTTACTTACACAGTGCATTTTTGCTTTTTTATATTTGTACACCTACATGAAATAATTATTCATGAGGTATACGTGGATGTATTGTTATTAAAATGCATGCAAATATTTGTTGTAAAACATTAACTTTTGACTGAAAATGTTTTCATCTGCTTTTGTATGGGATACAGCAGAAAAAATTCAAAGTTACTGCATCATAGAGTACAAATTATCTAAGTTTTTTTTTTTTTTATTTTTTATTTATTTTTTTTTTATCTGTGTTCATATTTTTTTGTCGACCACTTTAATTATAAAATATTTTATCTTATACCTTTTATTTTACTTATCGTTTTTTTTTTTTTTTTTTTTTTACAATGTCAAACATAAGGTTGTTATTTTACAATGAAATGGATTGAACAATTAAAGCGACAGTATGTTCACTTGCGCTTATGCACCACAACAAACAATGTTTAATGATATATGCTGTTTGAAGAAGTATAATGTACACATAATCTAGAAATAGATAAAAACGTAGGGAGAGTAGTTCTAATAATAACTAGCCATTAAAAATTGATTTCAACAAAATTCGAACGTTTCCATGAGAAAATTAACTCATGAAACAAGAATAAGGGACCGATTAGTGTGGCGAATAGCAAAAACAGCTTAGGCTGAAGCCTTACATGTCCTACAAATTCATTTTCTGACTGAAGGAAACAAATTCTCGATACCTAAAATATCCTAACAATTTACGTGAGGGCATATGTCAGTTCTAGGAGAGATTCCTTTCTCTAATGGGAAGCTCTTTACCATGCAACAAACTCGTTTCTCCCAGAACGGTAAAATGTGTTCTGTAGATGAGATCCAAGCATACCTTGACAACTGTTATGCATCGCGAGAATCGAAAATCGATCATTGTTCGGAATGGACCGCATAAAATCTCTGATTTTTGTGTGTAAGGGGCTTAGTTAAAAAAAAGTGTAAAAAAAGAGCAAAAAGTGTTCTTGGTGGGACACCAAACTACCTCACAAGATCAAAAAGAAAAGAAATGCTTTACCTTGCCAGATTTAATCGACGGTATTGAGATTTATCAATACGGAACTCGCCAGATCACATTACCATGGGTTACAGGGGATGGTCCATTTTGCAGTTTGGGTTTGCACTCAACCACATAAAAGTTTGGACTTTCTAAAACAAATATTTCGGTGAGTATGCTGTAGATTAAAGTTAGAATATTTGTGAACCATTGCTGAAAATTTAAATAAAGAAGTGGGCCTCTTTATTGCTTCGTAAAACAGTCACTTTGAAACTAATTAAACTCATTTATTATAAAAGTTTACTCCATTTATTAGATAAAATTTACTCATTATTATTTATTATATTTCGTTAATCGATTGATTTTTTTTAATATTAAAAGTAGTTTATACCAGATTTTTGTAGCTGTTAGTCTTATACTTGATTTATATCCATTTATCAGCATTTTCATAAGCAACTGTCGACTAGTCGACTGGAGTTACGTTTAGTAATATGCTCTTAATTTTATAAACAAAGGATGTTTTGAAAGTAAATAATTAATTTATTCATAATAAAATGGTTAAAACTTCAGCATAAACTGAAATTTATTATTTAAGCTATTTTACCGTATTTTTTACCGAATATTAATTATATTTTTTAATGAAATTTTAACCGTTATCTATCTATATATATGTACAAAATTCCAAATTTCTAAATTATGTCAAAATAATTTGATGTAGGATGTTTCGACTTCACTTATTGTCTCTCAAAAATAGGATATGCAATCTGAATTATGAATGTATGTCTAACTTTAAGCAATGTAGATTTATTACTAATATTTATTTCCGCTAGATAAATTGTCTGCTTGTCTCATTCTATAAACCAAGACAGCGTATAAAAGTATAAATGGAAATACTCTATTTTGTCAAAGATAAGCGGTATTTACAACGATTATGAAAAGCCTATTATGAAGAATATTCTATCCACAAAGTATAAAATTTTACAATTTTCGTGTCTTGTGCAAGTATCATACTTTATACCATATTATTATTTTATACTATGCAAGTTATTAATACCTATATATATACTTTGCACTTGTATTTATCACAGTATTACTTTTAATTATATAAGAAAATTCTAACAGTCAATCGTCTAACAGATATCACATTGCTATTAAAGTATTTTGATTTTACCTTTTCATGATCAAATTTATGTGCAGTAAAATGATGGAGTGGATTTTGATTTTTAGTTCCAATTTTAACTGTAAACCAGTTATTTTTATAGTTTTTCTGATATATTTCTGTTAAACAGCAAATGTTTATATTATTGCTGTTTTGAATAATTTATTTATTTTCCATAAAAGAAACGTAATATCATTTTTCAAAGTTACTACATTATTTATTTTCCATAAAAGAAACGTAATATCATTTTTCAAAGTTATTGCATTATTTATTTAAATTAATGAAAAGTTTAAAAATTATATATTTATTTATTCAGAAGTTTGAATAATAGTGTAATTCGGACACACAAAAGTTTCACCTAAATCTGAAATTATATGTCAGAGAACTCCCTCTTAAATAATAAAATTTAGATTTTAGTGATGCATTTGAAATACAATCTTGGTAATGAATTGTCTATAACTGAGCAATGAATTAATATGTTTAACGGGAAAAAAAAACGAATTATTTTAATAGCCATATTCAATTATATTATAAAATTGATCACTAAAGGGAATCATTTCAAATATTTATGGTTTAAAAAAAGTCATTAAAATAACGAACTCTTCAGTTTTAACCACAAAAATAATATTTTTAAAGATGATTGCTTGAGTAATTCTTAAAAGGAGTATTTCATAGGGCTTTTTAAATTATGAGTAACAAGTGAAGGATAAGGCCAAAGTGTTTTTATGTGGAAAAAGCTTAGAAGAAATATTTAGAATCAATTTCAGCAAAAAAATTATCTGATGAAAGTTAAATTTTCTTTATTAGATTGTATATGCTTTCTAAGGATATCTTTCTTAAAAGCAAAAATAATTTTTCTAACTCAATGGAAGTTAATTACTAAATCTATTAAAATGAGACGATAAGGATTAGCTTAAAAAACTATTCTTAATAATTTTTTCAAACAATTTATTTATTTTTAGAACCAAACACATATTTGTATTTGCTTTCTTTTTTATTAAAAAAAATATTAGAATGAGACGATAAAGATCAGTTTAGAAAACTATTCTTAGTAATTTTCTCATTAAGCAACTGATTTATTTTTAGTACAAAACGTATTTGTATTTATCCTCATTTTTATTAATTATTTTAATTAAATAATTAAATTATGTTTCTCTGAAAACAAATCTTTTCTTCTTGACATATTACAAAATCATAGCAAGTTTTCCTAATGATTAATAAAGTAAATATGTAATTTTGTTTTAAAATTTTATGAATCATAATTATTTTTTCTTCTTTAATTCATTTAATATGTAATTTTCTTAAATAATTTCCTAGAAATAGCTTAGTAATATTTAATTATTTTAACTATTTTTAAGTTAAAAAATCCTTTTAGCTTTGAAATTAGTCTCCTATAAGATTATCAAGTCTAACAATTTGTAAATTAGCTTATTTTTGATAATTTACTAAGTTATTAAGCACAGTTAATAATTTAAATTATTAATGTTAGAATTACAGAAAATTATTATTTATTTTGTAATTCAGGATGATATATGTCTGGTTTTGAAGCTGTTTCGAATTTAGTTCCTCAATTTTACTTTAAGGTTTCTCGTCAAGTTAACTTTTAATCTGTCAGAAGTAATTTTAAACTGTTTGTTGAGAAAACGATATTAACTTGATGCAGTTATATATTTTAGTTTTAGTCAAAAAATTCTGAACAAATGTATATATATATATATATCTTTTAAAAAATTGTCATCAGTATAAAATCTTCTGTTTCATTATAGTTATCATTCTTTTTTTTATCACTATAAATTCAATATTGAAGTGATTGCTATTTCCTGCTTTTATGCACAATCCTTTCATGACATTCAGTGCTTTTAATGGAATTACTCAATAACTCCATTTAGATTTTGGGATTTCGCGCTCGTAATAATCTATATAACTGATTTTAATTCAAAATAATCTTCTAATAGCTTTATTAAATTATGTTGAGAAATTTCTGAAGCATTTGTCTTCGAATATTAAATGATTCTTCGCTTTCCATTTAATCGTTGATACTAATATTTTAATTGCAAATTTATTCCTAGAATATATAATTTATTGATTAATAGGCAGGATTTTAATCTCAACACATAATTAGTATTGTTGAAATCACAATTTATTTCAATTCTTTAAATTTTAAAATTAATTCAAATACTTCTCAAAATAATTGAACTACTTGAAACAGTGTTTCATTTATGAAATTTCAGTATTATGAATTAATAACAAAAAACAATTAATAATACTGAAATTTTATATGTGGGGCATACATGTATTTAGTATTATTCATTAAATACGAAATAATTCAAATATTTTAGTATTATTTCATATTTAATGAAATAAAAAAGGAATACAATTTTGTATTTGGGGAATTATAAGAGAAGACTGAAATATACAGCAAATTATAAGCTAAATCTATGTAATTCCTGAATTTAATTTTTTGACTGATAATCCAATTACCAGCAATTTTGTTTCATATATGAAATTTCATAAATAAAAAATTCTGAATATTTAATGAAATATAAAATGAATATAAATTAGTATTTTGATGAGTAATGATTAGGCTGAAAGAGAGAGTGAATGATAGAGCAAATTAGAAACACATTACATATAACTTAATTTAATAAATTATTCTTTACAGTCTATATTAAAATATTTATGAATTATTATGATTACTTATGAATTAAAATTACTGACGATAGGCATTTTCCAAAGAATGAATATTTTAAGATAATTAACGAATGTATAATTTTGATAATTATCAGTAAAATTATCAGGAAAAAATGATTGATTGTTTTAAGCAATTACATATCCCAAATTCTTCCTGGTAAAGTAACAAAAATAAAAACACCATTTACTAAAAACGAAAAAACAAACATTTGAAAATTATGTAAGTTACAAAATCATTTTTTTGTCCCATTTAACATTTTTATTAATTTATATATCGTATAATGTGTGTTATTCTCGATCAGTACATAAATATAACCTTCATCTGGGTGCGGGGAGGGTCGTTATCCATATTATTTTGTCTCGAAACCTTGTATTTTTTTATATCTGGGGTTGAATTATCAGAAAAACCACTTCTGTGTAGTTTCTTCAGCTGAAGCCTCTTCACTATAAAAAGTACACATCTTATTTGCTGCTTGTGTGAGATTTTTTACCTTTCTCGTTAAATAAAATGCATTAAATATCTGAAATGCGTCTTATTTTCTTTTATACTTAAAGAACGATAAAAACGAGCATATCATGGTTAAATTTTTCCGAAGTATATGATTGAAAAGAAATTAATAAATATAGTAAAAGTGTTACTTTTACTTTTACTATATTTACGCATTTCTTTTGAATCATTCCAATATATATTCTGACTTCCTTCATGGCATCTGACTAAAATCAACGCATATTTTGCACACATTAAAGTTTCAATTGAGAATTCATTTTGAAAATTATTATTTTTACTAAGAAATATCATTTAAAAGTAAAATCATATTTAAAAATACATAAAGAATATCAGTTATAATTTTTCTTTTAATTCATTTTTCCCTGATTTCATGTAGTTTTAATATAAATAATAAAGTAAATCGTTGTGTGGGATACGGTGATATGTAGGTTTGTTATATGAACTTTATATTATGTCACTATATAATTTATATTTTTCAGAAAAGTCTGAATTATTTTTAGAAAATTTTTTACAATATAATTCTTAAACTTTCTTTTGTTGTTTTTATAACACTAAAAGCAATAATCCGTTAAGACATCATTTTGCTGCTATTTTGTCCTCCGCCTTTAATTCCGTAGTCCTATTAATTCAGAATGGTTTAAAAAAAAAAAAAAAAAAACTCAATACAACTTGAATAAAAGAGTTTCGTGTTTTACAACCAAAAATTAAATTAGTGAACTTTTACTTTCATTTACATGGGTACATTGCTATGAAAAACTCTCCGATTCCACAATATAATTTTGAAAGAAATTACTTTCTAAATTTAAAAATCTTTAAAAAATTACTTTCTAAATTTACTCGCTTTCAGACTTCTTGATAGTTAAGAAAATAAAAAAAAAATGTGTAAATAATTTTTCATTAAAATTAAAGAAAATAAAATTAGGCTAATTTATGTTTTTTTCTATAGTATTCAATAAAAAGAAGAATTTATCATTGGATTAACCATTAGTAATAAATAATTAATTTTACAGTCATTAATTTTCAATTTTATTTAAACTAATTTCCCTATACATGATACATTTACTAATCTTTCTACAGCGGAAAATATTTTTATTCTTTAAAACTTTCTAAACTAAAGGCCTGATAATTATTTTAAAAATATTGACGCTTTGTAAATTTTGGATTAATAATTTTAACTGAATTTAGTTTCAAGTTTATCATAAATTTATGATAAAAACTTCAGAAAATTAAATTTTATGATTTTTTTCCTAAATTAATTTGTTATAAACATGATTATCTGTTTTATTTCTTAATATCATAAGCTAAGCTTCTACAGGAAATAAATCAAATTCATAATTACATTCTTCCTAAAAGATTGAATTCTTGTTAGTTGTTTGTTTGATGATTGCTTCATTAAATTTGAAATTTATTTTAGAAATCGCTATAATGTATTAAAATCCTACTAATCAATACATCTTTAAAATAAAAATCAAATTTCAAATTCTTTTCAAAAGTAATAAATTAGCTGATTTAAAACAAAAAATCAGCTATTTATAAAAGTAATAACTAATGTTATGATTTTTGGCTAAATACTGAACAAAATATAAGAATCTAATTTTTGTTACCGACACTCTAATGAGAATTTAGAAGAAGATAATCTAAATTTGTGTGATAAATTATGAGGATTTTCCTTCTTACGAAATTGATTTTTAAATTATTATTAATAAATTGATTTCGCGTTCATTTCGTAATAATTGTCCCGTAAAGCAGGATGAAAATCTGAATTTAATATTTTCTTTTCTTTTATGTTTTAAAACTATTGTTAATTCAATTCTTATAAATATAAAAGAAGTTTTTATAAACATTATTTTTAAATAAGTAATAAATGAAGTGGAAAATATAAAATATATATTTTAATTTAAGATCTAATGCAAATTAATTTCATGAGAATAAATTATTAGCAATTCAGTTTTTCCCTAAGGTCTAAATGTTCAGTGAAAAGCATTAATTAATTTTTATGTGAAATTTTTATTTTTATTCCATCAATATATCTAGGGGCTACTTTTAATATTTAATTATCTTTTTTTACATTGAATTTATGAAATAGTGAAAGCTAAAATGAAGAATCTGACATAAAATTCGATAAATAGCACAGACATATCATGGGGAAAATTACTGCTTTGAATCTAATTGTCAATTCTTTCTTGAATGTCATACACACGTACAGTTTGAATTTTTATTAATGAGAACTTATAACTTTTATTCCTGAAACATTTCCTGCATAATATGAGTACGATAGCTTGATGTATTTTATTTCTTGTAATAGCCCCAATGAAATATGTAATAGCTACATTGAAATATGTCATCAGCATGATACGATACCTATTCCTTTAACATCAGCATGTGGATCTAATAGGCTAAATGTCATTCAGTAATCAATACTGTCTTCAAATATTGGCAGTAAAATAATCTCAAAAACATAACACACTATTAATCATAAACATCTATGATTTCATACCGTTTTTATCAGATCTTCACTCTACGAATAAAAAATTTAAAAAAAAAAAAAAACCTGATTCACCGGTCTGAAAGATAAATTGCTTTCTTCTCAGCTGTCATATATATTTTTGCATTCGAGAATTAATCCAAATAAGGAGAGCTATTCAAAATGGTTTCTGGATTAATATAAGCACTCATTGTGTCTATTGTTGTAGAAGTCAACAGGCACAGAATCAAGAATCGTAAAATGAAGGCCACAGCGCTAACCGCAGATCTCCGCATTAGCTTCCTGAATAAAATCGGCAGTATGTTGATTGCTCATATATGTTGATCGGCAGTATGTTCTTTTGTAGCAACTGTTTTATCAGCATTGATTAATCAACAACAGCCACTACTCGCATCTTCAAAAACTGTTTAAAGATTTTGACACAGCATTGTGGAGAGCCAAATAACCAAATGCTATAGTAAAGCATATCACTCGCGTCGTTCCTTTATTGAAAACTTCATACACAGTTATCAATGTCGAATAATTGGAAATTTTGAAAATTCCTAAGCACTCAACCTGATTCAGAAAAACAAAAAATACCTCTCTCTCTCTCTATGTGCAACAATGCCTCGAATGGAATACAGAATATTTCAGGCCGAAAAATAGACCTTGCCATTAGGCGACAGTAATCCTGCGCAGGGTTTAATTTTATTTAGAACGTTTTGCAAATGCATCTATTACACTAATAGTGCATATGAATGCTAGCAACTATATGGCAATCAAAAGCTTCTAAACAGCATCACGTTTTTAAATCTTGCAAAACAAATTGCTTTTACTGCTGTTGTGGGCAACCTGTTTCATTTTAATATTAATCTGAATCTAACAATAATACATGAACTTAAAAACTCAGTTCCCATGGTGATTCAGGTGTCCGTAATAATCTGGAATGAATAAATGAGTATTTCATAAGTAATATTTACATCTGATATCAAAGCTCTTTAAGTTATGATTATTTCTTCACACAAAGAACTCGCTTTTTTTTCAATACGAAATTATTGTTATTTTTTTTGAATTCAGATTTAAATGGAGAACAAATATAAATAAAAAATGGGATCCATTATTAAATGGATATAAGAAAAACAAATTGAGGTCATCATATTCTCATAATGATAACACAAATTGCTAGCATAAAAATACGAAGTTCAAAAAAAAAAAATCTCTATAATTTACTATAATCTATAATTTAATATAAATCATTATTTCTCGAGGAGACTTTTTATTTACATTTTCAAGCCGGCACTCAAACTAATTAAAAGTATTTATTTACAATCCATCTTTAAAATAAATTTATTAACTAATAGAATTTACCAGTTAAATAATAGTAATTTCATTATTTAATTGTTTTAAAGCTAAATTTCTATTTTACTTAAAAATACTTTTATCGATGAAATGAATCCCTTAAATCTCGTATTTCGATAGGAAAAAAATGTTTGTTAATAAGAAAATATGAAAGCAGGTTAGTTGGGGAAATATAAGAAAGGAAAGCACACAAGAGACATAAGGATAAAAAGAAAAATTATTAATAGATTTATATTCTCTTACATATGTATTTTTTATTCTATGTGTTATTTAACTTTTTTCCTTATTTTCTTAATTTATTTCTAGTATGAAATAAACTATAATTACTTTTTTGATAGTTCAAGAATTTCAATTCTTTGATAAGCTCAAATATAAATTTAGGGATCATTAAAGTTACATTATATATTTATTACACATAAAACTATTGTACTTTCAAAAATAATCCCTGCGTGAATGATGAAGCTTTACGCAGAACACAATGAAGATTCACTTCAAACAGAAATAGTGATCTAACTATTATAAATAAGAAAACTATCAAATTATTTTAAGATTCAATAGACAAAATATTGATACATTTTAAAATATTAGTATGAGTGCAAAACTTGAATTTAGCTATAAATTTTAAATTTATTGTTTATACAACAGCCTTTATTCGTTTTTTATACTTTGATTTATTTAACTTAAATGACAAATAACAAATAAAAATAACTAAATATATAGTAAAATTACAAAATAAATTATGACAAATAAAAATAATAAAATATATATGAGATAAATACAGATAAATAAGTAGTTAAATTAATTTAAAAAAAGTATGAATAAAAATGATGATATTTTTACTGTGGTAAAGTTCACATAAATCCACATCATCTTGTAGATGGAAATTATCTGTTTATTAAATAAAGCAACGCCGAGAAAGTCTTCCAAAAGGATTAATGGCTTTCACCTTAAGATGCTCAAAAAAAAGTTCCGAAAATTCTTCTGGTGGAAAGAAATGTCATGATCAATGATAATTTGATGTCAAAGCAAATAAACTGAGCATGGTAACTGGGAAAAACTTGGAACTCTAAAATCACTTAACTTTATTGAAACAACTTCTTTCCTACAACATTTTTTTAAGATATTGAATCTCGAATTAATATCTTCATAGAAATAAAACTTTTAAGTCTATATTGGTAAATTTATAGCTGTAAATAAAACATAATCGGTAAAATCAATTCTTTTCCAATTGAACTCTAATAATTTTTTTTTCAACTAGAGCATATAATCGCAAATAAAATTTTAATATAATATTTCAAACGTATAAAGATGATTTTCCAATCTAATAAAACTTACAGTAAAAATATTTTTTACTGTACGTATGTTTCATCCATTGTGAGTACTTTTACTTTTCTGCATATATATTTATTCTAATTTTTTTATCTAAGTTCTTTTAATGCGATCATTCCTCGGGGGAATTCCTCATAGATATTTAGACATTTGTCCTTCGAATATGCCAGAAAATAGTGTTCATTTTGCATACCTGGACATCTCCCACCTGATGAAGATGTGGTCCCTATGCCTTTTTCTTGTCATTTGCATCTATATTTTAGTATTTTTAATTTTATATTTCTGGCTTCAATAAGTTTCAAGTTTTATCTTATTTATATTGGCAAACCTTTCCTTATCTGCTTTTGCACTGGCTAAATTTTCTTTAATGTATTGTAGCTCCTATTTTATTGTATTGTATTTATTACTTTATATATATATATATATATATATATATATATATATATATATATATATATATATATATATATATATATATATATATATATATATATATATATATAGATATATATATATATATATATGGTATTTATTATAAATTTGAAAAGGGCAATTTTCTACGCACAATAAATAACTTAAAATCTATGAATTTCTAAAAAATTTATAAATGAATATCTAATGATAAGCTGCTTTATTAATTAGTTTTAAATATTTTGTACTATAATTTCATAGTGATTAGGAAAAATGTATAGTTGTATATAATTATTAAAATATTTATACTGTATTATTAAGTAAAATGCAAATAGTTACATTTTAATACAAATTATGTAAAAATTAAATATTTTTGATGTCATACATTTTTTCAATAACATTATTTCTAAATTTTTAATCCTTCTACAGAATTTGTTCTATGTAAATATTAAGTATTTTAGTAGTCTTTTAAGATGTGAAAATTAATTTTTAATTTTTCTCTCGATAAGTTGTTTTGCCAGAACTATAAAAACAGATTTTCTTGAAAATGAAATTAGTATTTCCGAATGATTTAACATTTTTGTAAAAAAATTTAATTCTTTCAATATATCTATTATTGGTTTGCCATTCTACAGTTTATTTTATGTTTCAGATTCATTGCGTCAGTTACTATATTCACACAAGTAGAAGAAAATTTATGGAATTGCTTTTTTATTAACTTAACTAATCAAACTAAAGTAATATTTTTAATATTGTTATCACATTTTTTTTTTATTTTGACAATGAATTGCCATCTTTTTATGGTCCTTATGATACAATGTGACTTGACAATAAATTGAACTATGAGTTCGTACTGTACTATTTTTTATATATTTTCAAAAACTAGCTGTACTATTTTTTGCTAATTGTCAATTTTGGCTTGGCTTAACTGCTACTAATCTTAATGTTCTGCAGTGTATATTTTCTATTGGGTTAAGAAAATGCATTCTAAATGAGAATAAAATTTTTCTTTTTAAATTCAAGAGCAAAAAAAACGAGGATTTTTAATAGAATTATTTGTGGGGGGGGGAGAACTTGTAGGGAAATACTGATACTTTTAGATACTGGGAAGCGAGACGGTATTTCTTTTAAAAAAATTTATTAGTTGTAGATTTTTTTTTACAATTTGCTTTTATTCTTATTCATATTCTTTGGTTCTTGGAAGTAAGAAAAAATTTAACTTTGTATATTGTATCAATTTTTAAAATCAACTTGTATATTGTTTTTTACATTTTCTTTCTTCATCTAATTTAGTAGTACATTGAATTTTTAAAATAAGCATATAATCAAAGAATTTATGAAAAATAAAGTTTCAAAAATCTCTCTCTTCAAAACAACGAACGTAAGAAATAATTATTATGGTAGATAATAAAAAGTAAATGTCAGTTTAAATCAACTCGTAACATTAAAAAAATGTTAAGAACCAGGAAATAATTGAGTTTTAAAAAAAATAAATTGAAAAGAAAATTATATTGATACGAATGAATGATTATTTATTTTTCCAGGTTGGAAAAATTGCTGGTTCCAGTTAATATATTTACAAAAGAATTTATTCTTGTCTTTATCCATGCAAATGTAATCAATTTTAATACCCAACTTATCAACTTTTATGACATTATATATTTATACTTACAAATCTACTGCAATTTATAATTTGAAAGGGCAATTTTCATAATCTGCCTTAAGGAATTATCAAAAAATATTTAAAATTTTTAAGGAATAATAAAATTTTGGTAAAATTCTAAACTTATAAAAATAGATAATTGCTACAAAAATATCTGTAATTTATTAATATTTTAACGCGTGGGGGAATACGTTTATTAATTAAATCAATTACTTAACTTCATTTTATAATCCTTTTATTCTATTTTTATTTACATTGTCAAATAATTAAATTTTTGCTTATAAAACTTAATGGTAAAATTTGTTAAAAACTAAAAATTCTAAGTAAATTGCTATTTTCTGCAGTAAAAACCATCAATATCTTTCACAGAGCCTGAAATTGCAGTTTAAAATGGATTCCGAACTATTATAAGTATCTTCGGTTGCAATGAGTAGAAACCATGAACACAGAACAAAAGGTCAGAGTGCTAACACTATTCGCCTGTCAGTTTGGCAGTATTAAGCTGAGATTGATGTTATCAGTATCTTATGGGATGCATGAAAAACGATTTCAATTAAAATTTCCTTGTTATTTTGCTTGAAATCGAAATTTTATAACGTTTTCAATATGATTCTCAATATATTCTTTTATTTTGCTTAAGAAATATTTGCATTTTACAATTTAGAGCAACTTTTCACACAAGGTTTTATTTACTTAAAAGATTGTATATAATATATTGAATGGATAATCATCACTGTAAATGTTAGGACGTCATTGCGTAATGTTTAAATCTATATATATATACATATTTCGTTGGCTAATGAAATACGGCATCAAGAAATATTATATCAGAGATATCATAATAAAAAATTTATATGGCAGATTATACGTTATACAACGATCAAATGATTAATATTGCAATCTTTGGTAAAATGAGAGTAATAAGAAATTGTAGTTTGTATCGCTACCACACATTGTTGACTGTAACCACCACCATTAGCCTCGACATAAAATCCAAAAGGCTATATAAATGCATGTTTGGTGCATAACAGAACATAAGACTTCCATATAGTTCCAAAATTCTTCAGGGATTGCAGTGGATGGTGTATTTCAAGTCAGTTGTTGTACATACAAGGATGAGACATTTTCAATTGATAATTGATAGGAAGAATAAGCAGGGTAAAGAAACAATGAAATTTGATAAGTAAAACAGAACTCTTGGATGTTGCATATCATGTGTGATCGAGCATTACCTTATTGAATTATGGCTGATGGCAAACACTGAAGGTATAAAAAAAAACCACGAGTTCCAACACCACAGAAATGTAACTTTGGCTGTTCAGTGTACCAGCAATGTATATTAGAGGGATGCATGAGGGAAATCGAATACAATTTTAAACCAGGATACCGGGTACATGACCAAAGTAGAGATGCATAACTCATCAGTTCAATATCTTTCACCACAATATCTCTGGACTCAAATCAGACATTCATGGGGTTATTGGCAGCAGTAGGGTTCCTCAGTAAAAGCATTGTTGTTCCATTCCACTGTCCGTCATTCATCAAATCATTAGCAGCGCAAAGGCCTATGGTTTTGAATCAGGGGTAAACAAAATAATGGACAGCTTGTTCAATGTGCCCTCACATCATTTAACATCTTTTGCAGCTGACATTCTATTCAGCTGCAAAAGATGTTAAATGATGTGAGGGCACATTGAACGAGACGTAACAGATTGAATAGGATGTGCTATGGTTTGTGATGTAGTTAAGCAAGCCCTCACTGACATCTGCAAAACATGCCTGCCATCACGTACAAATCTGCAAACAGGTGGGTGTCATCAGTCTGCCGTTCTCTCCAGTGATTACAGATCCGCGTTACACTTTCTTAATTTTGTACAACATCATCATCGATTATTTAAGGGATAATCCACAATCACTAAATGATGGTCTGAATGTCATAATATTTTATATGTGATAAAAGTAACAGAACAATAATTTAATTTTCAATATCATTATCAATTTTATAAATGAATATGATAATTTGTTAAGTAAAATAAATATGTTGATCTCAAATGGATATTTTGTTCTACTTCAACTCATAAAAATAAACAATTAGTAGACTGATCATTATTGTGAAATGCTAATCTTTGTAAATAAAAATACTTAACTATTTTCGATTTTTACTTATTGTAAACATTTTAAAATAAGTAATTGGTACAAAAAGGAAAAATATTTCCCATAAAAATTTTTAAATAATAAAAATTTCATTTCATGTCAAAATTAAAATATTGCTTTAAAAATAATTATTTATTTATAAGCTTCAAATTTTAAATATTCTCTAACAGTCAGTTTTTTTTAAATCTTTTGCGCGAGATAATGGAAAAAATAGTGGATATCTTTCAATAGATGAAATTAAATTTTCTGTTCCTAGAATTACTTTTGGGGCCAAAACTCTCAAAGCAAAGATTTATCCAAAGGTAAGTTATTTCGGTATTCTTGATTAAAATTCTCACTCTTGAATGATTTTTTCATTACATTAATTTTCCTTTATACTGAAAATAATAAAATACTTTTCTTGCAGCTAAATTAAAATGGTTCATTCGATTCAAATATAATATTTAATTTTTACTTAAAATAAAAATTTATGAAAATTAGGAAAAAGAAAGACTGAAATATTTTTGTACACAACTTTTCTTTTCTTGTCAAAATATTTTTTAATTATCTAAATCTTTGTAATAAAGATAACTGAGCATTGAAGTTTTGCAATACTTTTATGAAAAAAGATTTTATTTAAAAGAACATCAATGATTCTATGCACATAATTGTGATAAAAGAAAATAAAAGAATGCATAGATTTCATACATTCAACTGAACTATCATACATGGTTTTATTGTTTAAACCTCATAGCTATGTTTAAGGCTTATATTGTATTTTTACTAAATCATACTTTTTAAAACAAACTAGAATAGTAGTATGTAATATAACGATAAAAAATTTTAATTAGATTTTAAATTGGATTTATTAAATTTTTTCTAAGTGAAATCTGTTTAACATTTTGATAACAATTTACGTGCTAATTTGATAGACATCTATTATAACTACACTAATGGGAAATGTTGTCAAACACAATAATTTTTTCAATATTTAACTATTTCCTTAGACCTAGAGATTTATGGGTTTGAATTATGTATTTACTAACTTTAGGATATAGGATAGTTAAAAATATTTTATAGAATTCTATCCTCCAAAGTTTTGCAGAATTTTTTGTATACTATATCAGTTAACATTTTAAAGGCTCAACACACATATGAGTATTTTAAGCATCTTAAAAAACTATAACATAATATTTCTTGGATTATAAGAAAAATCAAATAAAATAGTTACATTTGTAATCATATTTCGTCAAAGAAATTGCCTATGAAAATTCCAAACATTCTACTATATTAATTTAGTAGGATGCCTAAGTGTGTATAAGTATAAAACTAAAAAACTGCAGTTTGTGAATAATAATCCTAATGTCAACAATTATAGCAAAAGTTAAATAAATATGTATGTGAGTATATGTGATATGTATAAATATTGCTGATTTATGCTTTTGTGTACAGTAACAAGTTCCAAATTTCGTACACACAAGCAAAATTTCTTCTTAAAGTGGAAATATTTTAAAATTTTCAAATAAACTATGAAAATAAAATTCTAAAAAAATTGTTTCTCAAAGAAACTGCACACTAGAAAAAAATTATTATTTCATGTTTGTGTGAACTATGTACTATAGAAAATACTTTTACAAAAATAACTTCTAATAATTCACTCTTAAAAACAAAATAGTGCTTTAAAATTGCTTTTACTTTCCTCAAAAAGCTTACATAATTTTTCCACTATTAGCTTATACATGATAATAATTAAATTATTTGTCAAATACTTTTTATGCTTGTCTTTTAGATTTAAAAGGAAAATTAGTCTAAAATTTCTTTTTAGTGACTAATTTTCCTTTTAAATTTAAAGGAAAATTAGTCACTAAAAAGAAAATCGTACTTCATATGAATCTTTCGTACAAGTAAGTGCCATTACCATTCTATGGAATGTATTATTAGGTTACTGTGGAACAATGTGAAAGTTTAATACACTTCGTGAAATTAATAAAACGTAATTATTTCACAAATACAAGATTACTATAAAAATGGTATTCCTGACTATTTAAAGAAACACAAAATGATTCTAAAGAAATTAATTTACAGAAAAAGAGAATTTCGCAAAAAGCGTATTCAAACTTTCGAAACAATAATAATGTAATTATATATATATATATATATATATATATATATATATATATATATATATATATATATATATATATATATATATATATATATATATATATATATATATATATATATATATATATATATATATATATATATATATATATATATATATATATATATATATATATATATACATAATGTAATTATATATATTATACAAATGTAATTGTATATATATATATACATGTGTGTGTGTCATTTTTAATTAAAATAAAGTTCATGATAAAGAAATGAAATTATTTTTCTAAGGATGCTTATAATTAGCCCATAATTCTTACATTAATTGGTTAATTATATTTATTTCATGAATACCCCCTTTATGGAATAAAGAAACTAAATCATAATAATAAACATATTAATTTCCCAAAGTAATCTATTGCTAATCATTCACAAAAGGAGGAACAACTTTGTGAAAATGATGAATTTTCACACACAAAACGTATTTATTATTAACTTAAAAATATTTTTACTTGAACTGCAAGTATTTTGAAAAAGAATTTTTCTTCTAATGAAACTTTTTTCAGAGAATTTATTAATTAATATTGTATTATATCATCTTGAAAACGTATTTCTCATTACATAATTAGAGGTATTCGAACATTGTGTTTTTCAATACAATATATCTATTATTTTAAAAATAAATACCTAAAGTTTTATTTCTTAATAGTAAAATGTTCAATAAAACTGCAATCTGCTCGAATGCATTTTCTGAAAATCTGATTTATAGTTTCCTTAGTCGTTTTGAAAGCTTTAGAAAGGAAAACAACAAACAGTAGGATTTGTGATTTGAACCTGAAAAATTGTTGAAGAGCTTTTCTTATCTAATTTTCTTCTCTGAAGTGATTTATGCTTTTTTTTTCGGAAATGTTCTTACGGGTTTTTTTTCTTGAATTATTTACCATATGACCCATAAAATTCATTTTCTAAATAAATAATAAAAGTACTAAATAAATACAAATCCAAAGTTTATTTATAACAAAGAGGTATATGCTTGCAAAATTGCTTCTTCAACTTTATTACCTATCAATAGTAGAATAAATATTTCTTTAGGAAACTTTACGTCTAAATGTGTTCTTCGAAAAGTGTTTTTTGCATGATAAATTTGATTTAGGAAAGCAGTTTTGTTGGTATAAAAAAGAAGCAATTCATTTCTTAGAAACACTATTTCATAAAAATTTCTTGAAAATGTTGAAGAATCTTCATAAAAAGCTTTTACTAACTTAGCATTTTAATCAATATTCTGTGCTTCATAAAGATGTGAAGTGTTTTATGAATGTATTTTAAGGTGTCTGCATAAAGAGCAAAATAGAATTTCCTTTCATAAACAAAATATGCTAGCTAGAACTCTTCTTAAATTGCTTAATCTTGTAAATTTATGCCTTTTTGTAATTTAAGAATGAAATTACAATACGGACTTACATTTATTCGTATTGTGTATTTTTTATTAGATAAATTAATTTCTTCGTTTGTATAGTATTATGTGTCCATTTAAGTTATTTTTAAGTAGTTCGGGACAATTTGCTTTCGACAGTTTTCTTTATACAGAGTGAAAAATAAGTAACTGCAATTTCTTCAGAACATAAGTACAGTAACAGCACAATGAAACAAAAAATATATTGTTTTTATTTATGTGACTGTATAGAAGAAAAAACCAAACCTTGTGTGTTGCTGTCATAATCTATCTGTTTATGATTACATTATATTTGTTTGACAATTTTGCATACATATATGACTAGATTTCCATATGTAAGATAGAATCATATTTCTATAAACGTTTTCTTCCTGATTCCTTTATTAAGTATTATACCATATGTTAGCTCCTATTAAAAATCGAAGGTTGATTATCAAAATTTTCAAAAATAAACACTTTAAGTGAAGTAATTATCATACATTATGCTATTCTTAGCTTTAATTTTAGAGACCAAACTTTTCTTAATGTTATCATACTGCTTAATCTAAGCAAATAGTCATTATTAGATTCTAATCTAAAACTTTTATGACTGACAGACATGTATATATTTAGTTTTTTAAATAAAAACTAATTGAATTATGTAAATTAAAATACACGTGCATTTATATGCTAAAATATCTCCTCTTATAAAAGGAATGAATACCATACGTGATTGCAATTCAATCTTTGAAGATTTTTTTTGCCCAACGTCAGTACTCGATTACAAATTACAGAAAAAAGCTGAAGGATAAAAATTTTATTCAATAAACATTTAAAGGTTATCAACATTCTATCGATATAAAGGGTTAATTCTAAATTTGAATCTGTAATTATCTTAAATAGCATTTATAGCTCATATTGAAGAAAAATTTAACTGCAATAGATAGAAGAAGAATATAAATAAGTACTTTCTTTAATCACCCATTAATCTACATTTTTCACTATACAAATGAAAATTCCTTTAACATTTATACCAATAAATCCAACAAACCCAACATGTAACAGCTGGATACCTCACTTATAATTGGATGTCTCACTTGGATGATTCACAAATTAAAATTTAATAAATTGCAAAAAATGGAATTGTGCACTTTTTGAATTTTAATAAATTTTAATTTCAATGCTGTATGTAATGTATAACTGAATATATTTAGAAAAAATGTCACTTATAATAAAAATCAATATCACAATAAATGTAAATGAATAATAATAACTATGTAAATAATGTTAAAGAAAATATTAATCTTAAGAACATTTATTTTTCCATCATTTTTTTCAACTTCTTGTTTCAGGCAGTTAATCGATTTAGCATTAAAACCATTCAATTGTCTCTTGCACTTGAACTGGAATAATGTTTCAGTCTCGGTGTCCCCCATCCCAGGCGCAGAAGGAAAAGAAAGTTCTTAATCTTTCATACAGTTAATCTTTAATTTTCACACATAGAGTAATGTAAGCTTGTATTAATATTTTATTGAAAAATTTTGTTTTTGTCTACTTCCTTTCTGTTTAACAATCTTTATATTTTATAGTTTTAATTCCATTTCTTATATTAATTGGAGTTAATCAACTTATTTAAGTATTTACAGCATTTTAAAATACATTTATTACATACGATTGTATAAGTTTGGAGATATGTTTAAGGTTACTAAAGAAATCATACCTAAAAACAGCTGTACCGCAATATGGAAGCTTCTGTAATATGCTATATAAATTGGAAATTATTTCTTATGTTTCATGATATCTTGAAAAATTTAGTCTTATAATAAATCTAATCTTAGTCTATTATTCTACTAAATTATTTATTATAAGACTAAAAATTTAGTCTTATAATAAATAATTTAGTAGAATAATAAATCTATGTAACTCATTTAATTATTTTTAAGCTATAGTTTTAAAAAATTTCGTACAAACTATAGTTTATATTTTCATTTGAAGTGTTCAAGATTAATCAAAGCATTCAATTTAAAACTAATATTTCTTTAAAGATATAGGACGCTGAATAATTTTATTCAAAAGAGATCTTCTTAATATAATAACATTTTAAGTAATTGTTGTTGTCATTTTAATGAAATTATGCGATATATTTGATATTCAAACCAAAAAGATTTTTGAAACAAAATTAAAGACCATGAAATAACCTAATAATTACCCCACAAAAATCTTAATGTGAACTTAAGAAAAATATTTTAAGTAAGAAACTATTGGGATATTTTTACTTAATATTAACAGAATATGTTTTAGTATCAAAAGATTTATAAACTTTAAGCACCTGAAAAAAATTTTTATTGTTTTGATGTATCATAGAATTTTTTATTCGCTTTTTGTAACATTATTGCTACAAAATTAATTTCCAAGTTTATTAAATAATAATTTTAGTTGAAATGTATTTTAAGAAAGTCGTAAATTGTGTGCTAAAATCGAGATATTTTATGCTAAATTTGTACATTGTGTTTCCAGTACTCGTTTACATATTTGATTTCAATAATCGATTTTCACGATAAGATCAAGATATTAAAAATATGTAATCAAAAATGATGGTCAACTATGTAATCAATAAACACTAATTTTTATAAATCTAATACCAATTCTTATTTCTAATGCAATTTTTGCACTTTTACATGTGAAAAATAAACACATTTCATTCCTTCAACTGTTTTCTTACAACGAAGAATCTCTTTTCTTATATTCTAATATTATATTCTTATTTTAATCAAACTGGTTTAGTCTTTTGTGATCTAACTCAAACGATAAATTAAGTTTAACAAACCCTTTTTTTGCTGTTTCAAAAATCCTAAATTACTGGGGCTTTTTCATTTACAAAGCAAACATAATTAAGTAGACTATTCATAACCACAAAAGTAAAATGGCAAACAATTTAAATTCAGAGATAGAATACGAATATGTTCATTAAATTCTGAAAAAAAAGCTTTAACCATCTTCAAATGTAATCTTTTTAGAAATTTTATATCAATGAAACCGTCTTCAAGCGGATTTAATATTGTTAAATTATTATTTTTTCTCCAATTTTCGAAATTTTTTTAAACATTTTATTCAACAAAAATCTTGCAGATGGAGATAAATTCATTATTTTCGTATGCATTTCAACTGAATTTTAATATTTTCATTTTTCATAGCTGAAAATAATAAATTTTGTTGAAGAGCATTCCTTCTTTCTTTGTGGTATAGTAGTATTTTAAAAATAAAAACGAAATATTTTTCGTATAAAAATATGCTTTTTTTTATGTTCTTTTAATCTTAAATGGATACTATATAAATTAATTTTATTAAAGAATTTGTATGAAAATATTTCGCTGTAACTAGTCGTTTTTATCTCACGTTCTTTCTCTAATTGTTTTTATTTTTATAAAAAATATAATAATATTTAACTTTTTTATAAAAAAATAAATCAATAATTTTGACAATATGTGTAATGTCGGTATTACATGAAAAAGCGTTTGTATTTCCTTTTTAAGAATTCAATACTAATAACGGAATTTTGCTAAAAGCTTCAAAAATCAGTTAGATATATATTGAGTAACTGAATATAAAAATTCTCCAGCTTTTAAAATCGAAAATATTAAATTTTATGCGAGTAATTATTTTTTACGATGGCAAATAACACTCGAATAAAATGTCGGTCGGAAGTTTATCTACTGGAAATAATTTTGTTTGTTTTCAGATGTTCTTCGTCATTATTATAGAGAAAATAAATGACAAGCATAGAGAACATCTGAAGATGAGATAATGAAATGTTACAGAATTGTGCGGGATATTGTAACTAAGCAACCAGGGAAGGTTGCAATGATTAGTTTATCACATTGATCTATTGGAAATAACCAGGAATTGTTTGAAAGGAAAAGAGAAGCGTTTCAATAAAAGAAAATAATAATTTGAGCTTTCCAAGATGAAGCAAATGATTTGATCAATCGCTTTCATGCTATCTATACCTCCAAGTTCAATGTGAAGAATTATATGTGTTAGCATGCATTAAATAGATTCAGTTCGACTTAATAGATATTATATATATATATATATATATATATATATATATATATATATATATATATATATATATATATATATATATATATATATATATATATATATATATATATATATATATATATATATAGATATTATATATATATATATATATATATATAATATATGTGATACACACACACATATTAGATTGTCTATTTATAATAGTAGATAGTTATAAGAACCGCAAATTTTGGAAACTAGTGTTTGGTTTAGTGATATGTAATACCGTTATCTAATAACAAAATTAATTTTCATGTTCAGAACATTCTGACTGATTCTAAAATAGATATACAATGAATTATTTAAAAGATGCAACGAAAATTAATTTTAAAAGAGTTTAATTTGCAAAATGAAAATAGGACATTACTGATTAAGTTACCTTGATCACAATTCAGTAATCTCAATCAGAGTTATTGATTACAAATTGATCAGATAAAATTGATAATCTTTAATAAAAACTAAAATCAATTTCTTGTAAAAGATTTCCTTGATTCTATAAAAAAAACAGATTTGGCTATGGATATCACAGTAATATTTCGTGTTTTTATTATTTAAGCAGAATCATTATGAAAAATAAAAAAATACAGTTTATTTACCATTCATATCAAAAATAATGGTTCTTTGGGATATTAAGTGACTTTAGCTTATACATAAAAAAAATAGATATAAATCAACTTTTAAGGAATTAACATAATTTTTTGATTGAATCGTAATCAGTTGGTCATATTGAGATAAAATTTGTTAGCAAATAGTTTGGTATACATATTAATTGTTATTCATTAAATTTCATTATCGCCACAGTAATTTACTGATTTAAATATACTTCTCTGAAAAGGAAAAAATTTATAAATCTAGAAAATATAAATAACAAAATTTAGCAAAAATATTTCTATTTTTCAATGAAAATTATTAAACTTTTCTTTCTAATTATAGCATCAGATTAGCTCTCTAGCCTTCGATTTAACAGTTCGTGGGTTCGAGTTTCACTTACAGCATAAATGTCTGTTGCGTGGTTCAGTATCCACCTTAAACTGTCTGTCCTGTACTTAACCTTAATCTGTCGGTATCCACCTTGTCTAATTAGCTTAAATGTTCAAAAGATGACCGTGAATGACTACCAAAAAAAAATCAAATTCCACTAACAACTAATTTAAATTTCCCGAAAATTACGAGTGTATAATTTTTATTCTTAATTAATGGTTTTCGTTGCACAGATCCCACTCAGCTTCTTGGTCAGTTAAGCCTTTCATTAAGTTTTTCTATACAAACATTGATACTATCGTTCAATGATTATATTTAATGTACAGTAAAAATAACTTTATACTCCTTGAAGTAATGATGATCTCAAAGAGCTTTCTAAAATTTCAATTAAAAATCAAGTTAAAATTAATGATTTTAAAGATTGTTGTAAACATCATCGGAACTCTAAGGATCCTGACAAATAATTTTATGGGGTGTGCAGGGGATGAAGAACGAGTTGTATCATACATTTGAAATAAGAAGATCTCACTCCAACAATTCTAACATCCAACATGGGGTGCCTGACAATTGGAACACGAGTTGAATCGAATGTTTACATCAATCCAGTGTGACGACCCAAAGAAGTTATATTTTACTTTTTATTTCCTCGAAACAGCACAACTATGAGAAGTGTAAGCAAAGTGAAAGCCAGAGTTACATTCATTCGGAGCACTAATGGCGCCCTTTGTTATATAATGGGGGAGATGCAACAACAAGAATCCAACTTAGATGTGGACGGTTACGAAAGAGATTATATGATGTGAATCTATATGATGCATAGCTACTGATCATACATTTAATGAACCATATTGTCATTGCACATGTTTAGTCATTAAATGAACCATATTGAAATTAACTAGAATGTCAGCTTAAAAATAAACTATTAGTTTTATGCTTCTGGAACTAATCAAGAATTCCAATGAATAAGCTATAAAAATTTGTCTTTAACACTGAGAATTTCTATACAAATTTTAAAATGATTTATTATTTCAATGTAATAATGGTTTCATTTTGTTTATAAAGAAAAATTTAAAAGAATTTTCCTTTTCCCTCTAACGCAGACCACTAAAATGTTATCACTTTTTTCGCACTACAAGAGACGAAATTACACTAAAGAGCCCCAGAGGGTGTGCCATCATAACTCTGGAAGTGAATAGATGTTCAGAAATTAGAAGCTGACACCAAGCAGAAGATTCCCAAACTTGGCAAACCAGTGCCAGAGACTCTCTTGAAGAACAACAATGATATATTTTATGTGTCCCAGTCACCATCTTCATCGACGGTATCTGGCCAGGTCTCTATAAAACTCACTACTTACCGGTTGGGAAACCGATCCCTTCCCGAAAGACTACCGGTAGCCGAAGAAAAGTATTAATATCACAAGTCACAGTTGATAATAATAAGGTATTATGTTGAATATATTAATAATTTGCAATTTATATTGATACTGTAAATAATTCGTCTGTTTCCTTTTGTCTACAAAATTATGAATTTTTAATGCATTAATACAAAGTTACTCCTTAAAAATATATCTTTACATAAATTATTAAAAATATAAGTCTTTTTGTTATTTTTATCTGATGCAAAACTGAAGCAAATGCGAAAATAAATAACATAAAAAATATATTTTTCATAAGAAGTCTAAAATATTCTTAAAATTAGTCAATCAAAAATATTCTTAAAATAGGATAAAATCAAAGGAATTTTTCGAGTTGGACATCTCGAAAACAAAATAATTCTAAAATTTCTACTCTTACGAAAATATATTTTTTAATAACTTATTGATTGCAAACAATAATTTTAAATCATTTAATATTGTATATATGTAAATGGTAAATTTGAAATTTTATGTGAGATAATAAATTAAATTGCCATTTATAACAAACAAAGTGACAAAATATTAGAAAAATATTTTTAGTAATTAAGTCTACAAAAATGCATAATATAAGTAATATAAAATGCATCTTTGTAGACTTAAATATTACTAATGGCTTTGTTTGCTTAAATTTAATACCTTGATAATGATATACTGATTTTAAAATATTTTTCTATATTGGGAAAAATTAAAAAATCCTAGGAAAAATAATCCATTAAAATTAAATTTACCAGTCATGATTCTTCAATTTAGAAAAGAGAATTTTTAAATTTGGACCAAAAGATTAATAACACATACACATCAATTTAAATTTCAATTATTAATTTAAATTCATATTATTAATCTTTTAGAAGTTAAGAAAGAGTAATTATGTTCCTAAACGATGGCTTTCTCACTGTATGTCTTCAAATATGTTTTCCTATTCTTGGACAATCAATTCTTCCATAAGATTTTACCATCTAATATTTAATACTAAGCAATCATTTTAATTTAGCCCAATGTAAAGGAAACATATTGTAACCTCCAGAGAACTATGACGTAGCTGAAATTGAAGATTTTGAAAATTTTTGCTGTCGGCAAAGATGGAACATCTTGGAATTCTATTATGTAATCCTTTTACGAAGTAGAATTGAGTATTTTATCTTATCTTAGTTTTGTATCAAAATACTGTAAGTAATATACATGTATATGAACTTCGCATATTTCTGTTAAGTTGGATTATTTATGCACTTTCGCAATCAAATAAGTCATCTTGGTATTGATTACCATAAAATATTACATTTTATTATAATTTTTAAAGCTAAGAATATGTGTTTATTACATCTAAAAATGAAATAGATTCTGCCAAGTGTATAAAATGTATATTAATCCAGTTTTAATGCAGAATACGCAAGGAGTGAGAATTTAAAACAAATTCTGAAGTGCAATATAAAAATCAATAACTTTCCAAATCTAATACGTTTTTCACTCATTTTAGTGTGTATAGTTCTATTTCTAATTAAAATTACATGTCCTATCTCTCGCTTTTCCTCTAAAAAAAATCATGCATTTCATTATGGTAGGTTCACTTACCTTAAAAATATAAATGTATTATAAATAATTTTTAACGAAGATTTAAATACTTTTAGGTATAATATTAATTTCAAACACAAATAAGTGTATAAATCATTTTTCTCTTTTATTAATAAATTCGACTTAAAATCACAAAAGTTAATTTCATTCATATTACTTGCCCATAACTTGACAGTTCACATAAATTACAGGAATTAATATATAAATTAAAGGAATTATTTTCCCAAAATTTATCGGTACTGTTAATCTAAATAAAAAATAGATAATAAATAAAATCCACAAATTTTACTAAAAAGGAATAAACATAGGGAAGTATAAAATTATTAAAACAAGACAAATGCAACTACTAAAAAACAACTTCTCTAAAATATAAAAAATAATAATAAATATCATACAAATATTAGTTCTTCAAATTTAAAAGAATATTCATAGAAGTTTTTTAAAAGTCTTGAGCCAAAAATTTGCATTTTAAAATTATTAGATGGAAATTATTGGTCAAAAGTTTTCTTGTAGATCTTTTAAAATAGATATGAAATGTATGTTAATTGCCGATAATGCAAATAGCAATAATTCATTATAGTATCTTCATTTGTGTTTCTAATTAAAACTCAAATATAAAAGAGAAAAATTAAAAATTTTCTTATCTGAAAGTTTGAAGTGAACAAATATAAATATATTTTTATTATAGATTCATTAGATGCAATTAAAACTAACTCTACGTCAATTAATTAATTTGGTAAATATTATAATTTGTAAGTATTTAAGCCGGTGTAAATGGTTGTTAAATAAATTTTTTATCCCTTAATACTGTATTCATAGAGAGAGATCAAAATTTCAAAATTGAAATTTTTAGAATTATTATCTTCTTACTTTGCTATTCATGACTTTAAACGCGTAAAATCTGTTTCACTCTCGAAAATATCGAGTGGAGTAGAATTCCATTCAATTGAAAAGAATTTTCATTTTTTTTTTTTTACTACTTAAACCAAATCAATCTTAAAAGATTAAAACAAACTCTTAAAAAATATCGCAGTGAATCAAATCTAATCGAAATCGAATCTTTTTCAATCTTTAGTATCAAAAAAGATTTATTTAAGACCGTAAGCAAGTTAGATAAATACATCACTCATCGAGTATGAAAGTTACTCAATTTTTCTAAGAGTGTAAATTTAAAAAATTAAATAGAAACATTTAATCAATCTGATAACAATTAGCAGGTTTTCATTTAAATGATCTTCTAATTGCATGAGAAATAATAGCTTTGCTGAATTTTGTCTTTACGAAAGAAAAAATTAAAGATGCTAACATTAATCTTAAATCAAATTGGGAAAATATCAATAATATAAATTTGTCTGCTCTTAAAAATTATTTTTGTTGATGCAGTATCTAGAAATTTAAGGTTATGGATTATATATTTTTTATCAAATAAAAATGATAATGTCTCTTCCTGCCATTGTATATTGGCTTCGGTATTGCAGTCGATAAGAAAATCGAATTGTTTGGTGACAGCTTTTGTTTCAAATAATATGATATTTTTCTTAAGAAGTCAAAAATATTATCAAAATAATAGTTTGCTAAAAATCTTAGAAGAAGGAAAAATAGATCTTTCCAAATACAGATTGCTTAAGAGTATTTTTCAAGTTGAAAATACAGGTAAGATATGCTGAAACAGTCTTAAAATTATCTCGGACAAGAAAATTTTTATTATTATTATGACTATTTTTCATAACAAAAAACAGTTTTAACATAAACGATGTTATTTTTTATGTCAAATAACATATTGAATTGACATTGGTACAAAAATATACAGAAATCTTGACAAAAGAGCGGATAAAATAACATAATTTTCATTTGAGAGTTATACCAACCCTCAAATAAACTTATTGTTAGTGATTAATTATGAAAGGGTAAGCGGGATTACCTTATTTTTAACTATCTCTCAAATTTATTTTATACTTTTGATGAAATAATGAGAAGAGATATACTTTTCTAAATTAATCAAAAATATTTTGTGGCCAAACTATCCGAAATATTGATGCGACCAGAATATAGAAGAGTAACCAAAGCATTCAAAGAAAAGTTTCACAATTTTACATTAAAAATTTAAATTCAAAATTTAGGATGTAATAAATTTATAAAGATTCTATCAAAATAATGGTCATATACATACAAAATGATAGTCATCAATGTAGGAGAAATCTGTGAAGATCTTCATAGATTTATAATTTACTATCCTTGAGGAATTATATTATCCAAAATAACGATCTATTATTAAAAATAAGTATTCATTTAAAAAGGAATCATTTACATATAATCTTGCAAATTTTTTTACCATGATGTTTACTCCTGGTCAATTATTTTGACGTTTCAAATTAAAATGAAAGTAAATATTACATTATTTAAAATGATCAGAAACACAAGTTTAAATGTCTCATTAATTTCATGATTTTTTCTTTATGAAGTACATATTCGATATCAAATACCATAAACTCTTATTGAATTAAATAATGCTTATTCATGTTATTTTTCATTGTAAATTATTTTCAAATATAATATACTTCTGAATCGATTTACTTCAAATCTATGTAGAGTCTGATATAACAAATTTCAATATGAAGGTAAGTCTTAATAGATGGTGAAATTTCAAGGCTAAAATTCTTTCTTAGCTAACTCTTTTCCTTAGGAGAACTTTTCAAATAACACATGATTATTCAGTGCTAATCCAATCACTTTTTCCTTATACATTATTCATCAACACACGTGTAAGAGCTATAAATTGTTTAAATTAGTCGAGGAAAATTTTTGTTTGCTTTACAAACTTTTTGAAGGCATTACTATAAAATATTAGATTTCAACCAATACCTTTTTCTCAGCCCATATTAAATCATCAGGGTAGGAGGAAATGTTTGCTTTTATCTGCCAAATGCAGTCAGCTGTTAAAATTAATGGAACTGTTCAAAAAGAGGGGTTTATAAAGCAAGGGAATAGTTATATGGGATACGATTTGTCTTCTTACAAAAAATCGATTTAGTCCTTAAGTCGCCGTCTCGTCTAGGACGGTTGGTCAAGGACTGCACTGCAGGGATAATTTTGATGCGATGGAAATGTTTCACAAAAGATAGTTTACAGAGAATTGCAAGAAACTAATTTAGAAATGATGAATTATATCTTAAGATATAGTTTTTTTTTTAAATAATTATGCCATTATATAATGGGTTATTTCAAAATTTTATATAAAGGCAAATAATTTTTTATCGCTTTACAGTCGAGTGTATAATAAACAAATGATTTCTTATTAAAGAGTAAATATTTCTTTCTCGTAAAAGAGTATATTTGTAACAATTATAAAATGAGCAGAGTTTTAAGAAAATCAGTTTGTCTTGATAAGTTTAAGTTTATCAAGAAAATTGAGCAATCTGACATTAATGAGATAAAATGTTGTAATTACAAAACAATTGGGTGTATCACAGAAGAACTAAATATTTGAAAATGAAAATAAATTCTACTATTCAACAAATAAGAAATTTAATCATTGAAAACATGATGCTTTAAAATGCGCTTCTTTCTTTATGTAAAAAATCTCCTACATATGCATAGAGCTGAATCTGAATAAACAAAAGCAATATGATAAAACACATAAATGATATAATTAATTTTTTCTTTGTGAAATCAATCATACTAATATTAAGATTGCGTGAATTATCCGATGGTTAATATAAAAATCTTCCATGAATGACAAATATTTTTGAGTAAAAAAACAACTTATATGCGATTGCAGTGCAGATATAATCATATCACAGACAGAACATATTAAGACAAGATGGTGGATAAACACTTTAAGTGAATAGATTAGCTATACTGAATAGTTTATTTGAATCCCTTGAGGTAACCATAATTATCAAATTACGTCACTAATTTTATTTATTATTTACAATCACCCTCTATGCATTTTTTAATAGTTTATTATTGGCAATTAAATAATATTTATTGAACAATTAATTATGATGTTACTTTTATCCAAGAAAATTATAATTGCGACATTATCTCTTCTTATTTCTTTATATCTTTTCTGCGGAAAACTTTATATTACAGTTTTTACTTTCATAAATATTATTTCTTCTTTTCTGTATTAAGGCAAGAGATGACAATAATTAGTTTTCGAGTGTAATTTGAAAGAATTTCTAATAAATAAATTCCTTAATATAAATTTATCTCATATTTATTTTCCTGACTTCACTTACATTCAGTGAATAAAATCACTTGCAGCTTTGTGGCCTAAAATAAACTTGTTATACATGGCTGGTAATGTAACTCTTAAATAACGTACATAATAGATTTACACCAAAAGAAGTCATTTCAGCCTTCGCATCACACGATAGAATTGTTTCTACTTTTGTGGCTTGAAAGTAGATGCAAATGTTTCCCTGTTTTGATACATAATAAGCAGAGTTATTTTTGCCTGTGTAATATCTTATGAAAACTGATTTACTTTACAGTCAATGAACAAATTCCCTTGAAGCAAAATTCTACTTGTAATTTAAGTATTTCTTTGCCTTACATAACGAAAAATATTTGCATATTGACTCTTCTTTTATTTTATCAAAGGAGATAACTTAGAATATTTGCAAGCAAATTTATTTGAAAACCACCATTTTAAGAAGTGACATCTTAAAAAAAATAAGATTGTTTGCACAACTAAGAAATCTGTCAAAATATTTGCATACATGTGAGGTTCCCCTTTCATCATATAGTAATTATTTCTTTATCTTATAATAATAATAATAATAAGTAAATACTTAAATACAAATTTAAACTAATTAAAAATAATTAAATAAAAAGATACTTTTTAAATTTAAATAACGTCAAAAACAATAGAAGAGATAAACACATGCTACATGAATGATTGAAATAAGCGTCATTGATTAAAAAAACATTTTCTATGTAAAAACATTACATAAAATCAGTTGCAGAAGGACATAGTAAGCATGGTTTGTTTTATTTGTAGGCCAACTCTAATTTCTTAAACACGACAGCTCATGGAACTGGTACTTCAGTTAAGAACTTTGGTTTCCGATGTCTTATATAGTTCCTGAATCAGAATAAATATCCAATCATTAGTGGGAATTGAACCCACGAACTTATGAACTGGAAGTCAGAACACTAAACATTTAGCTGAAACGTCGCTTATATATCTTATCAACTTTGAATATGCAATTCATAAATTAAAATAAATTAACGTAAACGATGAAATTAAGTTAAAATCAAATGATTTGATTATTTCATCAGTAAATAGATTTTTCTCAATCTACTTAAATAGCAAAATAAATAAATATAATATAGTTCGTCCCTATTTAGAAATAATAGTTTAATGGTGGGAAAATACCTAATCTTTTTATACTTTAGTGAAACAATTAAGAACTGTTAATGTGAAAAAATATTTCTAATATTTCTCTCTCTCTCTCTCTCGATGATTAATAAATATTTATAATTTACATACAATCAATTGAATTTCAACTATTATTTCCAAGTATATGTTTCTTTGGAACATCATTTATAGCTAATCAGTAAATACCATGAAAAATGCATCCTATTTTACAATTAATTTTAAATATTTATTTCCATTGAATGTTTCAAATAAATATAAAATATTATTATGTGGTAATGAAATTTCAGATATCTTGCCCAAGTCTGCCACTGCTGACACCTCTCAGGGCAACACTATTCTAACGTTTTCGGAAATCTCCACTATTAAAAAGATGGAATTAAACGCAATTTGGAGAGATCTGCTTGCCCACTCTTGATACTTGGGGAAAAAACCTCGTTGATAAGGTACCAGCTCAGTATCCCTAGGATACACCAGACTGCTCTTTCAAGTTTTTTGAGTGGCCACATTAGGTCCCTTTCTTTTCAACGGGGCCAGAAAGTCCTTTTGGAGTACCACTGGTGCGAGACTGATCAGGCCACCCCGAGACATATTCTTGACTGCCTGAATATCTTCTTGACTATTCTTGAGAGTCAAAACATATTCTTGACTGTACGAGGTTTTGGGGAAACCTATTTTATTTTTAGACTTTTTAATGATTTTTGGTTTTATGAAAATGGCTTAACTTAGCTACACCATCTGGGATTATAAACAGCAACAACAACGATATTAGAATAAATAGCATCATTATTTAATTTTTTATGCCATATTACAACAAAACATTTTTTGATAAATTATCGTCAATTATTACGTCTACTATTACTTATAACAGATTATGATTAATGTAACTTGTCTATAGGATATTCGAATGAATTTGTTTCCTTAATTTCAGGCTTTTTTACATCTTGTTCTTGAATAATTTACTTTATTCTTTAATTAAAAAACTAATAATAGTAAAAATATAAATTTTGTATTAGCAAATTGAACTTATTTTGTTTTTTTAAGTCATTGCCTAAATTACCTTTTATTTTCAGCAGTTACATAGCAAATATTTTGAAATTAATTTCGTCTCTAAATTAAAATGTATAATTGACAAATTCAATTAAAATGTCGGTCTACTTTGGATAATTACATATTAAATTCATGTTACAACGTATATTAAGTTTGATTTATGTTAACATATGCGCGCGTTTTAAAGTGAATCATACAGCAAACGTATAATACAATTTTTTTTTTTTAATATTTATTCCATTTTAGGTAGTAAGGAATCAGTAATTAATGTCAATAATTATTTACAGCAACTCCTTATAAATGGTGATAATATAGGAAAAATATCCCTTCTCCCAGAAAAAGATTACTTCTTGTGAAAATTAATGGGTAAAAATAACAATTTCAAAATTATTAGTCTTCTTTAAATTTGTCAAGAAGTTTGTATATGTAATAGAGTTGAATCCACGGGAGATTTTTTCAGCATAAATAATTATATATTTAATTATATCATATTTATAATACTTAATTGAATGAATCAAAATTATTTTAATTTTTTATTACATTATGTTTAATCAATAAATAGGTTTTCTGCACTTTTAAATATGTATTTTATAACTTGTATTTTTTTTCCAATTATACATTAATTTGTATTTTATAGACTGATTGTAAAATTTCTTTTTTTGCTCTAATATTATTTATGGGTAAAATACTGGGGTATAAATAAATATTTAGGAAACATTAAGAACAAAATTAATTTTTAACAAAAATTATTTGGAAAATTAACGAATTATAAATCCCCCTGTCTATTGATAGAAGCTGAAAAAAAAACTACTCTTATATATCTTTTAGCTTGTTTACCCTAGAACTTGCTCCAAATTCTATTCTTCAAATAATACTATTATTTTAATGAAGATAGATCAAAACAAAGACGAAATCCGTATCAACACGATTATCTTTATCAATATCACATAATCAAAACCCCTTCTTTCTTCCCAAAAGAATGGTAAGAGTATGAATGAAGCAGCAAAATGTTGAGAATCTGCTGACCGATGGCAAATTGGTTAGCGTTTCTTGACTCCTGAACTGTAGGTCCTGGGTTTGAATCCCGGTTCGGGTATGGATGTTTCTTTCTCTGTTTTCTTTGTGTTTTTCTGTCCCTTTCTTCTGTGATGATGTATGAATATGGCTCACCCTAAAAACGGGTTTGTGGTGGTATGGCGCGGACAAAGCTTTTTGCCTACGTGATTTGGTTCTCAGGTGCCCCCTGGGTAACGACAAATAAGTAGCAGTTTCTGCCTTTGTTGTGGCATAGGATTCGTCACCCAAGTGCCCAACGTTGGAAAAAAATTATTGTGAATCTTCCGGTGAAACTATATTAAATAAAAATGCAATGATTATAATGCATTAGCTGATAAACATGCTACATATTTGAAAAAATAAGTTATGTTACCTCAACTTAAACATTTTTAGCAAAATTATTTTTAAATTAATCTTACATAAATATCAAAAATTCATATCATTTGATTCAAGTATTCCATGCTATGTGTATCATCATAATTTATAACTGAAGAGAATGAGAAGCTAAAATTGAGTTTAATTACTTTCGTACCGGAAGAATTATCTTGTTAATTTTTATATAAATAATCATGTACTTTAGTTTAGTTTTAAGTCAGAGCAAGAGCATAGAAAAGTTGATCAATATAAAATATCATCATGAGAACATAAGAGACCAAAGAAACAGATTATTTCCTTCCGCAATTGATCGATCGGTTTGTGGTCACTTAATATAACTTTTGTATTTTTTTTTTCTATCTGTGTAAGCATATCCGTCCGTCACGTCAGTGATGGTCCTCTTCTGCACATCCACCTCCAGATTCAAGGGTGTATGATAACAGTGCTTACTACCCCACGGAAATCGATGCCTGACATTTGATGGGCTTCCGCCCTCACAGAGACTTGTCAGCTCCTAATGTTCCCCAAGTGTCAGCGGTGCCTTTTTTCCCAACTTCCATTCCAGCTTGTCTGGTCGTGTCACGATCGATGCTTCTTCTGCCGCTAGACAGAGATTTCTGGTGGAAAAGAAAATGATACTGTCTCACGAAGGGACACTTCGAGACACTTCCTGGAAGCCAACCGTCATTCTAAATCACTTAAACGAAGAATAACATTTATGATTTGAATAAATACTCTTATTATGTTTCCCATTCAAGGCAAAATCGTTAGCAATGATATCAGTTCTAAAATATTTTTACCTATATTCGCTTGATTGAATTCTTTTTTCTACTATTAGTCTTATGGTGCATTTTGTGAGCGATGATGTTTTAGGAATCCAGGAATTTTCAGTTTTCCCTAATACACAAAATTTATAAAAGAATTAAGAGCTTAAAATTATTTTAGCATGAATTTCTTCAAATATTCCTATTAACTTGCTTATTTTTTTCTAATTATTATTGCATTAAGAAAGATGTATAGAAAATAATGTATTATGAACATGATTATTATACTCTCCATAATATATGTTGTTAATTACTTAATGAATCAATTCAAATCCTTTATATATCGACACTCATACTGAAAAAATTTAAATTCTATAGAATACAGATATGCGTGCGTTGTTTGTGGGGGGTAGATGTGGCTGAACTTAAAAGAATAGCTAAAGAACGTTTTTTTTTTTCCTTTTTCATCTAAACAACATACAACATATCATTGCCATTCGGCAAATTTTTACAATGACTGAGGGACTCATTCTCAAGTTGTACTAACGGCAGTCCTGTATATATATATATATATATATATATATATATATATATATATATATATATATATATATATATATATATATATATATATATATATATATATATATATATATATATATATATATATATATATATATATATACAGATTTCGATTGCAAAAAATCTATAATATGAATGTGGCATATAAAAGTATCAATAAAAACTTTCTAACAATTTACAGAGTTTTAAGAAATTTTGTATAATACATAACAATATACAATAATCATATCAATTCCTATTTTTTAAAACTAGGTCTTCATAATGGACGGAGCAATTAAGGTAAGTATTGTAATATCTTTATGCTTTGCTAATATACATCATAAATCAAGGAATACACTCCTTGAAAACAGATAGAAGAATAATTTACATTTAAAAAAAACGTATGTATTGTTTTTTCTGATTATTTGGAATATTTTCATAAACTACAATCATTTAATAAAGAAATAACGCATATTATCATGCAGGACATAATATATATTGTACATACCCAAAATAACTTGTGGATATTTATGCAACTATATTCATTTCTCAACATTGGTTCATTAACATACCTGTTTGTAAAATATGTATGTGTAATCTGAATATACTCTGTGTTCTAAAGAAATGAAAATAAATAATTTCAGAAGTATATATTTTTAATATCAAATCGATTCGTTTGGAAAAGAATATTTTGGGTTTTACAATTTGTCAAGGATATGATTTGAATCAATTCTTTAACTCACCTAAAACAATGTAAAAAGAACGATGTGCCTTAGATACATTTAAAAAATCTTGATTTTGGAATGAAGTATTGCTAATTGTTAGCAATTTCACTCGATGTTTTTGTATCAAAGGTTTTACTATATTTATCTTGAATCCAATGCAGAATTTTTCAATTTACAATAACGGTAAACTATCTTAGTTTACTGAGTTTTGTTGAAGGATTTGCTATTATTAATATTTCTAATCAATAATCTTTGAGCGAAAAAAATTTTACTTTGAAGTAGTAACAACATATAAAAATTTGGGTAAGTATTATAACTTACTTATAACACTTACCCTGCCAAGGAAATTTGAAAGAAAATAATATTCAAAAGCAAGTCTCTTTTCCACAACTAATTATCTGAATTAATTTTGCATGGAGAAATTTATTGGGTGAACTTCGCAATAATTAAATTCTTGTATTCTATTAACAATCAAAATATTCTGATAGTATAAGAGAGACCTCAAACCTGCAATATTTTAATTTTTTATTGTTTATAAAAATTATGATGATATTAATAAATATTACATTAATTTGCATATTAAATACAACTCTTTTTGAATATTTTTTCCTTTATAGAAATATTATACCTTTCTTATATTTAAATTGAATTTTATATTTTATTAAGTATATTATTTCAAAAGTTATATATATAGTTTTGAAAACATATTCATTATAATTTCACAAAAAAATTAGTATACGTGAAGGGTTCAAATATTTTTTATTAACAGTTAAAAACATTTTTAATGATAACATTATTCAGACCTTTTAATGATAGCTTAGGAATATTTATTTCATAACCACCAAAAGTTAAATTAGCACAATATATAGGTTAACTAATTTTAGATATGGTATTGATGGATATACTGTGGATCTAAAGTAATCAATACCGGGATGATTAATTAAAATAATAAACGATTTATTAGAATAGATACATAATATAAAAGAGATGATAAAATTAAAAGGTACGAAACGACACGCTGAGTACAAATTAGACTTTATTCTAAATATACGCCATAGGCTTGAGCACAACGATCCCACTGATGAATAAGCCACAGGGTTCCTTGTTCCCAGAATTACTGTAGCCATGACGAGATCCAGTACTTCACAGCGTCCTTGAGTGCGTCGTCCGAATTGAAGCGCTTCCCTTTCAAGTTTTTCTTCAGTGCACCAAACACATGGGGAGATATGTCCGGATAGTAGGTCGGATGGTCCAACCTTTCCCACTTGAACTTGGTCAGTTCCATGTGTGTGACTCTGGAGACGTGTGGACGCGCGTTATCATGGAGCAGAACCACACCTTTCGTGAGCAGCCCCAGTCTTTTTTCTTAATTGACCTGCGTAGGCGTCGGAGTGTCTCACGGTACACATCAGAGTTCATTGTTTTTCTGTGCTCGTGGAATTCCACAAGTATCAGACCTTAAACTTTGAAAAAGACGGTGACCAAACACCTTTCCTGCTGACGGTACAGTTTTGAAAATTTTAGGAGGAGGTGACGACGCATGCTTCCACTGGTTTCTCACCTTTCTCTGTCAGAAATAGGATAATACCTCGCTGCTCCTCAATCGTGGAAGATCGCAATGCGAACGACATCCTGTCTTCATAGGACTGCCAATCATCTGCCGTGTCATTGGTTTTGATAAGAGCCTCTGCTCTTTCCTGTGCACGCGGGCGCCAGAGGTTGCTCCGATCCCAGTCAGAGACTCCAATCACATCCCGAGATGTCTCGCTACGTTCTACCATGGCGCAATATGCAAATATTTAACTATTACGTTTTTACGTCGCTTCGTACCTTTTCATTTGATAACCCCTTATATATATATATTATGTAGGTTATAATAAATTGAACCATAGGAGAGGGAGAAAAATTATTTCTTCTTTGTTTTTATCGTATCTTGTTTCTATCTATATCAACACTCCCCAAATTGCAACAACAGCTCATTCCTGCTAACTTCTAAGAATATAGCTGTTTATTTCTATTTCAAAAATTATTGGGAAATAAAAATTTGTGAAGAATTTGGAATTCCTGACGTAAGATAATCCTAAATATGAATTCAATTCATTGTATAGGTCTAAGTATATCTAATATGTCATTAATTTTTATAACCATTATTTCACCTGTCACTTATAGAGAAAATCAAGAACTAAGTCATTTGACTTGATGCAGACACTATACCTTTATCAGGCAAAGATTTTAACTGTTTCTACTTTGAAACTATTACTTCAATAGAATCAAAACTCAAAAATTTCTGCAATTGGATTTAAAAAATTGTAATTTTTATAAAAGCATCATCACATCAATTATACTAAGAGACTGATCTCATTTGGGCTATTTCTTTCTTCTAAAAATGTAACATTCAAGCCTGTGTTAATTGTTTTATATTCAAATATTTCAAACAGGATTTAATGAAAGAAATGCATTTTATATATTTTGTTAAGAACTAACTTTAAGCAACTTGCAACATCCGCTTAGATTCACTATGTTACAAGAAAAGAGATAAGAGTGGTGTGTATGAAATTACATGATTTTTAAGAGAGTTAAAATTCAATGCCAACAAAAATTTCTGCTTTGAATTCTTTTATAACAGACAATAAATGAATATATTAGCACACTATTCTCAGTGGTACAATTTTCCCCAATATGTAATAATAAGCCTTTTTAAAGACTATTTTCCTGTAGATGAAATTAGAAAAAAATAATAAAACAACTTTCTGAACACTATCATAAAAAAAAAATAACAAATGAGATTGTTAATCGTGTTGAAACTAGGACTGAACAATGACTTGGTTGTGAATGAAGTGTTTCACCACCCAAAAGTGTTAGAAAGTTAGCTGCATATTTTCATCTCCTTCTAAAGTTATTAGAAATTGCTTTAAAGTTATTTACGAAAATCATAAGTGTAATTTTTACATTCTACATTTTAAGATTCTTAATATTTGAAAAATATGATATGAGTTGACAGAAACAAAAAAATAAATAAACAAACTATATTTTTAATGAAATTTATTGTAATAAATATATAACTGCCTTACTTTTTTCTTTTATTGAACATTTATGACTTTATTATATTGTTATATGATATTATGTTATGTATGTAAAAATATATTTATCAAATTAAAATCTCATATTTACTAGTGAATACTGTCAGTTATATTTCTCACTAAGCAACCTTTGGAATTATCTTATGTCTCTAATATCCATGTATAAGTTTATTTGTGCATTGCTACATAAATATTGCAGATATAAAAATTTATTTCTGTTGTATTATGTTGTAAGCAAAAAGATGCTAAAAGGATGGATGTTACAATGTAATTTCTCCATGCCCCAGTAACAGTATTTTTTCCGTAAAGGGAAGGTATATAATTTCTATATTATATATCTATATGAATTATAATTTCTATATGATAGAATATTATGCTTCTAGTATTTATAAATTTCTTATTTGTTTAATTTCAATTCGTAAAACATTGATACTTTAAGGAAAGTATGCAAAAATTGAGATCTCTCGTGATTCGTTATACATGGATTACGTTTTTCACAAAATTTCCAATTTGATAATTAATTCAATTCTACATCATATAAATTTCCTGTCCATAATTCAATATTTAAAAGAAACTTAAAACAGATATTCCATACAAGTAACAGAAATAAGAGTCAATCACTTTATACAAGGACAAAAGAATTAAAATTTTGTTTTGGGAGTATAAAATAGTATATATATATATATATATATATATATATATATATATATATATATATATATATATATATATATATATATATATATAAACTATAAACTACCTTCCATATAAAGCTCAATTACCTAGGGAACAATATTTTCTGTAAGCAATGATGCATATTTTAAAATAAAATGTAAACTATAAAAAATGCTTTCGTTTTTTTTTTTAAATTATTTCAAAGATTGAAGCATTAGGAACGATTGAAAATAATTTATTTGTGCAAACATTTAAAGTCAAGTGATTAGATTATATCAAAATCATAGTATTTCTAAAATCTACTACGAATATCTCATTTTTGAATTAAATTCTAAAAAATTCATTAATAGAAAAAAATGATAAAGTTACACTTGTTCCTTAGGTATCATCTTTGAAAGGGGTCCAGCGGATGTATAAAGTCATATTAGTAAATCTAATTATCTGGATGAGAATGACTGGATAAATTATAACTTTTTTTAATTAAATGTGATATATTTAAAAACCTTATCGAATTTTTTTATCGCATACATTATTTCAATACCGAAAAAAAGCCGTCAGTAAATAGTCAATGGATAAGCAGTATTTATTAACCTAATTACTGCAGTCTTTCACTTTCTTTTCTATTACTTTATACAAGGATAATAAAATTAAATATTTGATCACTTAAAATTGTATTTAATTTCCAAGATATTACTTGAATTCAAATTAAATAGGCCGAATGTCAATTGCTTTTACAACAATTATTTACTAAACACCAACAACTTTAACAATAAGAAAATGAATTTGGAACTTTAATTTTTATTAGGAAACTTGGCCAAAACTCAACTTATGTTTGTAGATACATAAAATTTATATTAAATGAATAAAATTGAAATAGAACCCTCAGTATACATCTCTAATGCTTAAAAAGAATTTAAATTAATTTAAACATCAGGATTATTTTTCTAATCAACCAAATAAATCAAATTCAATCTATATGCAACTAGTTCATTTCTCTATATTATATTTTAGATTAACCCAATTTATGAGCAATAAAAAGCCAAAAGAAAATTATTTTTGCTCCTAAATTCTTACATTCAGTTCGATAAGAAGCGTATCATTTCTCTCGAATATACCTTATTATCTATGATTAGAATCCGATCGAAACATCATAATAAATCTCTTGAGGCCAAAGCTGAATAACTGCTTTCAGTATTTATTGGGGATTTTTTTTAATAAAATATACCCGAAAAACCATTAGTACTTCTTCTTATAAAGATTCTTGATTTTTCTATTTTGGGAAAATTGTTTTTATCTATTTTCAATACATGAGCACTTTTAATAATCATATAATTCTGTTTAGAAAAGTGGTTACTTCATGATGTGTTCTTATTTTATCGCATCATATAAAATGCATGTCATTATTATATTCTATAATTTCGTGCCCCAAATAAAAAGCTTTTAAATAATAAATCTATGTAAATCATTATACGAAAAGATAACGCTTTATTAATTTTATTAATTAGCTTAAATATAATTATTGTTTTTAAAGTAATTATTTCTAATTATTAATTTCGATTCAGAATTACAAAATTATAAAAAGAACACTGAATGAGAAGTGTTAAACAATCTTCACGTTTTGTTCTGAATAATTAGTAATGCAGTTATATATATATATATATATATATATATATATATATATATATATATATATATATATATATATATATATATATATATATATATATATATATATATATATATATATATATACGAAAATAACTTTTCTATTTAAAAAAATCAATACTTAAAAACATTCTTTAAATATATTAAATTGTTGTTCAAAGTCTATACATGAAATTAATTCTGAAAGTTCCCTAACGTAAAATATAAATCATAGCATTTAGTTTTCATTTCGTAAAATTTTAAGAAAAAAATTATTTCGATTTTATACTACACATCGTATAAATCAGTTATCAACATGAAAATATCAAATAACAGGATTATCGTGGGATAATATTGAACGCGGTGTAATGATTCCGACGACAGCTAGATGGCGCTCCGGAGACAACGCAACCAAATTTAAAACAGAAACGTAGTCTGTTCTCCATTCTTGAATGATGTGACTATTGAGAATGCTGGAAGTGTGTATCTTCATTTATAAAAATTTCGAGTACATTTATTTTGTGTTTTGTGCAATCCTAGAAGATAATAAATTAAAGGGTGTTAAAATATTGTGCTATACATTCTCAGCACAAATTTAATTGAACATCATAACAGCGGCAATAGCTTTCGTAAAGTTATGACTTTCACTCTAAAGTTTCAAAATTGATTTTTCAAATATTAATAAAAAATATCTGATATTAGATTTATTCAATGAAACCTGTATCATGTATAACCCATAAAAACTGTTCCAATGAATATTCCTACAATAGCAAACATAAACACAGATTGTCTACCAAAAAATTACGATTACCGAACTTATCTTGATGCTGAGTATTAAATAATGTTTTCCATTGTGTTATTCACGAAATATTTTTTGTTTTCTTATAATGTAATAAAAATTCAATTTAACCCTGCCTCATAAAGCTTAATACCATTTAAAAAATTTATTTCGCGAAAGAAGTAACTATTATTCTGAGTATTGAATAATTTGAGAAGAATTTAACATGTATTGAAAATTTAACTTAATTTCTACAACAGTGAAATATTTGCTAATAATAATCGATTCTCTTGAAGGCAAATTCATTCCCTTTTTACGTAACTTAAAACGTTGAGAACGGTTTTATCCATGATCTCTGGAGTTCTCTCACTATTACCAAAAATTACTTTATTTAACAGTTTAGTCTATATACTTTAATCCCATGAAAAATTTCGATTCAAAATGTTTTTTCATTATATATATTTAATACATAAAATTACCATGAACATATATAAAAATAGAGCTACTAATAACTTAAAACATAATTGTTTTTTTTTTTGTTATGTTTGGGGGCGAAATATTCCCAGAAACGTGAAAACAAATCCAAGCACTATGTCAAATTGGCTGGATCAAATAATTTACAGTAATTGTGAAGTATATGATTACTATGTGTATTTCTATAGTGATGAAAATGCGATTATATAATTTTAATATAGTATATTACATAAAATAATTTTGCTATATGTTGTAAAGTAAAAATTTATAGCGAAAGTGTTTTTAATTCCAAGTTTTTACATTCATAATACCCTTATTACTAATATTGGAGATAAAAATTTTTTAATTTATATGTTCGAGAATGTGTGCATGATGGTGTATTTCATTAAGTTTAAAAACACATTCTTTAACTATTTCTTTTAAATATTATCTCTAAAAATAAAATAAAAGTTTTATATTATATACTGTTTTAAAAAGTTCAGTTTAAATTAAATTAATAATATAAATTAAGCAATAAAAATTTAATGCATGTTGTTACATTTTTATTAATTATGTTTGAGAACCTTAAATTCTGAGACAAACAATATTTGTACATTAGGTTTTAAATACTGCAGTAAGCCACAAATTAAGGCATTTGTTGATAGATAAACATATAGAAGACATAATCACATTGCTATTTTCCTAGATTATATTAAAAATATATTTATTATTTGTAGAATTACCTCTAGCTAATAGTTTTAGGTTATAAAATTTATTTTTAATATAGATGTTTAAATGTTATTAATTATTGGTTTGATAAAAAAAAATCATCAAAAATTTCGGTTTATATACTTCAAAACACATTACAAAACAATAATGCCGATAAATTTCATGTTGTTGATTATAAATGTGAACAATATTTAACATCAAGTATTCTTTGGAAAACTTCCGTATTTTCTCCATGATTTTGTATTTATTAATACATTTCAAATGACAACTTAAATTTTCAAATGTTCTTGTTGAAAATATCTAATATCTTTTACAATTTTTATCATCAAAAGCAGTTGGTATTTTTAATATATACGTGTAAAGGCATTTTAAATGGAATTTAAATGGAATGTATTTACGTGGAAATGTATTTTAAATGGAAGAAGTTAATCGTTTGTATGAAAGTTACAAACTTAATATCTAAGGTTAAAGATAGTTCGCACTGTATTATAAAGTATGGAAAAAAGCTATTTTTTACTGTCTCTAAATTAATGATTTCATTCAAAATTATTAAAAATAAATTTTTTTATTAAAAAAAAAAAAAAAAAAAAAAAAAAAAAAATCTTGCCTTTGCAACTGAATTGAGGGCGGTCTTTTTTACCTCTGTAAAGTACAATATCTAAGCAAATGCTGAAAATTAAAATATATCAAATATGCGATTTTATCATATTCCATTATAAATTATTTAACATTGTTTCAAATCGTAAGGATCATAGTAGTTGTATAAATTAGAGTTTGGAACTGCTTAGCGATAAATAAGTTCTACGAAAAGGGAATCATTCTTTACTAAATTAGACAGCGCGCATCGAGCGTTGATTAAAACAATTATTTTTCCTGATAGCGGAAAACTGCTAAATGGGCCGAAAAGCAATTTTAATTTAGATTCATTTGTTACTGGATGGACGGAATCAATAAACCGAAAAGTGAAAAGGCCAAACGTCACGCCACTTTTACTGTTCAATATGCTGAACAATTATGCCTTTATTTACTAAGTGACACTACTCCACTATTCAAAAAGTAGATAATTCAATTTTTCAGCCATTTTATTTTCCGAAATAAAAAAATAATAATTATTATAACAAAATTTCATTTAGAATTTTTACAAAATTTCACAAAATTTCATTTAAAGTAATTTATTATTTAAAGTAATTTATTAAATTTTTTACAAAATTTCATTTAAAGTAAGACACATATATGTAAATGTAACGTTTATAATATGTTGTTTTACCATGACATTTTTGTATAACCTAACCAATATAATAATATATAACATTCAGAGGTAGAAATGAGTAAATAGTACATGAAATTATTATTTTTTTTTACATAGAGTATGCAGCAAGTGTGAAGTTTTTAAGTAAATATTAATGTCTAACTTTATGGAAAATGCTTGTCAAATTACACACAGCGTTGTTTCAACTTTAATACTATATTGGGTCTACTAATCCTTCATTTTGAAATAGACCGTTAATAGTAAATTAAACTTCTATCTAGTTTCTAATATGTGAGATATATACATACTTTTTTATTGCTGGTAAAAATCATGAATGGATTTTTTTCTCATCGCCGACGTCACTCAGACATTCAATGATTAACTTCGTCTTGTTGGCAGCAACTTGCTTTACGTAGACTAAACGTTATTTGACGTCATGGATATTTTAAACCAATGAGAATTTTGATAAAGTGGTGCGATCATGATTTCAACTTGAATGAAAGAAACAACTACTTTATAGTTAATAAATACTTTATTGTTTCATGTTCAATATAATTTCCAAATGAAGCTCCTTTGTGTACATATTGGAAACTTTCATGATAAATTCCCCAGTGACAGAATAAATATAACAATAAGCAAACACGTTAATGCAATATTCAGAAAATAAAACAAAATGCTTTAGGCATAAAAATGGTAATATAAACTATAAATAAATAATAAAACTCTAGAAATGGGAAAGATTGAGTAAATTTTTATTTCTTGCTAAATCTTATTGTAGTAAATCTAAATTTTGATTCTGAAAGAGAAAAAATCTGTCGAAACAAAATTTCTGTGATAGCTTTTGTTTACCGAAATGATTATAATGTATTCAAATTAAATGCAAGTATATTAATATCCAATAACGTATTAGTTTAAAATAACTATTTTTCAATAAACTAAAATTCGTAAATTAGAAAAAAAATTTTTTTTGTTTAATTGTAACTTCTAATTTATCTAACTTTTGTTCTACATAATTTCTTCAACTATGCGATAAAATCCGCAAAAATATTTTAAAACATTTTGTTATAAAATTCTTCCCTTTAAGATCATCGATAATATGCAAATTTTTAGGATGCGAACCGAAATAACTCAAAATCTTTTCCATTCCTTTATTTTTTATGCATAACATGCTATATGCAAATAATATAAAAAAATATAATTGAATTTCTAAATTCCATGTATAATATTATATCATAAAATAACATTAAGTTTGGAAGCTTATAACACGAGAACCAGACTTTAGCCGGACATTGGATTTTTTCCCCTCAATCTTCTGAGGAATTCATAGAATCGATGTAAAGAAAAAAAAATCCAATAAATACAGGCCGTATATTAAGTTATTATGTTCTAAATATTCACACATCGATTGATTTTTTAACATGAAAAAATTTTAACTCCAGCGAGATTAAATTTTGCGAAAAATATCAAGTTTAGAGAACTATGACTCACGATCCAGACTTTTCCTAAATATCTGATTTTTTTGAAAAAAATGTAAGAATAGTTTCTATTAGAAAATTTAGTTTAATCATTTATTACCTTAAATTATTCTTTTATTAGAATTAAATTTAAAACGAATATTTCATTTAATTTTATAATAATAACTTGATTTTTAACGTTAGAAATAAATTTTTATAAACATAAACATTTATAAAATGAATATTCATTATTTATAAATATCAGTTACTATTAATTATAATTTGATTCATCGACATTTCTTTTTCGTTTTCCATCTTAATAGCTTTCTCATGTAGGTATAGCTAATGTTAATTTCGCTGTCCAGCCCAGTAGAAATTATTCTACATCATGCTGAGAAGAAGTTTCTAATATTTGAAATGAATTCATCCCTCAAATATTATGCACTTATGTGTAGCACCTATTAATGAATATTTTTTATGCTCTAATAAATAAAGCTTTAGAACATGACCGCGCAAAGGGAAAATCATGCTTGAGAAATTCGACTAAACAAAAATTTATTCGCTTTTGGGTGAAAGCTAACGGTAAACAACGCCGTATATTATGTACATACCTTTGATCAACGAAGTGTGCTAAAATGTCACGGTAAAGTGAAATATGCGTTATAATACTCTTTTCCGAAAATAATGTTGAATTTTAAAGGTTTTTTTTCCCCCCGACATAATAAATGAATAGTGGCGACATCTAACTATCAGTTGCAAAACTAAATGCTTTAAATTAAAATTACTAAGAAATAAAACAATGCTTGTTAACTAAATTTTTTAAATAATGTTAAAATCTAATACTAATTAGCCTCTAATTTTATAACAACTATTAAATTTACTGTTTGTTAGTCATTTATATTTCAAATATTTAGGAAACAAAAATGTAAGTTTTTAAGATGTCTTGATATGATACTGCCAGAATTAAGGAATATAATTTTTATTCCTAACTAAACAGCACCTACTGAATTTGAAAACACATTTCAATAAATTTTCTATAAAATTCACATATAAGGGAATCTAAAAATTATTTTCAAGACAGATTTTTATGATTGAAAAGTAAAGTTTAGTTCTCTACACAAACCAGATTTTTAAGACATAGTTTTAATTACATCTTGTGATGGTCAATTAGAAATTTTGAAGTTGCCATTACACTGCTGTTTATAACAAAATTTGTAAAATAATTTGAAATCTAACCTTCTTAGGCGATATTTTTGCAAATAAAGTTCCAAATACCTTTTAAATTAATTAAGAATTTTTTGCGATAAATTTTCAATAAATATAATAATGCGATCATCCACTCTTAATAAATATTTAAGGAATTTTTTTAATAAGTTTAATTCTTCTCAATTTTATAACCACAAAGAACAAATAAGAATTCAAATTATTGCATTTTTTAAATGTGATTTGTGTAAATTTCCTCTCGCTCTTTTGCTTTGTAATTTTTAACTTATTTTATATTTAAAAAATTAAATAGTCCAGTATTAACTTCTATTCATAATCAAATAAAATATAAATATCTAATCAATGGCTGTTTAATTTTGAAATTTCCTTAAAATGTAATCTAACCAGCTTATAAGTAAGCTAACAAAATAAATTAAAGAATGTATCAAATATACAAAAGGTTTTTTTAAGGATTTTTAATACTTTATCTAAATATCATTATTTTAGATTTTCACCGGACTAAAATCGGATTCATGTTCCTTAGTAATGTATGGTGTTTAATTTGCTGTAGAAAATCGATTCAGTGAGTTTATTGAAAGAAATAAACACACTAATTATTCCAAAAGTTGGAGCCAGTGAATTAAGATTTTCCTTCTCTATATTCCGACAGGTACCATTTATATTAAGAGAAAAAAATTTATTCTATGAGAATTTCTTATTGGAATTTTGTATATTTTCTATTCCAGATTTTTAATATTTGTTAATGAATATTACTCTTATGTTAAGATTATAATGTTTATTTAAAATATAATGTTATAGCTTTAACAGATATTTTTATCTTGCCACATGAGTTGACATACAGATGTACATTATCTCCTGCTTTCAACAATATATAGATTTTGATGCCATAATTTGAGATAATGACAAAATTCGAAAATAAGTCATTATGTTTACTATTGACATCCTGGGGCGTATTATAAACAATGAAAGTGTCACTTTTAATACCACAACAGTTAATTTCAATTTTGTATTGAGGTTCTAGTAATAGAGCCTTGCTCATTTCAATGAAAGGTTTCAAGTTTGAATCCACTTTTATCCAGCAGTCTGTCGAGGTGAGAGCCTGTAAACTTTCCTGGCTTCTTTATGACACGTAAATACGTCTTACTATTTATCAAAAGTTTTCTTGGAAGATAATACTTACTGGATATTAAAATAGCCCTACAACAAATTTCAGTTAAGCTGTTTATTAGGCAGTATCTAATAAGATTAATTGAAAAAAAAAAAAAAACGCACTTTTGATTTTCAATTCATTTCCAATTACAACAAAAACACTGATTTCATAAAATAAAGTTTCTGAGAGCGTATAAGAAGCCAGATATTTATCATAAAATCATTGCAAATACCTGACTAATATTTCCATATGTAAATTCATTCATTATACAATCTACCAAAAACAAGCAAGAATTGCAAGAGAAAATTTACTATTACTATATTCAGCCCGGAATAGTTTGTATAAGTTTTATGAACTTTAATCTATAGTATACACAATAATGAATTTGCTTATATACAGATCTATGCTGTTTATTATCACAAAAAATTAGGAAAGTAGATATAAGAAAAATTATATACAGGATTAAGTCTCGTTGTGCATGAATTTTCATCGAATCGAAACCGTTATATTTTAAAACTCTATCATGGGATCTCATCCTGATATCACAATGATGCAATCAGCTAAGATTACTACCATAATCTTAGCCAACTAATGTTGACTGCCAAGAAATACAACAGGTACAAAAATCAGTTCTCAGCAATGATTTTCAGGATTTCTCACTCGATATTTAAAATCTAACTGTATCTTTATAAAATGCTTTCCCATTCCATTCAAATTAGTCAAGAACTATAAAAAAAAACTTATTGAGAATGCTAAAACAATGCAGTATTATTGGATAAAAAAAAAACTTCTAAAGAACAGATCAAATTCGAATTTTTTTTTTTTTTTCAATTATTTTCATGGGATCTCATCCTGCACAGATCTTTCAATACATCATTCTTGCAAAGAATTATCATACAAGAAACCTCAATAAATGGGTTAGTGTAATTTATAAAATAATTAAACATAATCACAGTAATTATTCATTAATAATTTTTAATTGAAACAATAAGAACTCACATCGAAAAAAAACTTATTCCAAGTTTGCGTATTTATAAATATTTAAAATTGTTTGAAAGATATTTTAAATCACAAATTACAATTTTTTTTATCATAAAATTATTTTAATCGGAAATTTAATTACTATTCCAGATTAACTGTATGCAACAGAATAATTTTTTTAGCTTTTTGTTTTTAAAATTTCATTACTTCAGTTGCTGAATTTTATTTTTACTAAATAATTTGTTTATTAACCGCGTATTTTTTATTTTTTATTTTTATTTTTATTTTGACACTTTCTTAAATTGTGAAATTGAGATGAAACGCTCATTAACATATTTAAATAAAAGCACTAGATGAATCAAATAATATCTAAAAATGTTTATTATCACTCATTTAGCCATTATTTTGCAGCATCAGGTAATTTTACAGAAATATTTTCTAGATAAGCTAATCAAAATTTAGAAAAGCATCTGCTCTGAATTTTCTATGCTTAAATCTACAAAGAGATATACAATGAAATAGGCTCCATTTTGAAAATCTTTAATGTTTGAAAGCAGTCAGCTGATCACACAACTGAATTGCAACGAAATGAAAAATAAATAAAATATTTGATCAGTTTCGTTTAAGGAGTTTATGGCTTGATTTTGAAAAATTATCTGTACTCTTATTTAAATGTATTCCACCAAGAAAAGGCAATTTCGAACTTTAATTTTTCCTATTTAACGGATTTTAAAGTAAATTAGTAAATTATGATGGTAAAATCTAGATTTATGATATTTAAATTTTAAAATTAGAGAAATGTTTTCCTAGTTGTTGAAAAAATTATTCATGAATGTTCTCCGTTTCTATACGCGAATAGTAATTAAAAATGAAATAATAATAAAAAATTTTCCAAGTTAAATTTTGAAAGATACTAAATAAAATAATTTATGCATAACGATGGATTGAGAATAAACACTAAAATTTATGTTGAAATTTTAATTTTTCATTTTTTCCTATTTAATTTTTCATTTTTTCCTATTTAATTTTTCTATGAAGAAAGTATGATGGGTTTTTCAGTAATCTCAAATATGCATTTGAATAAAATGATGTATACTAATATAAACGGTATTCGTTAAATAAGTACACGTGTTCTCATTATTCAGATTGATACATGTCATCAGAGGCTTTTATCAAGAATCTGGTAAATTTCAACTGCACAGTCTGTGCTGTATTTCAAATTATGTAAAAAGTGTTCGCTTATTTAAGTGTTGAACATTCTAATACAGCTCTATTTTACAAGACGTTTTTCATAATCCTGAATTTGTATAGTGTAATACACTTTTATTAATTAAAAACTTGATCGCAAAAAAACTACCGTCTCAAAAAGTGAAATTTTTTCAAAGACCATTATTTCAATTTTTCTATTCCTTTCTTTTCTATATTCTCAAAATGTAATATTTTCTCAAAACAAATGATATTTTTATGCAGGTGGGAGGGGCTTTGAAAATGAATAATTTTTGACTATTGCAGAAAATATGATATTTTCTTCGAAAATAAAATTATGTCACTAGTCCGAAAGGTACTAAAACTTGGTAGAAAAGAGTTTATATTTCAAAATATAATGTGTGACTTTACAATTTACGAAAAACTTTAAGTATTTTATTCCTTCTTCGATTTGTTTTTAGCTGATCTATATGTGAGACTTCATTTCGTGTTGCAGAACATTATACTAAAGTATTGGTAGTTAAATTAATTACTTTCTAAATATAATATTTTAAACTTCATCATGCTCAATCTGAAATTTCAGGCAGAATTATTTTTTTATACATAGAATTATTCTTTTATAACTTTTACAATTATTCCTTTATAACATTAACTTATGTTTCAATAAATATCAAACTGGAATATTTTCCTTTTATAACATAATTAAAGACATTTATAGTGTTATTAAAAGTAAATTTTTATTCATATATACTAAAATATTTAACTTTGTTAAATACATGTAATCGTAATATTATCTTATTTTTTCCTTGAACACAGATTTCAATGATGTTAATAATATTAAGATCTTTGTTAATACTAAATTAAAAAAATATACATTGTTGAAACTTCTACAATGTTTTTTACTAGTTGGATGAAGGCAGGTTCATCGAATAAACTCAGCAACATCCTAAGAATTGTCGATGATCGCAGTTCAATCACTCAAATAATTCTCAGTTATCTCTAATAACTTTGAGTATACTATATTTGGACGTCGAGAACTAAAATGAAAGCATTGCCATTTATATGTTAAATTTTTAATCGAAAGAATAAATAAAAATATTGAAAATCTGTTATTCATATCATCAAATATTTTATAAAGAGTATTATTAATTTATGTATAATGCAAGCTTGGATAATTTAATAATAGATTGTTAATATTGTGCATAAGTCAAGTTTTGATAATTTAATTGAGAATAGATTAACGATTAATCAAGACTAGAAATATTATTGAAAATGGTTAAAATCCTTTCGATGAAGAGACTTTTAAACCTGCTCTGCAGGGAAAGTGCAAATATTTTATAAAGTTTTATACTTATATAAGCTGAAATAACATAAAAAAAATGTTTGTCTGTATATATAAAGTTTACCTAACAAAAAATAATTATATGTTGGATCCAGCATTTATGGGAATTTTGAAGCACGAGAATTTATTAGGAATTTTGGGAATAAACAGGGAATTTTGAGACTTTTGAGGGAAAAAACTCAGTCAATTATCTTTTGCTTTGTTTCTTTCTAAGAAAAACAAAAATAGTTGTCAAAATAATAAAAGTAATGAATTAATGTTTAGTGAAAAATATCAAGATATGTTTCGCAGGACTGTAAGAATAAATATTGACCTTTCCATGTTTCTTTCGTTATATTCATAAATTCATGCTGAGAAAGAAAGAAAAAATATTTCCTCAAGATTAATTGTTATGAATATTTTAAATTGGTCATTAATACAAAAATTCCTTTTAATTTTTGGAAAACTTTCATTTGCCGTAACTATATCAGTGGGAATCATAAAATAAATGAAAACTTATTAATTTTGAGAACGTCTGATAACAAAAGATAAAGTTCAAAAGTTTCTTATTCATCTGAAAAATTCTAAAACTCTAGTGTTCTTTCGAAATTTCTGGGAATTTTTTAAATTCCCCAGGGAAAAACCTGATTTATATTCAGAAATAAACCTGATTTTTTCCCTCCACAACACCAAGCATAAAGTACTTGTACGTTACATTTAATCGACTTTTCAATGACAAAAATTACTAACGGTAAGCTGGGATAAACAAATTCTTCATGTCCCAACGTCATGTACCCATTTGACTTTTCTTTATATTTGTAATAGATAAATACTTGATTCAAACCATAAAATTTTCATTTGTTTGGTTGTCGGAATGTTTTATTTATCCCAAAGCTTGCATGATCGAAATCATGCATAAATATTCTTATCTGAGAAAGTTTCAACTCCGCGCTGGAGTTTTTAAATAAAACCGAAACTCATTAAGTTTGAGCTATGAATACCATATGGATGGCAACGGTCTTTTTTGTTGTAGTTTCGGCAAGTATTTATTATGCCCGGAAACGTGGATACGGATTTAAAAAAAATGAACTTGGGAGATCATGAAAAGGCATGAATAATTTTTAAAATTACATTTTGATTTCTTTTCCAAACATTTCCAATGATTATTTCTTTCAGTCGCATTTTGCGATTAAGGAAGCAAGTGAAATGTATTTTGGGAGCACATCGATTTATGGTTTGTAAGCTCTGAAACTGTAAATGTGCATTGTGCATTGTTTTTATTTTAAATGTTGGAACCTTTCATTTATGTGAATGCACAAGATGTACCCTTTATTTGTAATAATATCGAAATTAGTTCTTTCCTTTTCTATGTTACTAATCTTTCTATTAATATTTAACTTCACTTGTTATTTATGATGCAAGTAACCATCATATTGCATTATGCTTGTAATATTGCATTCTTAGTAAGGTTTAAATACTTTTTTAAATGCTTATATTCATTTTAGGTATCCCAATCGAAACAACAGAAAATTTCTTCCGAGGTAAGAGTCCTTTATTAAAATGATTTCATATTTGTGAATATGAAAGTGATCACTTTATATTTGTATTGTATTTCAAAGATGTGCTAATATGTGAATATTGAACGCGAATATCTGCATCTTATTAAAATTTATTCTCACAGCGCCCATGATAAATCATCGCATCATGGAGAAAAAATAGTCGAAGGAAGAGAAATCATAAATTTTTAACTGTCTACTTCTTTTGAAGAATATATTATGATATTTTTTCAACTGAATTGTTGTAATAGAATAATGCTGAAAATTTTTTAATTCACCTTGAAATGAGGAAGATATATTGTGATTTTTATAGGAAAAAGATATATATAGAGTGTAATAGGTGTAAATGTGACATGATATTAAACTATTGGGAAGGAAAATATGAGCATGATACTATAATTCCATTGTTATAACTGCTTTTAATTACATGTCAATTACATGTTACATATCTTTGCATAATGTGTATATCGGATTAGAGATAAAAATGTGTGTTATAAATGTGAATATCATTTGTTAAGAATGTGCTTTTATATTCATTATAAACAATGTATTATATTTAATTATTTATGTGAATAAAATGTATTTTAATTTAAATATTTATTTTGTAAGTAGTTATTTAACAATTAAAACAATATTGTATATGTGAGAAGACTAGGACCCACAGAGGGTTGTAGTGCCATTGTTGATTGATTGAACAAAACAATAGATAATTCACACAGATAATACTCATACAAAATTTAATGAAAGGAATCTTCAAAATATTAAACACAAATTCTTGTCATGGGTTATATTTTTGAATCAGAAAATAGATTCCTGTAACATTATATGCTAACAATATATAATGTTTACTATTGTTTAAACATGGATATCAAATATAGGTTTAACATTATATGCTAACAATATATAATGTTTACTATTGTGTAAGCATAGATATCAATTATAGGTTAACAATTAGTCAATCCATCCAACTTATAAATGAAATAAGAATCATTATTTTTCAAACTTCTGAGTACCTTAATAAAGTTTACTCTTATTACTCAATTGCCCCTCATTCACAAAAGAAATATTTCTTTCATGATTCAGTTTATCCTTAAATACAGTAGAAGCTTATTTTTATAAACTAGTTAAGTCCAGTTAGATATTCCTTAAAATTAATAAAATAGAAAAATAAATATTAGATCTTAATTTGTTTTTTACTAAATTCATCACTATAAATAAAGTATTACAAATTTTTTTTATGTGCACCATATAAAAAACATGCCAAATAAAGTTCATATATAAAAAACAATTCTTATTTCCATTTCATTAAAAAATCAAGCAAAGTAATCTTGCTCTTTCTGTTTTAAAGTATTTTCAATTTTTTAATGTAACAAAGCATTTTATTTTCTCAAAAAAGTATGTCAATCTTGTCAGCTATTTGTCTGTTTTGCATATGATATGCTATATACATTCACTCTTATAATTTTTTTTGTTTGATATATGAAAGTTATTTTTCATTCTCAATCATTATATTTTTAGTCATTCAATTTCAAGCATTTGTGTTTTCCAAGTGCAAATTACATATGAATACACTTTTAAAAAGTCCTGAATGAAAATTTGGTTAGTTGTGATTTCATGGATGAGTAGCTTGTCTTCACTCAAACCATCATTTAAAAGTTCTTCAGTTACAGTCGTTTCTTTTATGTCTAAAATAGCTTGAATATCATTTTTTCACTACATCAGTCCTCACTTAGAGTGACAACTACATTGTATCTAGAATTTCAATTTCATAAGGTAGTTCCAAGCCACGATCCTTGCAAAAGTACTTTACAGTGTTTGCACTTGGAACTATTAATTATATTACGATGCATGGAGGCCAAGCTGGCAGCTGAATTTTATTGTATCAAACTTACAACCTCTTACAGTGAAGTTTACTAAATAATTCTGAAACATTAACATGATGAAATGTTAGCAAAAGTTACTTTTTACTGTCCTTTAAAATAGTCACTTCCCACAACTATGCACTGCTGTTTGATCTCCTATACATATCCTTGAAACTTTCTCAAGAAGTCTTCTTTTGTAATTAAGTTCAAAAGCTTTGTCATATTTTGTTGGATGTCAGGAATATCATCAAATTTCTTTTCCTTCAGGGTGAGTTTGAATTGTGGAAATAGGAAGAAATCTGGAGGATTGAGAATCTGGCAAGTATGGTGCATATTCAATTTGCACCATCCTCGTTTTTGTCAAAAACTGTTGATGATATTAGCAGTGTGAGAGCGAGCATTGTTGTGAACAAAAAATCATGAACTTTATTTTGTGTACTTGGGTTGTACCCTGTGTAAACCTTTCACAAAATATGTCAAAATTTCAATGTAACTTGCAGCATTCATTGTCATTTACTCAGGTAGAATTTCCTTGCGGATAATGACTTGACTATAAAAAAAATGATGAGCATTGTTTTTCTGCTCTGACTTTTTTCTGACTAGGTGTTGCAGGAAAACATCATTCCATGCTTTTTCATTTTGTTTCATGGCCCTACTTAGATGCCAGGACTCCTCCTCAGTGACAATTCAGCTCAAGTACTCCTCTTATGATATGGTTAAAATACAATTTGTGTCAATATTCATTCAAGGATTTCTGTATTTTAACATGGGGATATATCAGTTAATATACCATAGTATACTCTGGATATTTCAAAGGAATTTATTTTAGGCAGGCAATTGCTCAACAGGCAGTTAGCTTTCTTGCCTTGGTTTTACTGTTTGTAGGTTTGAGTCCTGCGGCAAACATGTATGTAATGTTTCAGAATTCAACACCTGTCAACATATGAATAAATGCATAAATATTCTTGTTGAATATCTGGCAAATTTTTGCTCATATTCAAGTTCATTTTAATTTTCTTTTTATATAGGTTTTTCTTTGGATCTTTTTATTATGGAGTATTATATAATAGACTTTTTGGGGTTGCAGGTTGGCTTTTTTTGCTGCCATGAACTTTTTTGAGTTTTGTATTCTTATTTATTGCTATTTGGAAAAATTTGAATTTTTTTGGCAAGGTCCTCATTTTTTAAATAATTATTTTTTATTAATAGAGCTATTTATTTTAGCTGCTTTGGAATATTTTATAATGAGAACTGTTTCTCTTAAAGAAAATAAAAGGCCATGTAGAAGTTGAGAATTAATTACATAAATTTTCTATGTAAAGTAAAAGAAAATTAATTCCTTTTAATTATCAATTTAAATTTTTGGTATCGTGAGTAATTACTACATTTCTTAATTGAATCATCTCATTTAATTGAAATATATTTTTTATTCAGTTAAAACCATGGCCAGCATATATTCAAGAAAGAATAGAAATGTGGGATAAGCTTTATGCTAAATATCAGGAAGAATTAACTAAAAAGATCCCTGAACCTATTAAAATAACTTTACCTGATGGTAAAATTGTTGATGGGGAATCATGGAGAACTACCCCTTATCAAGTTGCTCAAGGCATAAGGTAAGTGATCAATCAATGTAATTAATTAGCATTTTTGTTACATAATCTGTATACAGTTATTTTTTGTTTATTAACATTTTAAAAATTCCTTTTTGTATTGTGCGAAGAACACATGCATGCACACTCATGAATGCTTCACTCGCTAAATTGACGATATCCACTTTTTGAAATGCATTAGATTTTAATGTCAAAGCTATAAAAATATTTAGAAACAAATTTTTTTTTATTTTAAAAAAAACCTTCTAGGCAGTTTTGTCATTTTAATTAATTGATTTAGGAATTGAAGCATTTATATATATATATATATATATATATATATATATATATATATATATATATATACATATATATATATATATATATATATATATATATATATATATACATATATATATATATATATATATATATATATATACACAAGACTGGTTTTTCCCTCTTTTTTTAATGTTATATAAATATATGCATTTGAAATGAGATTAATAAAATATTTGCTTATTTCATTAAAATTTTTATTTTATGTGTGTTTAAAGTTCAAAAATTTCACAAATTTTCTGAAATATTTATTTGAAATGTTTTATATTTTAGTCAAGGTTTGGCTGACAATGTGGTTATTGCAAAAGTTAATAATGAATTATGGGATCTGGATCGTCCTCTTGAAAGTGATTGTAAATTAGAACTGAAAAAATTCGATTGTGAAGAAGGTATATTTAAAATTTTTGAATTCTCAAAATTATTAATCTAGTGCAGTGTTGTCTTTCATGACCTTCTAATTGTGAGACTTGGATAAAAGATGCATGGAATTTATTTTATAATTATATTTCTTTAAAGTTTATTATTACACAGTTGAAAATCATTATTTGTAAAATGTTCCTTATTTAAAAAGATACAAATTACATATACATTATTTCAAAATGGGTTGACACTGTTTAGCAGCTAATAATTTGTGATATGTTTTGATAGTTTAATTGTGCCACTCCCTTTGATTAATGAAAAGTCAAGTATTTTCTTATATGCTAATTTATACTGCTTGAATATATAAGTAGCCAAACTGCCAGATGAATGGTTAGCTCTCTTTTGGTTTCACAGATCATGGGTTTGTATCTCACCTTGAGGTTGGGTGTTTATAATGTTGTGAAATCCACTTTAGACTGAAGAGCTGATTTAATTCACCCTCATTTGCAAGAAATGACCATTGAGTGACCTACAAATCAACTGAAAAAAAATTTTTTGGCACTATTTTAACAATTTCAAAATTTGGTTGAACACAAAGAAAAAAATAAGTTTAAAATTGTTTACGTACCAATAATACACTATGTAAAATAGTTTATAATAATGATTTTGAATAAAATATAATATGTACTAAAAAAACAAAAGTATGTTCATTGCTTTGCTTATAATAAAAAAGGTATTAAAAAAGGTAATTTGGTGGCATATTATAATTTTTACTTTATACATTTTTAAAATTTGGTGGCATATTTTAATATTTTGGTAGAACTCAAATATCCATCAACACAATGATTGAGAATTGCTCATCTGAAGTATTAACATTAATTTTTCATTAATAAATTATAATAAAATAATTGGAAAGGGATTATTGATTTTTATAATTAAAGTAAAAATTTGTTAATTAAAAAAAAAGGTGCAACTTTTTTTAAATATTCAGGCAAAATTCTTCTTTGTTACATTAATTGTTTATAGAAAAAATACTGTCATGATATGTTTTTCTATTTAAGAGGAAATACAATGGAAATAAAAAATAAATGAAAATATATTCAATTCTCCATTATGAAAACAAATACAGTGCATTTATTTAAAGAGAAGCAAGATATACATTGAAGCAAGGTAAACAATATGTAATTATGTATAAACAAAAAAATATTTTTTTTCCGTATGTAGAATAAATTAAACAATATAAACTTAATTTTTAAATGGAAAGTTTTTAAGGAAAGTATGTGCTTTATTTGCATTAATTTTTAACATATTTCTTTGGGGCTAATGTATATTCAGCCCCAAAGAATCTGTAAGAATTTTATAAAAGCTTGATTTTACATTGAATTCTCTATCATATATTCAACCAAATATGCATCAAATTCACCTTTTGCATGATTTCTAAGGTCTTATAAGTTAATATTATAATAGCATAAATTTTTGCTAAAAAAATATTATTTTCAAAATTTAAATTTTTAATCAATTGATGATACAGAATAAGTTAATGAACTGACATTAATTGTAAAAATGTTTTTAAATAAAAATATGTATGCATATTTGACATTATTAATAAAATTTTTCTTGACCACACATACAAAATTCTTAGCAATTAAATATAAAAAATATAACATTGCTAAGAAATTTAATGAATACAAATACATCTTATATATATATATATATATATATATATATATATATATATATATATATATATATATATATATATATATATATATATATATATATATATATATATATATATATATATATATATACATATATATATATAATATAAATAAATATATATATATAATATAAATATATATACATATATCTTATAAGATGGATGAGATCAGTTATAAAGGTAAATTCTGAGCAATGGTTTTTGCCTTCCAAAAGTAATGTTGCAGTTTTGATCTAGGGTCAACAAATGAATGATAGCACTGCTTCAATAATGTGAACATATTTGCATCCTATATTATATATTAAGTTGATATCAACTACTGAACTTTAATACAACACTAATAGTGTCAATAACATAATTTTTAAAATAATTTCTATTTAATAAGATGTTTTGATGCAAATATTTTCAACATACATACAGTTTTGTATCAGCAGCTCTAATAATTGGATAACAACTGGTATATATTTTTCTTTTTAAACCTTAGTTTTTGTAAAAAATAAAGTAAAATAACTTTGATGCCATTAAGAAAATATTCAAGCAACTACAACTTTTGATCATATTTTGCTGAAATTATGAGATTTTGAGAATGTTATTTGGGTTAAATTATGAGAAATTTTACCATAATATATTTGTCTATATAGTAATTATAGTGAAAAGTTGGATATAACTGATGTTGGTATTATAAAAGCTTATATTTAACTGTTTTAATATTTAATATGTTCTTGTAAATATTAATTTATTCCTAATTTTCTTTTTTTTTTTATAAATTTGTTACTTGGATTTATGAAAGTAAATTTTTCATATTTATTTTTAAAATTGTTAAAAAGAATAGTTTCTATTTTATATTTTAAAATTTATAAGCAATGTTTTTTTAGAAATGATGAATGAAAATGCTTTTTAGGATTCAATTGATCATTAAAATGCATTTGATTTATTACAAATTTTTTTTGCAGCTTGTTGAGAACTTTTTTTTTAATATTTTACATATGTTAAGAAAATAATGCTTTTAAATTAATTAAATTATATTTTCACTATATATTGCATTTACATTTTTGTTCTGCTAGGACAACAAGTATTTTGGCATTCCAGTGCTCATATGATGGGTGAAGCTATGGAACGAATCTATGGTGGTCATTTGTGTTATGGTCCACCCATAGAAAATGGATTCTATTATGATATGCACATAGATGATATTTCTGTTTCTAAAAATGAATATCCTTTAATTGAGAGTGTAGTGAAATCTATCGCAAAAGAAAAACAACCATTTCAAAGATTAGAAGTATCAAAAGAAGATCTTTTAGAAATGTTTAAGGTATGTTGAAGGCTTGAAATAATTGCAGTTTTTATTATATTAATTGCTCACATAATTATATTGTTTTCTTTTCATTTTAGTACAATAAGTTTAAGGTACGAATACTAAATGAGAAAGTGAAAACACCAACTACAACTATTTATAGGTAGATATATTTGTATTTTTCAGTTCAAATAAGATTTTTTAATTGTTGTAACTCATTTGAATTTTTATTTAAATATTATAAATTGTCAATAATCTTAAAGTAAGTTTTTTTTTTTTTTAATTAGAAAGAAATAACTCCTATACCTAAAAGAAAAAATCTTACTTTTGGCAAGGACCTGTTAATGTTTTTAGAATTTTTGGAAAATATTTTTTTAAGAAATATTGTTTTAAAAACAATTTATCATCTTCAATGCATTATTGAATGTATTTCATTTTTGAGTCAATTTCATAAATGTATGAAAGAGTATCAATTTAGTTGCTTTTTAAAATTGGGTAAAACTGTCAATAGCTGTCGTTAGTATTTTTTAAAAATTTTTAATTAAATTTTATAGGATTTTTAAAATTTCTTATTTATTTTAATGTAGATTTTTATAGATTACATTTTTCAATTTGTAATGAACCATTATTAACAAATTAAATGTTAAAGAATGTAATAGCAGTATATAAATTTAAACAATCATTTGATAGTTATGCAAAATATTGCATAAATAAGATCTTGCTGATCTTCTCATTACGATCCAGATATTCAGTTGACATTAACAGAATTTTTTAAATTTGATTCATAAATTGTTTGTTATTCTGTTGATGAATATGATATTTTTTGTGATTTAATTATCAAATAATATAATTTACATATTCTTCTAGTTATAAATGTTCAGTTATTAAAAATATGAATATTAGGTATTTGTAACCTATCTTTTCTAAACTTTAGTAAAATATTAAATTGATAACTTATATTTAATTTGATTTCTTTTAAAGTGAGTAACTGAAGCACTTCAAGTGATTTAAATAATGTAATTTATATTTATTTATATGATTATCAAAAATGAAATTGTTTTCCTATTTCACTTTTAGTCCTTAAATGTGATCAAGTGAATTTTTTAAATTATTATGCAAGAATGCATTGTTGCCACATAATGTTAAGCATAAATTAGAATGTTGTACTTAATTTTTTAGGTGTGGTCCATTAATAGATTTATGTCGAGGTCCTCATGTTAGGCATACAGGAAAAGTTAAAGCTATGCAAGTTGTAAAAGTAAATATTTATCATTTGCTTATAATTTAATATTGATGTTAAGCAAATTGATTATTGCAAATCACCTTTTATTGTTTCCTCAGTTTTGCTTATTACAAATGTTATTTTATTTTTTACAGTTTAAATATGATTTCATATAAGCTGTTGAAATATATCAAAATATTGTTTCTTGTCTTTCATATAACATTTTAATAACTTTTCTGTTTGATGAAATATATATTTTTTCAATAAGTTTTCAGTTATAAATTTTTTAAATTAGTAATATTTTCATCTTTTATAAGTTTATGATTTTATATGTGCTATAGAATTCTTCCACATATTGGGAAGGTAAAGCTGATGCTGAATCACTACAAAGAATATATGGAATTTCTTTTCCTGATAATAAGCAGTTAAAAGAATGGCAGAAATTCCAAGAAGAAGCTGCTAAACGAGATCATAGAAAGATTGGACGGGTATGTCTCTTTAACTGTATATATGCTTTTGCATATCTTTAAAAAGTTTTCAAAGGTTTCGTTTGTTAATATTATATTTTTTCTTAATTGCTATTCCAATTCGTATTTTCTAGGAGCAAGAACTGTTTTTCTTTCATGAGCTTAGCCCTGGCAGCTGCTTTTTCCAACCAAAAGGAGCACATATTTACAATGAATTGATTTCTTTTATCAGGGTAAAATGCGTTTAGTCAAATTAGCTTTTACTTAATAATCCAAAGTTTCTTATATTGTTATAGTTACATTTTGTGTTTATTGAGTTTATATATATTACAGGAAGAATACAAAAAAAGAGGATTTCAAGAAGTGGTCTCACCGAATGTTTATAATAGCAAATTGTGGGAAACTTCTGGTCACTGGCAGCATTATTCTGTAAGTATCTGTTTATTTTAAAAATTTTTTTAAACAGAATTAATTAATTAACATAAGTTAAAACCGTTTGATTTTATCAGGACAGATTTTAATAGCAAATGGATTTATATTTTGATTTAAGAAATAAAGGTTTCACATAAATTTGAATAATATTTTTTAACATTTGAAAAAAAGAATGAAGCAATTTTTAGCACCATGAAGACTAAATTCTAATATAAATTTAAATTAAATAAAAACTCATATTTATCGGTAAATTGAAATAAAAGAAAGCATTGGATAAGAATTCTGTTAAATATTGAAATGTGATTTAAAAATCAGAGTAAAATCTAATGTTAAATGATGTAACTTATTTAGTTAATTTATTTAATGTTAACATCACTATTCACAAACTTTAGTGGTATAAATTATAATTTATTTATTAATTTTTGTCATTCTATCTAAATGTTTAGAAAAGAACATATTAATTTTTACGCAAAAAAAAGAGTAATTTTTATTTTGAATTCTTGTTAAATTTGAAAATAGTCAATATAGCATTAAATTTTATAACAAAAAATGATATATATAATATAAAATACAATAATGTTCTATTCTGAAATAAGAAGAAGTGAATGCAGTCAAATTGAAAATTTTCCTGAAATTGTATTTGTGTTTGTACAATATTTTCTCACTGCCTTTAAATTCATACAAAACAGAAAAAATATTTTAACATTGCATGTTTACATTCACATCCTTCTATTGGTTATTTTACATATCTTTTTATTGAAACAGTGGTGTGAGCCATATGATATATTAAAATTGTTTTTTTATTCTTTGAAAATCTTATGTTTAAATGTGAGTAATCACAGTACTTAATTAAGCAACAAAAATATCTTATAATTTAATGTAAGCTTGATAATTTCCATCCTACATTTTCAATATTAGAAAAAAACTTAGCTTAAATTTGGTTAATTAATATTTTTTATGAATGTGTGAAATAAAAAAAATGTGAAAAAATTTTACCACTCAGATTCATTGAATTAAATAAAAATAAAAGAAAGTGGATCTATAATTTATGCGTAAAAAGTGTGAATATGTTGAATTGTTAAAAATTTACTCATGGTGATAAAATGTATTCAAAATTTTTATGCTAATTGTAGCCTGTATAATTTTCTAAAATACAATTAAGTATTTGAAAAATTGTGTTAATAAATATTTTATTTACTTCAATTCATGTTTTGTAATCATAGATTTTTTAAAAATAAAACACTGAATTTTAATAAAATTTTAATATATTTTATAAAAATAATTTTTTATAAATGTTGAATTGTTAAAAATTAAAGGTTAAGATGTTTTATAAAAATAATTTTTTATAAAACACTGAATAGTCAATTGGTTAGACTCATAAAATAATTTCACTATTTGCAGTAATTTTGAGCATCTTATGACATGTGCTGGTCTTTTAAATTCTTCTTTTTATTTTTTGGAATACTTTTTTTTAATTGTACTATTTTTATTGTTCTTTTTTTTATTTCTCCCATTATGTTCTGTCTTCATTATTTCTTCAAATATCCATGCACTAAGCTTGTTCTTTATTACAAAAGTTTTTGAATTGTTTTACATTCAGACTTAAAAATGGTAGGTTAATTTTTATGATCCAAATGCTGCAATCTTATAGAATTAATAAGCCTTGTTTATTGTGAATAAACCACCTTTCATTTCTTCACTGTACTGCATTTGAATATAACTAGCTCTTCTGTTTTGAATTAAGTAAATGAAAAATTATAAAAGAACTTTAAAAATTGCAGTACAATCATTTCTTTAGATTTTAAATGTAGCTTAATTTATTTAATCTTTTAATTAGAAATAGAATTTGAAATCTTTTTGATTGGTAATTATAAATTTAATATTTGTAATTTTATATCTTTTTAAAGATTTTATATTAGAAATTTCTAATTGTGAAAGGTAATAAGAGTGGTTTAGATTATTTGTTTGATACATTTTTAAGATTTTTCATTTCCTCTTATTAGTCGCTTTCCAAATGTTTAGTATTCAATGTTAATTTATCAAAAGTTATTTAAATTTTAGTATTTATATCTGTTTTATTTATCTTGGAAAATTGATTAAAATATATTAAAAAATAATTTAGCTTTCTGAATTTGGTAATGGTCTAATGCTTAAATTCTTGTTTTAACTTTTTATAAACATTTCAACCTGTCAAAAGTATAAAATAAATATTACTTAAGAACAAGAGAGGGAAACATTTTGATTTTACAATTACAAACTCAATGTAAGATATATTTTTATACATTTCTTTTAGATATGATTTTATATATATAGTGATGACATTTACGAATTACAAAAGTGTAAGTAGACTTTCTACAACATTTATTATTTAGATGGAATATAAATGTAACCAAAATTCAACATTTTTGTTCCATTTACCAATGAGCAAAATCATTATACTGGACTTCATAATTCTATATAATTTTCTTTTATTAACTACTGCAATTATTTTAATTTATTAGTCATTGATATCTGATATTTTTTTTATCACTTTACAAGTTTTATTATCAAAATAAAGTCTTAAATAATATTTTTTAATCTTTTTCTTTTATAAACTCTATATTTTTCTTCTCCTTTTGTATATCATGTGCACTGTAAACTAACACTTTTTCAGATATGATATTAGAAGCTTACTACCATGTTCCAATCTTCAGAAACATGTGAATTATATTTTTTATTTAAAATAATAACTTTTTTCTGTGAGAAAATTGAATTTAATATATTAAAAAAAAAAAAAAAAAGTTTAACAACTATTGAGACCAAATTAGCTTTGTATTATGGTCCACTGTATACTCATGTCACTCTGAGGCATTAATATTTATTTGCGCTTATACATAATATTAATGTAATATTACTTTCAGAATTAATTTCTCATTTGAGAATTATATTAATGTAATACTGGTAGTGAAAAGTTGTTTTTATACTTTACTTTTCACTATTAATAATAAAACAAGTACTTTCATAATTCATTATATTTTTATATAATATTTTATTAATTATATATTTTTTTGCTTTTTCAGGATAATATGTTTTCATTTGAAGTTGAGAAGCAGACTTATGCTTTAAAACCTATGAATTGTCCTGGACATTGGTATATTTACTTTAAAAACTTTTAATTAGTTATTAACCTAGTTTCAACTATTCAGTAGGGATTGGTTAACTTTTAGTGATAGGTGGTTGACATTATGTTTGATATCCTCTTTTTTCATTGATTTGAAATTAATATATTTTGTAACAAAACTTATTATTTGGTAATCAAAATTGCAGTAAATTGCAAATTGTATGTCATTGTAGATGTTAATTTTAACATTTACTGCTTTAACTTCTAACTATTTTATATGCAAATTTTTTTATTGTATTTGTCAAAAGTTGTAGGTTAAATTAACTTTGACAAAAAGATAGAAGTCAGATAAATGTGATAGAAGTCAAATAGTGTTATTTTGTTAAATTCTTAAATCTTTTATATTTTAAAATTTGTCTTAAGATATATTAATCCTGTTTTTCAATTTTTAGTCTCATATTTGATCATCGCCCTAGATCATGGCGAGAATTGCCATTAAGAATGGCTGATTTTGGTGTCTTACATAGAAATGAACTTTCTGGTGCTCTCACAGGATTAACTAGAGTAAGGAGGTTCCAGCAAGATGATGCTCATATATTTTGTACTCCTGAGCAGGTATTTTTATTCACTCATCCTGTGTTTATAATTATTCATTATTTCTGGCATATGGTTATGCATTATTTCTTATATGTTAATAAGAATTTTAACATAAAAATATATATGCCATATTCAAATCATGTAATTATACTTTGTTGTTGGAAAAGGGAAAGTTTTCGTATTATAAGAATTTTAATATGAGAATATTTATCTTTCTCCACTTAGTTTGCATTGATTGTGAATAAGTATTATTAATTAAATATTTAAAATTAAGGTGAAAAATTTAAAGGATTAACACACAATCAAAATTAATAATTTTAGTATGCTTAGTGTTGAGTTTTCATTGATTGTAAAGATTGGTTATATTTGATTGTTTTCATTTGGAATGAAACTACTTTTTTTCATTGATTGAAGATAGCTCTAATTAAATATTTTCTATTTTATAGATTATTTTAGTAGACGTGATTATAAACAAAATATTTTAATATGATTTTAAACCTTTACAATATTGATTAAAAAAATTAATTTTTTGTTTAAAAATAAATTTTTTGTGTGAGGCACAACCTTCAAAGGTGTTTTCTTAGCTTATCTAATATACCATCCAAAATATTTTAATGTTTTTGTTCATATTTTTAAATTTAGATTTCATCTGAAATAAAAGGATGTCTTGAGTTTTTGAAGTATGTTTATGGTGTATTTGGATTTACTTTTCAATTGAAATTGTCCACTAGGCCCGATGATTTTCTTGGAGACATTGAAGTTTGGAATGATGCTGAAAAGGTAAAATGTTTTGTTAAGTTATATTGATTTAGGATAAAGAAAACTTTGTTAATATTCTGAGTAAAATTCTATAATTAATTACATTTAAATAAAATAAATCTTATATTGTGATCAAAAAAACTTTCAAATAAGTTCATTTTTTTAAATTTCATAATGTTTGAGCATAACAGAATTAGAATTATTTTATACATTTATGTGAGTATTGAACTGTGAAATTAAGGTTATTGAATTATTTTACAAAATTATTATATATGTTCATAGTTTTGCATTAAATTTTTTGTAAAAAACATAAGCATGTTAAACACTTTATGTTTCTGATTACTGACAAAGAATTTTATTTCCATAATATTTTGGATTAATTGTAGGATAAATGATAATAATTCTATGAATGCTTTATTTTAGGCAGGAACATTTGGTATTTTTATTATTACTCTTTGCTAATTTTTGCTGAAATAAAAGAAAGTCCCATTAAAATACTGAGTAAAATTTTATAATCATTGATTCTTTCTCTTATTTTCAAATAAAATAAGTATGTTTTTATACTTTAATAAACTATTGAATTGCTATAAAAACTTTAATAACATATCAATTAACTCAATATATGGTAAGCTGAGCTGGCAGCCAAATTGGTTAGCACTCTTGCCTTTGGTTCAGCAGTTCGTGGGTTCAAATCCCACCTTGGGAATGGATGTTTGTAGTGGTTCGGAATCCACTTAAAACCGCAGGTCCCCGTCTAATTAGCCCTCGTGTGCAAAAAATGCCCGTTGAGCGACAAACAACCAAACCAATCAATATATGGTAAATATTAAAAAAATTAGGTAATTTAATAACTGATTAAAATTGGGTAATTTGAGAGATGAATTGTATTTGTGGTAACTAATTTAATATCTCTTTAAATTTAAATTTTAATATCATTTTCTGTGTGATGTATCAAATAAGGAACTTCTATACTGGGAAGGAGTAGATGTTACTTATAATTTTGGGGTTTTTATTATTTGGTGTATATATTTTTAGTTTCTAATCATGCTAAGAACATTTAAGTGCATGCAATAGAATGCACACATAGTTTGTGTTAGAACCATTTTATCATAGCCTTTATTATTAGAAAGATATTAAATTCATTCATATCATTTTGAAATGAATTGAAATTTTAAATTGTTGATAGGAATTCATCAAGTAATTAATTGCAGTGTCAAAGTCATTCCGCTTTAGTATGATACATAAGGAGATAAGTAATATATATTATATATAATAAGTGGAGTAGAATTCTAACTCAACAATGTCATTTTTTCTTAATAACTATTGTGAATCTATCTGGAAAATAGTAGAAATTTATTATCTTTTTACATTGTAAATATATATATTGCATATTATATACTTTTTTTTTTAAAAAAAAAAATTTGGTTTCAAATAAAAAAATGTCATGGATTTCATGCATTAATGAATAATAAACATCAAGTGGATTGATGATTTTTATTACAAACTCTAGTTAAAAAATATATATTTTGGAGCTTTATAAAAAAATGCAATTTTTATGCATTCGTTTAACATAGATGTTTATTTTATTTATTAGTATTTAGTTGAATGATATGGAATAATACAATAAATTAGTGATTGTGTATTTTGGTTTTGCATTTATATTATAGCAACTATCTGAAAGTTTAGATGCTTTTGGTGAACAGTGGACTTTAAATCCAGGTGATGGAGCTTTTTATGGTCCAAAAGTAAGTATAATAATTAAAATAAATTGCTGATCATTAATTTTTGATTAAAAACTTATTGGTAGTAAACTTAATACAGATAATATTTTTTATTTTAAATTGGTTTAATTTACTGTCAAATTTGAATTACACCAACTATATAAAATTATTCTATTTACTATGTTATGTATTTAAGGTACACATCCTTATAGTAAAAATTTAAGTTATCAGATCTTTCTGAGTTAAATTTTTTCAAAGCAAAATTGGTGTAATTTTATTGCTATTGCAGACATGTAATCTATTACTCTTATTTTTTATTATATAAGTATGCATGTTCTTTCCAGACTGAACCAATTTTTTATAAATAACAATCAAAATTGTACCTATGAAAAGTTGCCCCAGATATATTTGTTAAATTTTAAAGATATGTATGGAAACTTTGAAAAGTATTGTTAGAATTAATTTTGTGGTTACATTTTAATCTACCAAAACATCTGATGTTTTATCATATTACTTTTTTATTTTATATTAGCTTATTTTTCAATACAATGAAATAAAATAACTTGTGAACCAATGTGTTTGCTTAGTTAAATATACATATTTATTTAATCATCTATAACTTATTTAAAAAAAGTTTAATTCTATGTTGAATGATATTTAGATTTTACAGTTAAAAATGCTAATAATGTATAAGAATTTTTTATCTTTAATGCTTATTTATTCTGCAATTGATTAGTTGTTTAACTAAAAGTATTTTTACTCTAGATTGACATAACCATTATGGATGCTCTCAAACGACCTCATCAGTGTGCTACCATCCAATTGGATTTTCAACTCCCAATTCGATTTAATCTGACTTATGATTGGTGAGAAAACTGTATCTGTATATTTGTGGGATATATATATATATATAATGTATGCTTGAGTATGCATTATATATATATATATATATAATGTATGTTAATCTTTTCAGTGGTCCTGGGGAAAAGAAAAGGCCTGTTATAATTCATCGTGCTATATTAGGATCTGTGGAGAGAATGATTGCAATTTTAACTGAAAGTTATGGTGGTAAATGGTGTGTAGTAAATATTTTGACTTTACTTTCTTGCATATTTATTCAATGAACTAATTACATAATAGATTTTACATTAACAATTTTAAATATTTTCATTCTTATCAATAATTGTACAGTTATAAAATCAAATGTTTTGAAATTTTAAAACATGTCAATCTTTATGTGAATCTAGCGTGATAGCTGAATTGTTTTTTAATGCCATGGAATTCAGTGATTTATAAATTCAATATTCCTACCTTGCTTATAAAATATATAGGCATAAAATCCTAAATTGTAATTTCCAGTATTCTAAGTGTCTGTTAAAAGCGACTACTGAGTGTTAAACCAAATAACTTTTTATGTAATATATTTTTTATAATTAAAGTATAAGGTGTAGTAATAAGAGTAAAATTACAATATTTGTTATTAGTTTTTTAAAATATGTTCACTTAATAAATGTTAAATTGCGAAATATTTTAAAATTAGTCAAATGTGTATGTTATGTTAAATAATCTACTGCTATCCATTTTCAGTGTAATTATGTAGTATTATTTTAGCATGTTATTGAAAACATTAGTTCTTAATCATTAATTCATCAATGAGAACTTGCTATTTATTGAAAACTTGTTGTTTATGTATTAATATTTATTGTCTGTGGTATTGTATGTGATTTTCATTTTTCCCTTTAACATTTTAAGTTTTGTTTGATATTTAAACATTCGTAAATTAACAGTCAAGTTATATATTTTAAAATAAATTTGATGCCTTCAATTTAGTGGTTCATAAGCTTAATTACCACCTTGTTTATCAAAGCTGTTGAACATTCATAAACTAGAAATTGATCTATTCATTTTAAAAGAAATTTGATCATAAATCAAATTTAGCGTTTAATCTGTTGATAATTCAAAATTTAAACTGTATTTCATATGTAGTAATTCTTAAGCATCTTATGCTAGTTTGAATATTTTCAGCTATTTTATTTAAAATATCTCAAAATGCAGAATATTGGGGGTATTTTAACCAAAAATTATTATTATTTAACACAAAACTTAAGTATCTGGGCAAAGTACTTTTCAAGATGCAAATTGTAATAGAAAAATTATTATATTTGCGTTTTTGTAATACCTATAAGAAGATTAGTGTATCTTAATTTAGCTTCTTAGATAAATTTTATTTTCTTCATAAATTTTTTTCTTTATGTCACAAATGTTTTTGTAAAAGTAGTTTATATATTACACATACTAATCTGCCACATTATGTTTTCTCATGTTTACTATCATAAATTTAATTATTGAACTTCCTCCAGGCCTTTCTGGCTTTCACCGCGGCAGTCAATTGTTGTACCAGTTGGGGCTCAGTTTGAAGAATATGCCCACAAGGTAATGAAATACTACTAAAGTAAATTGCAACTGCTAAAATTTTATTTATTTATTTACTTTTTGCTATGAAGAAATCATTTATTGGCTTAGAAATTTAACTTTTTAAAAATCTCCTTAATTAATATAATTCTAAATTAGTAATTCCAATATTAACAACTATTTTTATCTTATTTTATTGAAATATTCATCTGTATATTCAAATTTTGAAATTAAGTAAATGTAACTCATAGTTTGTTTACTATCAGATCAGTGCAACTAACATTTTTAATGAAAAACAAACTATAGAATACTGACAATATAAAATTAATTATAAATTAATATATTCATTTAGACTACTTTTTAGTTTAATTATCCTTGTTTTCTTTTATATATAAGTCTGGGCTTTCCATATTAAATAGTATGCATACAAAAGAAATAAAAAAATCTAAGTGGTGTGTGATAACTAAATGACACATTAGTATTAATTATAAAAGTTTGGTACTGTGTTATATGTTTGGAAAAAATAAATTAAAATTCAAAAACTGCTACGAAAAATATTTAGAAGTAGTTGAGTATTTTTGTTTTATCACCTTTTTATTAGATATACACATTTCTATAATGTATCTTTAAAATTTCATCGTTGAAAATTTTTGCTTCTAAATTAAAATTCATGTCATGAGTTTCTGAAGAAAATAAAGGAAAAATAGTTAGATTAATTATTTCTGTTGTATCAAAATTAATTTATAAAAGTAAGATATGCTAGACTTGGTAAAAGTTTTGCATTCTTTTCTTCTTCTATTCAAAAATTTTATTTAATAATGGAAGAGAATTAAAAGCAGTTTCATTCCCATTTTTTAACTTTTTTCTGATTTTTTTGTACAGCGTTGAAAGAGATTTTAGTTTGATATAGAAATTGAAAAATATTTGCTCTAAAAATTTAAAAGCTAACATTAATAGCAATACTTTAATTTCTGAATGTTGGTCAAAGCAATCAAAATCAATACTCAAATTAAGAAAATGAGACCTAAAATTATTATAGATATTTTTTTAAGTATGATTACAATCATAAAATTTTCATTTATTAAAGTATTGTCTAATGGAGTTTAGTTGGTTCATTTACATCATTTTCAGTTGTGATTTCAGTATCTATCATGATGAACTTTTTGGAGTTTCTTGTCATGTCAAAGGTTCAAAACATGTGCAAGAAGCAAAAAGTTCAATAAACATTCCATTAAGGAATATTTACATTAAAAATGTTAACCAAGAAGTTACTTCTTAAGAACACTATTTTGCTTCCTTTTTAATAGCACAATTTACCAATCAGCATTGCTGATCATGCTGGTACATTTTTTAATAAATTGTTTCCTAAAAGTGAAATTGAAAAGCATAATGGATGTAACTGAACTAAAATTTCTGTGATTATTAAGGACTTCAAAAAAGGCAAATGTTGTTAAACTTACAAATTTCATCGTTTTCTGCTTGTGATGTGAGTAATGATAGAGATTCAAAATTGTACCCAATCGTCAATGACTTTTTCAATCCCATTCACAGATTGATTCAAAGGAGCTTATTATCAGCTCTAAGTTTTACAAAAGAAGCAATAGAGGAAAATATGAAGACTTTATTTCTTAAAAAGAATTTGAAAGATTAGAAAACCCTTTTGAACATTGTATTGCATTTGAATCTGATAATGCAAGGAAAGAAAAAAGATGTGATAACATATTTAGTGACAACAAGAACATATCAAAGCTATGATTTGCTTGCAAATTGATTTGAGGGGTCACAATCAACATCTATTTTTATTTATATTAAAGTTTAAAAAAAATTCAAGAATTAGATAAAAAAAAAAAGATGCTAAAAAATCCTTAAACATGTATGCGTATGTTGGCTTTCTCTACAAAAAAGCCTTCAAAGGCTCATTGATTAATACAATCCCTTTTCAAAATATTTTCTCGCGTAGTTAAAGTAGAAAAGTCAATAGATTCTGAAAATATAGCATCATTTAACATTCTAAAAATTTAAAATAAAAATTCTGATGTGGATGTATCAAACAAAGTTTGAAATGAAAAAGCTGTAAAATGGAGTCAATAAAATACAAAGAAATCTTTTGATAACGAGATTAAATTCTCAAATTGGAACTGTAGAAGAAGTTCTCATGTTCTTATTATCTATAAATAACACTTAATCTCGTAGCTTCACAGTGTAAAGATATTCAAAAGGTATATTTTTTTAGTCTAGTGATGCACACACTCACATGAACTTAAAAAAAGTGTTATGTGTAACCTGCTGAAAAAATTTAATTTGCTAAGGGATCTATAATTAAAAATATACCTTTATTTGAAGTGGATTATCATTTCTGTAGTAACCAAAATAAACCTTGTGATTTTGTTCATTATGTGAAGAAAAGTTTTTTCCTGACATTCAGTAATAACCTCTTATGATTAATTTTAAGCAAATTTCTTTAGAACAAGATCTTTTTGGCATCCTGATGTGGATAAGCTTGATGACACCAAATTTTCAATGTGACATATTTCATTCATGTGTTCCCCTTTTGCTGTCAGTTAAAAATGGTAAATCTAAAGATGTGGAATCAATTTTTTTTATTACAAATTGAAAATTTGTCTAAGTTAACTGATAATGAAAAAAAAATTGATTCTCTAGTTTGAAATTAATCAAATTAGGAAGATGAATAATAATAATAAATATGCCAAAATAGCTAAATTTTTTTTGTTTTTGTTTGTGATACTTGATAGAAATGTAAAATATGAAAGAATTTTTTTTTAAATTTAGTTAAAAAATTTAAATGAATTCAGAAATCCAAAAATATTTTGAATTGTTAACTCTTTTTATTTGGTTTAGCTGCTACTATAAGTATGTAACTTAAATCTGTTCAGTTAACTTACTTTTATGATGAAATGATTGAAATAACTATTTCTACAGATTACAGTTTAGTTTCATTGTGACAATGAGAATATTTTATGAATAATATGTGGTTCAGAAAAGGTAGGGGAATGGTTTTTATAAATGCGTTTAGATTCTTGAATTTAGTGCAACTAAAAATTTATTTGTAATAATAAATTTAACAAATTATTAGTTTAGTAAAATTTTTAGATTCCACATTTTCAATCAATTGTAAATGTAAAATTAATTTTAAGTAAAGTAATTAAATAAAAGGAAATTGAATTATGAAAACAAATATTTATTTGGTAGGCATGTGTGGTTTTAATGTCAAAAAGTGTTACTGAAATACTTCGGCAAAAGTTTTATGTGTATTAAGGAATTTTTTAAATTTTTATTTTAAAATATATTACAACAGAGCTAAATTATTTATATTTGTTATGTATGTTTACAACAATAGTTTTTAATCTTATAATGAAATACATTACATAATTAAATCAAAATACATTATAGTTTGTAAACTGTTTTAAAATTAATGTAAATTTATAGCAATTAAATTGGAATAAAATATTTTGTTTTCTTACATTTATGTATTTAATATAAATAATACATGACTTGCTTTCACATCTTAGTTTATGACTTAAAATATAATTTTAGATTTCTTAAGCCATCTAAAAAAACCAATTGGGAAAAATTCTGCTGTCTTAATTTAAACCTTGTGAAAAATATTCATATTGTTTGCAGTAAGAAATTGTAAAATTCTTACTGCGCGACATTTACTGCAAAATAGCATACTAATATATATATATATTGTATGATGAGAATCAGTTTAAGGTTGTCAAACCAATGCAGAAGCTGAAAATTTAAAGATTGGGTTTCAAAGAGGTGAAAGATGTTAAATAATAAATGATGATCGGATTTTTTCTTTACTGTATTCATTATAAATTTCATCAAGAGAAAAGGGCAACAAAAACATATAATAAGTTGTTTTCTTTAGAAGATATAACTAAATGCTAGTACAAATTGTGACCTTTCACAGATCTTAATTTTTATGTTAGCTATTGAAAAGGTTGCAGAATTCATGCCTTTTCCTGTGATAACAGAAGAATAGGCATTTGGATTTGTGAACACTACTTAATGAAGCAACAAATAGGAAAGTATTTTTTAATTTCTTAAACTCAGTGGAAGAAATTTTGAGGGCAAAGAGAAAGATATTACATATATTGAACCATAGAAATAAGGATGACTGTAATTTGTAGTGCTTGATGTGTCTACTACACAAGCAGAGCGAATCATTATCTTTGAAAAATTATGATTAGGCTTGAAAATGGATACAGTAGATCATTTGAAATGCAAAGAACATGGAATTAATCATGGTAGTGCAGTTCTATTTTGAAATTAATCATTTAGTGCCAAAATTTCTCCAGTGTCTGTGGTACAATATAAAACATGAACTGTGTTACAAACTGCTGGGGCCATGTGTAAATGCAAAGAACTGAATGCTATAAGCAATATTTACATTGGCTGAAGCAAGAAATTAGCTGGAAATGTCTTTTTATTGGAAAAGATTATCTGCTCTTATTATACAAAACATCATAAGATACATTAAAAACACTTAATTTGGGAAAAACTGGAACATATAGTTTTGACAGAATCTAACTACTTATTTCTGTTGATTTACAATGCTTTGTCTTTCATATATTTCTGAACAATTAATAAAGTCTGAAGCTGGGTTAATTCTTTCATGGCATAAAAAACAGATCTTTTTTTCATTTCACGGAAAAATCGATAATTTTTCAGCTATTTATTTGATGATGGAAGGTGTTAGGTTATGATGTAAAATATTTTGATAAACAAGGATATTATTTTCAACTCTCAATTAAATATTCATTTTCTGAAATATGCTTTAAAATGTTTTATTATCTTCAATAAATATTTTTTTATAAAGCATTACAAAGGTTGCATTTTTATGGAAATTAAACTTTAATTGTAAATATGAAATCTAAATATACAAAAAGTAATCAATGTATAGATGTTATAGGTTGTTTTGTATTTGATTGAAATAACAATCAAAGTTAGAATTTATTTTAGCATGCTAATAAGAAGACTTGGAATTTTTACTTATTTACAGCACTGAATGATTACATTTTAAATTGTTTTTATAGCTAATAAATATTCTTTACATATTTATTATTTAATTAAGGGAAATATGAATTTGCTTAATTTAAATTTGTATTATTTTATAGGTGTGCACCGAAATCAATAATGCAGGATTTATTTGTGAAATGGATGTAGATCAGGGTGACACTATGAATAAGAAAATTCGAAATGCTCAGATTGCTCAATATAATTTTATTTTTGGTAAGTTGATTAGTACAATTAGTTTGAAAAATTTGCAAATACATTTTTATATATTTTTCATTAATTTCTTATTTGATAATTTTATTATTACTTTTAAGTTGTTGGTGAACGAGAGAAGACTTCTAATACTGTTAATGTACGCACAAGGGATAATATTGTACATGGTGAATTCAGTATTGCTGATGTCATTGCAAGATTCAAGAATTTGAAAGAAAATAAGATTGCTGATTCTGAAGCTTCTTTCTAAAACAACTATTTTGTTATCGATAACAAAATATTCCATCTAGGATATTATTTAAGAATAAAAACTTTTTTTTTTATTTATTTGCACTGGATATTAAGCTTCAAACATTCTGTGGGATACCAAGCATCAGTATGTTTATTATATTATTTAATTTTAAATAAATATATATATACATCCTGATTTGATTATTTGTTATGTTTGAAAATTTGTCACTGGCATTTTAAATTTTAATCACTAACATTTTAAATTTTGATTCTTATTCTTTTGATGATAATTATCCCAAATCATCAAATTAGTTTTTTTTCTTTTTTTAAATTTAAGACAGTTTATAAATTTGAACAATTTATCAATTATTTATCCTGTTACAATTAGAAAAATAAATTAGGTTGTTGCAAGAATCTTGTAAAATTTAAATTTTGCTGAATACTATGCCTTTGTTGCAGGTATTATTGTTATAATGAAGGATATATAATATTTTATTTGGTTGATGAAGAATTATTAATGCATTACATCGATTATTGCTTTATAAAAAATTACTGGTTGGGTGTCTCAGAATAACCCAAGTTTTTCCTAGTTTTGAACTAGCTGGAAAAAACCCACTATTTTTTTCAATAATATTGTAGCTTTATTGTGTGTGTGAAAACTTGTAAATAGAGCTTTAGAGAGAAATTTATAGGGAAAATGAATGAAAACATAATTTTTACAATTTGCATAGGTTTGTTTGAAACACTGTTTTGCACCATTAAATGAGATCTCAGACATAGAATAGCTAAAATCAAATCGAATAAGGTGTTGAACATTTTAAAAATTCTCTTTTGTTTTGAAATTATTAAATGTTGAAGTTTAGACATCTGTTGGTCTGATTTTTGGAGAAGAAATGCATGTTCTCCATTGGATAAACTTTAAGAAAAAAGAAAAACTTAATTTTTTTAATTGCACTTTTGGAATGTAGAAATAAGGGAGGATTTGATGCTATAAATATTTTTTCTTTATTTCTTTACACATAGGTGACAATTTTAAAAGGGGAGAAGAACTGTAAGACTTGAAGCATTAAAAGTTCTGGAACAGAATGATGATGCATTGTTTAAAATAATTTTATCTTTGTATAAGTAACTTTACAGTGACTTCTCAAATCGATACTGATTGTGCCTTAAATTACTTATAAACGTCTTAATTTCATCTTAATAATCAATAATCTCAATTTCAGAATGAATCAGTTTGCTTAGAATAAAACATAGCTATCCTTTTGGGTTACATAGAGGGACTTTTCAATACAGTAGTTGTAAAGAGCTTCAAAATATAGTCAAGATTTGACATAACAAGAGAATCAATCAAAACTTCTTTTATTAGTTAAGTTTTTAAATTTTGTCGAATTTACCTTTCTGAGGTTTCAGTAATTCTGTCTAGGTTTCCAGTAAGGAGGCTTATGTCTTAATGCTAGAAAGTAGAATTTTATGTTCAACACCTGAACTATCAATTAGTTTATGTTGGAATTTATCTGACAAAGCTGAATGTATAAAAAGTAAATCAGGATGAGGGACACTTTCACTGAAAGACAAGAATGTTGGAGAATATTTATTTTGTATAAAGTTGATAGTATTTGAGTTCAATTAAAATTCTCACAGTAATACTAACAGTACAAGTCAAATAACCCAGCATGTTGACAGTGCATTAAAATCTCAAAACATAAGTGATTTGCTATCCAAACTAAGCAAAATGCTATCAAAGACAGGTTTAATTGGTGTATCCTGAGTTGTCTCTTGTTTCCAAAAATGCGTTTGTTCAAATTCTAATTTATCGTCAATTGGCAAGAGGCAGTTTTCTTTAATTTTAGCTAAAATTTAATAAAAACAATTCCAGAAGCAATTTTTCTTGAGTGCTTTAATACAAATTTCTAGTATTCATTTAAGTTAAAATATTCCTCTTTATCTGCGACACACTCTTAACAATGCCCATTACATATAAATAATTTTTTGAACTAATAAGTCTTTAGTTCAATGAATTTGTCATTTGTTAAACCAGCAGCATTCCAAAAAGAAATTTTAAAAACTGTTTTTATCATAGTCTTAGAAAAGATTTTAATTGTAACTCAAATTATATGTAATACCTACAAAAATTTAAATTTATCAACTTCATTTTTTTAATCAATGAAGGCTAATTATAAAGCTATAAATTATCCACTGTTTAATTTAAACAGGGGGCACCATAAAAAAGTGACTGATATCAATTTCCTTCCCTATTTATATATTATGACTTGGAAGGTTCAAGTGATTATCAAGATCTCACAAACATTTTATTTAAATTGTGGGCTAAGGCCTACAGTGCCCACATCTGTTTCCCTGGCTGAGGACCCTGAGGTGTAAAGCATATGTCCTGGTTAGTTGGTCAGCCTAACACGAAACCTTCAATGTTAAGTTCCCAAACATGCTTGATATTCAATTTATCAACCCACTGAAAGGAAAAAAAAAAGCTGAGTCGACATTGCCCAGCGTGAGGATCAAACCTTAGATCTGTACTTTGGAAGCACGAAGTGCTGCCCCTATTAACAGTTATATTACCCTTAAAATCTTTAAATTCTAATTAAATTTATTTGTAAGCCAATATTAAAGAAAATCTGTTCTCAGTTACTAAAACAACCTGAAAAATAGATTGAAAACTTATTTAAAATGAAAAAATAATAATAGAGTATTAGATTTTTGTTAAAAAATATTTTCCTTGTAAAATTGAAATTTCTTATAAAGTATGAAGTAATTTCAAATACACATACAAACAAAATTATTTTTGTCAATACTTTTATTTTTTAAATATCTACACTTTGTTATTTATGTTCACAAGTGGGAACATTTATTTTACCGAATACGTTTAGTTCATACATACAGGACAATACTAAAAATACAACATATATTATGAGAAAAACCAAGCCAACAGTTCTATTGAATTTCCAGTGTGATGCTTGAAAAACTAATACAAAAGCTACGAGTGTGAATAAAAGTGTTGCAGTCGTATAAGTGAGTGCTGAGCTGTACACTATTAAATATTTTCCTTCAGATATCAAGGTTTTGATTAACCATGGAGCCCCAAGACAAAATGAAATGTCAAATGTATTGCTTCCCACAAGATTGCTGATTGACATATTACCATAACCTTAAAATGAAAGACATTGTTAATTCTTGAATTTAGAAGTTATAATGGATGTTATTGTTTTATAAAATACAACAGGAATGTAATTGTTTGTGTATACTTAATATTTTTATCACCACAATAATTTGATTATAAAGAGACATTTTATATTTTATTTCCAAAATTAAAATTTCAAATAAATTGGGTAATTTTCATGAAAGTAGAATAGTTTTTGTATAAGATTGTTCCAGAACATTATTTATAACTTTACTATGTGCAAAAACAATATTTGTTAAAAAAATTTCGTAAATTTTCAATAAAGTTTTTATTTTTCTGTTTTCTTTCTTTTCTTTTCTTTTCTTTTCTTTCTTTCTTTTTTTTATGGAAGTAAAATTTTATATAATTCAAATTAAAACTCATCACATTTTTCTGAGGTAGTAAGTTTATAAAGATGACTTTATTTTATGTATTTAATTTTACAATTCCATATTGTTTGTTATATTATTTGCATGTTTTTGAATATTTAACAACTACTGTTAATATTGGTTATTTATATGTTTTAGACAATTTATTTTTGAATAATCATTTTCTCTATTACTTTTAATTGCATTATGTATAAGTTTTCTTGACTAAAATAATTTGCTAGAAGACTATAAATTTGAAATTCAATTCATAATTCGTTTTCAAGGTGAGCTTAAAATGAATTGATTAATTGTAATTAATTTATCAACATTTCAAACATTTGTTTGACAAAATTAAAATTAAGTTTTCTCAATTTCTGAAAAGAATTTTCTCTAAGAAGCTTTTAATCTATCTCAAAAATGTTTTTTTTTTTTATCAGGCAAAATTTAATAGCAAACTGAAGTGCCGGTTTTGTTAAATGTTTATTAAGAAATTTGTGATTAAAATTTTCGGCTTATTTGAATATTTTTAAATGAATTAGTAAAATTTAAAAGATGCATATTTTTAATTACTTTTTCAAATTTATAGAACTCATTGTATAATTAAAATGGGAAAAATTCTTTGTAGTACTATACATATTGTCTTCAATAAATTTTAAAGTTTTGGTTGGCTGTTTCCTTTCGACGTATTTTATTTCATTTATGTATGTAAAGTATCATTTATTATATATTGGAATACACGTATGGAAACTAAAATTACCTCCCACTGTTTTTTTTTTTTCAAAAATATTTTCGTGCAGAATTTTTGTAATGGATCAATAATTTTAATTTACCATCATTTTTATGGAAACTCTTAGTAGTGAAAAATTAATTATTTTTGCACTTTACATTCTACTTCAGAAGGAAACTTTAGCGTTTCAAGGAAATTAATGTATGGGATATTACTTTTTGTGGCTATCAATTAATATTAATGTTTTATATTTTTATAAACATATTTTTAATCCTCTTACCATTCCAAGCTACAATGATACTTGTGATTACTTCTGGCACACTTGTCCCAACAGCTAATATAGTTATTCCAGAAATAGAATCGGGTATTGAAAGTGTGTAACCTATAAAAAATCAAGAACATAGTCTATTATTTTTTTATATCTGTGGCAATATTTTTATGAATGCTTTCGAGTTCTTTGTGTATATAATTTTGTATGTTATAGAAAAACAAGAAGAACATGTTTCAAATGTGAAGTTCTAAAATTTTAATTTTATTTTAAATATCGATTGGTTTTAAATTTGAAATAAGTAAGCTAAAGAATTATTCCTTAAATTTTCTGTTTCTCAATTACAACTACGTTATTTGTGAAAAGAAGTTGCTGATTCCCATTCACAAAAATTAATTTTGATAAAATTTGTTTGTAATTTTTCGCTGTTTTTGAATTTGAAATTAATATATTGTGTTGCAGAATTAAGAAAAATTTATTGTTTATAAACTTCCATTTTTTTTTTAAAAATAGTTTAATCTACTTTAGATACAAATATACTTTTTTTTTTCTTTTCTTTTTGAAATTTTCAGATGACATTGCTTCCTGGTAGATAGTGAGTTATATTCACTCGTCCTTAGCGAGAAAATTTGGAAATTCTTACAATTTGCATTTATATTTATCATAATTATACATTGATGCATAGAAAAGTTAGAAAGTTTAATTTTGTTTCCTTAAAAGTTATTGATGATTTCTACTTACCAATAATAGTAACCATCCAAACAGCCAAGTAGGACAGCACACCGATCCATAATACAGCCATGAAGAACGTGAGAGGGAAAAATTTGTAAAGCTTTGGTTTACTACTATCAGGAATAGTTATGAAAAACAGTAATTTAGCAGGATACATGATGAACCAATAAATGAACTGCAACAGTCCTCCTTTTGGCAAAGAGCATACGGAACCATAATTTATTTCACGTTCTTCTGCAATGATTTCCTCTGTAATTCGAAAAATATTTCGTTATGTTTAAATTTTAAAAGTTTTTATTCACAGATACTTGACAAATACGTTTTTATTCACAAATAATAACTTCACTATATCTAAGATTAAACAATTTAAATTAAAATAAAAAAATGGGTATTTAAATTGATAGTCATTGCAATTTAACTAACCATTTTGTAGTTTTTAAATTGTGATTACTTTTAACCCATAAACTTATTTTATCTAGCATCGTATTCTATATTTTCTAATTGTACTTAATGCTTTACTAAGTTAACTAAGCTTAAATGTACTTGTGCATTTGTTAAGTTCTAGAGAGCTTAATGCCTTTCTATACGTATCTTTGGTAATGTGCCATATTCTTTACAATTCATATTCAATGTAATATTTTGACTTTGATTTGATAAAATTGTGTGTACTTATCGTAACTCTAATCACAAACAGTAAATTACATGAATTTATAGCTTGTTTATTTTTTCTAATTTAAAATCAACACTTCATTATAAAAGTTGATTTTGTAAATTTCAAATGTCAGTTCAATTTATTTTTGTCTATTATTTTTTAAAAATAATATATAATATATTATATAAATTTTTATGCATGTTTAGCACTTCTGGGAAAATAGCAATACTGGTTTTCTGGTATTGTACTTTCAAAGACCTGAAAACAAAATGTTTTAATAAGATAGTTTGATCATTGGAAAAATTATCTTCAATAGTACATAAACGTTTTATTCAAAAATATGAAGAATCTGTTTAACAAATATATTCAAGATAGTTTAATATCAAACACAAAAGCAAAATGTTTCAGCCATAAACATGAGGTTTACAATAATTCAATATTTTGGCTTCCTTTTATTTTCACTGCAGTAACAATTGTTGACGAACTTGTGAACTTGATGCTTATTTATACCGTCATCCATTGTTACTTTCTGAAATTCTTTAGATGCGATTAATTTGTTGTACTTTCATGGTTTCATGTAGCTCGGAACTGATGACTAATCTAATTAATCATTCTTTTTATAAATACACTCTGTTGTGAAATCCTTGATTAACAGAATGGCTAATCGGCTTGTCAGAAACGATACTATCTTTGTTTTTATTACAAAATGATATTCAAAATCTTTTCTTATGCTTTTGATGTTTTAACTTCATGACAGTTTATCAATTCTATTATCATAAACATAATTTGATGTATGTTATCCTGGATCACAAACATTATATATTTTATTAATTTTTATTTTTTCACTGAGAACCGTGCATTTTGAACTGATTATTTTATTTCTTATTTTCCTTAGATCTACATCACATGAGTGTTCAAATTACTTCGAAGTCCCTTCCAGTATTTTTGAGATTAAATTTATTACTCAACCTTTTGGATGCTTAGAATATTCTATAAAGCTGAGAAACTTTCTTTATTAGAATTTAAACTTAATGAATTTGTGTTTCCCTATCATGTGATAGTATTCAAGGCATTTCTTTTTAAACATTTATTTGCATTTTGTGATTTTAATTGCTTTTCTCTGAAACCAAGGTTTCTATCTCAGTTTATAACCTTTCATATTCGTTTGCACAAATCTCTTGCTATGATTAAATAATAGTTCTTTTTATTTTACAAATTGCTTTAATTTTTGTTTTTGATTTAAACTCGAACAATTTTTCCTTCCGAATTATAAATTTCTATTCATTTTAATTTTTATTCACATGTGACCTATTAATTATTTACTCATAACATTTTTATTTACAGTACAACACAAAATTAACATTTTATTTTCGAAGCAATAAGAACATGAAATAGCAAATATTTCTTAAAAATTATCATTTTAATGCGTTCTTGAACTAATTGTTTTCTTTAAATTTTACGAATAAATATTAATTTTTCCTAAAAAGAATTATTGCCCACTTAAGTGATGAAACAACTGATTAAAATGAATGACAGAAGCAATTTTATTCAATATTTCTTTTTTAAAGCTTTATCATAAATAGTGTAAAATATATTTGAAGAATAGATTGTGTTGATTATATATATATTTTATTTATTTTTTTAGAATATAATCTATGTTATTAGAATACCTAATTCTGTTCTTCAAACTTTTATCCTGCGTTGAAAAGAACGGGATCGAATAAAATTAGTACTAGAATGTTGATTTCCAGCTGATTTATAATAAAAACTTTTATATTTTAACTTTTGTGATTGATTTAAATCGTAACTGAAGCTAATTTGAACTTGTAGATTTGCTTATGATGCTATGCAGTAAATTTATGCGATGTAACATTCCTCTTCGGAACTTATCTCGCCTCGAAAACGGAAATAGGAATTTTTTCTCATCTTGCTGAATAGTTAGCGCTCATTATAGATTCGGTTCAACAGTTCGTGGGTTCGAATCCCATCTTAGCTTTGGTTGTTTGTAGTAGTTCATGATTTTAAAAATGTATGGGATGGCGCTGTATTTTGGCTTTCTTGGTATGTTGCATAGAACAAAAATAAAAAAAAATAAAAATTTTCCTATTTTCATTGCATTAATTTAATGTTTGTCTTTTTGAAAATATCGCTAAATAGTAGAGAAGCGTACAGAGGGTAGAATGCGATAAAGTGCGCCAGACTGGTTTACCGGTTCAGATGACGTAGGTATGATGTGCTTTTCGTTTTATATGCGCGTTTTGTATGTAACCCTTGAAACTATTACAGAATAATCTTAAAACATTAAAATTCGATTTTTGGAGTTTTTGTGTTACTTGCGAAAATTAATAAGAATGGATGAGGATGTATTGACTTTATGATTCTTTCTCCTTTACGGGTACGTATGGAGAAAGAATCATCAAGAAAACATAATAGATGATTTTTTAGAAGCGATAAAAACGGTATATACGCCGAAAAGTAACGATTCAGAGATCGATGAAGTTTTAAAATTCTAATAAATAGAAAAAAAAATATTGAATATATCGAGCAATCAGTTGAATTATTTTGTTTTTCATTACAATTTTATTCACATTTAGAAACTAAAGTTTTTATTAAAATGAATGTTTCCATAAGTGAATGAATGTTTAAGTTGTGTGTATTGCGTTTTTCATGTTAGTGTTAGAATGTGCCGCATATTTAAATTTCTTTATTGTGAGCGTAACTGCTCGTTATATTAAAATTCGAGTTTAAACAAAAAATGAAATTTGTTAACGTTTGAAATTTAGCTTCATTGCCCGGTTGGCACTGTAGAAGGTAGCGCTAAACTGATGTTTTTTTAAGGTGGGTGCCATTGCTCGATATATTAAAAAATTTTTTTTTCCTATTTATTAGAATTTTAAAACTTTTACAGTATTTAGTTATAATGAAATATTCAAATTTTTAATATTTGGAATTCGGAAAAACGCCTGATTTGAAGTTCGAACGCGATCGTTATTGGTTGACGGCTACGCGTATAGTGACGTAATTTAGGTTGGCGACTCGTCATTTACTGAAAATATATTTTGTAACGTGTATACTTTTATGTGTTTAATTTTCGAACTTTCAAGTTTTCATGTTTAAGCTGAAACTTTACAACCAGGAGTAATTCTTTTTTTAAAAAAAAATCTTTGGTTTTTGGTGTATTTTCGTATACCGCCGAATAGAATAAAAAAAATTCTTATTTAAGTTAATGTTTTCACAGAATATACGCTTAATAAAGGGGTGAGATTCCCTAAATCTATATTTTTTTCCCTTAAAAGCATCCGCAAAATCTAACACATTATTCTAATCATAAAATATGAGAGTGCCTACTATAAAAGGTATATATATATATATTGCTCCTGTGAAAAGAGTATTTTTATAAGTAGTTATGAGTTGGTCTCATCGTGATCTAATGATAATATAGCGTTTTCCATACTATAAGGTCCCAACTTTGATTCCAGCCACTGTTGAACAACAGGGGACGGATGATGCATTTCCTATATATATATACTACTGTATGCACGTCTATCGAGGTGGGTACATGGGAGTTTTCCAAGTTTCTTCCTTTCCCTTGCGATATACTCATACGGCCCATTGTCTATGAAATGTTCTATCGGAAGGCAGTTTACACGGTGGGTATTGAACTCTGGCTATTAGGTTGTCCACTAGGCAATGTGTCGAAGTAGTTATGATTCGTATATTTTTGTACTGTATTTCATGCATTTGTGCGTCCTGCACCTATAATAAAGTGGGAATTTAAATTACTATATGTAATTACATAAAATTTTATTTGTGTAAATTTTTAAAAAGGAAGATAGGGATCCATGTTTTACAGTTATTTTTTCAAATGAAATGAAACGGGAATTCCATTCTCCCGATATTTTATTCGCTTCATTTAAACAATTTTCGAAAGAGAATCATTACATTAGTAATGTAACATAAAAGTTTTCATAACAGAATAAAATGTGCTATTAATATATTTACGCGATATAGTCCTAAATATGCAACGCTAGGATTTACTTGAAAAATAAATGTTAAACAGTTTTAAATGTCTTATCGAAGATGGACAAAATTTCCCAAGGAACTGTGTATGGTGCAAAAAAGCGGTATAAATGTAAAAATCTACAAATTTTTTTTTTTTTTAAATAAAAAGGAAAAGATAACGGGCACAAAGATTATTGAAAATAGGAATATTTTATATTATACACTAAACGATTCATTATTTTTTACTCAGTTTAAAGCATGTCACAAAATTGTGGTATATATTTAAATAATTTTTTTTTGTTTATGCATATTGTTTTTATACCTACCAATTTTTGCTTCCATTGGCTTACTCCTCAATACTGAAACCTCTCGACTAGCTGTAAATTCTACACTAAAGCTGTCTCGATCGGTCCCACTTCGGGCTCTATAAATCCCGTCTATTTCTGGAACAATACTTCTGCCGAGTAACAAAGGATCGCTTTCATCGTTGCAACAGCTGCAGGCCTTACTTTTCCTAAACTGAAAACAAAGTCTTCATAAATTAGAAATCTTCTCATTACTTCTCTTGGATGGCTAAATTTTAAAGAACCAGGAATTTATTGATATAAAATTTTAGATATGAAATCAGTATTGATACAAATAATATGGAGCAATTTAATCTGTTTATAGATTTCTCTAGAATAAAACTGGAACTGAAAATTCATTAAAAATGATTTCAAGCGACAAGATTCTTTTTTCGCTTATAATGATCTATTTTTTTTTAAAAAAAAGAATTGAAGTTAAATGTATTTTTAATTTTTACAATACTAAATCTGTACTTTCCATGCGAAAATTTATTACTTTGTATTCACAGTTTCTTTAGATAATTTTTTAAAATCCTGTTAGTGCGTGAGGAATAATGATTAAATATTACAAAAAGGGAAAAAAATTAAAATATTTAAATAGGCATTATGTTGGAAATATTAGTGGAGTGTTTTGTGCAATAATATTTTGCAATATTTTTCAAATAGTGATGCATAATTTAAGTTAAAATAATCATGCGATTAAATTATATCGTGTGGATTTTTGGAACACGAATCGTTTTAAAATAACACAAGGTCATGTTTCTCGTGAGAAAAATCTGTGTTCAAAGGAAATTATTATTTCCATTGTCCTTTTTCTATTTTTTATCCATAAATTTTCCGGGAGAAAAATTATATCTACACATGATAAACTGTAAATATAGCATGTTTCTCTTGTAAAAAATACCTGGAAATTGTTAAATGATTTCGAGTCATAAATTATAGTAAAGTTATGTAAAATTAAATTCTTAATTTCACTAAAAAATTAGAAATAATAATTAAGAGAATATCTTATATTTTTAAATTCAGTTTGATAAGTTTATTTACCAAAATCATCAAGTAATTATCATTGCACTTCATATAAATTTCCTATTTGGATGCAAATGTTGGACTTTTATTTTAATTATCTAGTAAAAATATAACAATTACCAATGATTTTACTGTACAGTCAACCCTCCTATAACGCGGTGAGTGCGTACCGCGTTATATAGAAATCGCGCTTTAAGAAACTCGGATTTAACCATACAAATCAGGCTAATTCGTAGCACATTCTATGGAAACTGTCTACCCCGTTGTATGGAAACCGCGCTATAAGAAATTCAGAATGAGTACAAATCACATCATTCGTACCGCGGTATATGGAGACCAATAAATACAAAAGACAAGATAAATTATTTTTATTGAATTGAAGAGTTCATAAAAGGAAATAATAAAAAAAAATATGAAACAAAAACTAAACTAAGAAATTGTTTTCCAACAAAAACAAGAAAGATTTGTAAAATTATGTAACCTTTCAACACACATCCTCGCTGTCAGATATGAGTCGCCTAACTCACCTTCTTTTAATGGGCAAAATGTCTTCTTCACATTAATTTTTGATTGTAGATTTTTTTCTAACTCCACTAAAACAACTCTATAGGGAGGCAAGCAATGTCTTAACTCTCTATTAAATTTTGCGCTGAGCATCGTTAAATGATCAGTTTGAAAGAAATGAAGTTCTAATTCTTTAGCTAAATCTAGCCCTTTTTCATATCTTGTAAATCGAGATTTGGCACCCATTCATTTTTCTTATGTTCGTTTACCAATGCATTTGAGATGAGTGATTCAATTAATTCCATCGATTCTTCCTCATCTAAAGTTTCTTCTCCGAGTACTAGTTCTCTTACATCCTGATGGTTTTGCTGCAAATTCTTCATCGCTTAATCGAGAAGCAATGTTTACTCTTTCTGTAACTGGGAGTGAAATTGTAGAATCATCTTGTATTGCTTGAACCATTTGAGGTAAAAGAGGTTTCCAACACAAAGTAAACATTGATGGCTTAATTTCCCCGCAAGCCAATGACACGGTTCTAATACAAGCTTATGTTTTCTTATTTTATTATTTTTTTTAAAAGTTTTTTTATATTTTTTTACAATTATAGTATTGTGTAATGTTGTCCAATTATAAACCACAAATTAAGCAGCAAAAAGCTAATCGAATGGATGGTGTAGACAAAATTTTAGAAAGAATTGATCACCAGCGAGATGTACTGTGAAAGAATTCTAAGACGACTGAAACCGATTCCGTAAACGGCTAAAAGATATCAGGTGTTGAATGTTAATATAAACATATTCAGTTAAAACTATTCATTGAGTGCACGGGAAGAACTGATGGGACGTTGTTGAACGGAAACCGCGTGCTGTAAGTGTACCTCATTATAGGAGGGTTGACTGTATCTATGTATTTCGTTTTCGGGAGGAGATACATTAATAATTTTTGTGGTTGCGGAATTTAATTAAAAATACAGTGTAACATATTTGCTTATGTTAAAGATGATGTTTTCAAAGATAGGAATATTTTCTAAGGTGTATTGAGTAACAAAAGTAAATTAACTGTCTAGCTTAGTATAGACACCATCTAGATGTAGACTTCAAAATACTATTTTTAAATATTAACTAAACTCTTTTCTAGTTAAATTACTTTCTTTCAGTTTTTCAATGTGGTATATAGACTATCATTAAATGAATTAATTATATGAAATGTGCATAAAGCTATTTATATGAGTATTTCTTAACTTGTAGTAGGAAAGAACTCATTGTTAAGCGCATTTTGTTGTGTTGTTACTTATGACACTTAGACAAGTCAAGCTCACTATGCCGTTGGCTATGCGAATTTAAGTCAATAGGGTGCGTTTTTTTGTTTAACAACAACCAGAGCACAACGAAGGTGAAATTACTACTTTGCTCTTACTTTTCTGATGGATTGCACCATCAGAGGATCCACTTCCTCAGTTTTGACATTGATCTAAAGGGGGAGGAAATTTTCTCCAAACCATTACCCTCATGGTAACTGCTCAACGACCGAGTACAGGACTTCTGATTCCTCAGATTTAATGAGCACGTGTATCGCATGTACTCTGTGGATCTTTGGCGACATTGGGAATCAAACCCCCTTCCGGACGGAAAGACGATGCCCTAACCATTAGGCTACCACGGCTTATGCGTGTTTTAATTCACACAAGTTATTTTAGCTTATGTTATAAATATTCATTTTAAGATATAAAGAGGCATTAAACTTACTTTCTATACTGAATGAAAAAGAAGCAAAAATAAATATAATAAAAAGTGAAATATAGTATCTATGATCGTTTTTTTAGTTTCTTAAAGTTATTTATTTAAAGTTTTAAATATTGATTTGAAATTTTTTTTTAGTTTGATCGTAATTGATTAAACATAGCCATTTATAAATAATGAATTTTGAATATGGAATAATTTAAAAAATTTCAGAGAGAGAGTCAAAATAGTTAACTGTCTTAGTTGTTATTTGACTACATTTTTTAGTTACATAATAATCTTGAATTAAAGTTCTAAAATTATTCCCGATTCAAAATTAATTATTTGTATATAGCTACGTTTATAATACATTAACATCAAGCTAAAATATTCTATATATTTTAAATCCTTATTCACAATAAAAATAACGTTATTGGGAACAACGACTTTCTATTTTAATTTTATTCAAGCTATTAGCTAAATTGCAAAAACTGTTAATATGAAAATTTACTTCAAATTTTAAATTTATTATTATTATCAAGCAATTTAATTTTCTTACCATATTTCTACAGCACTTTTCAACTCTTCGATTAAAATACATGATGATAACATAAGCAAGAAAGATGAATAATAGAATTAAAGATTCCCACCTGAAAGTCAAAGAGTTCAAATTTTCAATGTAATGAAAACGCTTGTTATAATAAACTTTCAAAATGTAATACTGAAATTTTAAAATGAATTAATATTTGTCATTTTTTGACACTAATTTGAGATTAAATTCATAACTGAATATTATTTATGAATAATGCATAGCACACACACATAGCTGAAAACTATTAAGAATGGAAACGTACAGTAAAAAATGTGTGTGAATGTTATTATCTTTCATAAAATTCGTTTTTGACGAATAATGTTTGTGTGGAAATAAGAAGAAATATCAGTTTTCAGAATCACATTAAGTGCTAAAAAAATTTAGATATTTACTTTGATTTTCCCCGCTTAATCAATTATATGCTATTACTAAAATAGAAAATAGTATTTTTTAGTTTTAACTTATAATATTAATAGAAATTTTATTCATAAGAAATAAAAATGAGTTATAACTGTCCGTTGTTTATGTACATAGTTCAGACGTGATGCATATCGCCTAATTTGTAATTTAGTCCAATGAATGTTTATCTGACTTATATTAGCATATGGATATATATATATATATATATATATATAATGTAAGTATATCGTGAAATTTATGTTTTATATATTTAGCTCGTGCAACCGAAAATACTTTAGAGTATTCAAAGTTTTGAAATGAAATGAACATTATATAAGAATTGATATTTATAGAAAAACATATTAAGTGTTATAAAATTTGACGAAAATGAATCGAAAAATTTATTTAAAAACAGTATAATTTGACTTTATATTTTCCTCAGCTAATTTCGCATTACTTGACTCACTATTATATCCTGTGGCTGTACATTTAATTCGATAATATTCAAATATATCATATTTTTATTTTGCATAGTAGAAATATTGTTTTAGAAACTTTAATCTGTAAACATAACATTTAGAATAAACAGTAGAAAATGATCTATTATACAGAATTTAAATCAATTATTTTTCAATAAAAATAGAATCATTTTTATAGTTTTACAAAAAGCTAATAGATTAAACGATGTTCTTAAAAATTTTCATTCTCTGATTAGTTGTAGAATATCTATGATAGTAGAGGAAGAAAAGAGTTCAGCAAGACTCAGATTCGGATTAGATGAGTCACTTCCGCACTAATAATTTCAGCAACATTCGGATAACGGATTAGGCGAGTCACCTCCGCACTGATAATCATTCTGCACAAGAAACAGTCACTCCAATAGATTGCGGCATTATTTTCTCAGACTAAATTTTCTAAGTTCCTCATCTTGAGTGATGTCATTCATGCCACTTTCGTGCGGAGTGACTATCTCTTGTGCAGAATGATTATTAGTGCGGAGGTAACTCACCTAATCCGTAATCCGAGTGTTGCTGAAATTATCAGAGCGGAGATGACTCGTTTAATCCGTAATCCGAGTGTTGCTGAAATTATCAGTGTGGAGATTACTCATCTATTCCGAAATCCGAGTTTTGCTGAACTCTTATTCATCCATTACTTATGATATAATTCTGATTTTGTTAGAAATACCATCTGACTATATTGTCCGAAATGATCCAGATGAGAGTGAGGACCGTCACACCATACACCGAGCAGTCTCTAGCAATAGGGTACCAGTCTATGTCTAAAACCTGAAACCCATCCAAGATCCATTGTCATTAAAAATATAAAATATTGACAAATACATTTAGATGCATACATTCAATATTTTGTTGCTCTATAAAAGGAAAGAGTTAAATTTGTAAAAAAAAAAAAAAGATTTAATATTTCTCATAAATGAGTTAAAAAGATTTTTCATTCAGTTAAGTATATAATGAAAAATATCATTATTTGTACACTTATTAACAGGGAAATTTTAATTTAACACTTTTACATTTACCTTTGAAAACATCAAGTAAGACTCATTTGTAATCCTATTTTGTTTCAGACTTGCAGTTTTCTCCTTAATGAAGAAAACTTTAATTTCTTCTATATTTTGATTAATTTCCTAATAAATTTACGAAAAAATCTTTGTAATTTTTCATGTGTGTAACCATTGTTCAATTTATTTAACTATATTATATTTTCTACTAAGTGGATGTGTTCTACATTAACACATAGATACTTTGTCTTGTGTGTCTTTTATATTAACATAGACAACATTTCTTAATAACATTTTGCTCAGAATGCTCTTTGTCTCCTACTCGATTATAAAAAAAATATTTTTAAAATATGCATAATCTTTTCACAAAATAATATTTATATTTATGGTAAACTTATTTTCGTGTTTTTTTTTTCTGAAAAATAGTTTTATAATTTGATGGTTAATAAATTTTCTAAAACATCCAATTCGTGGAACAGTGTATAATCTATTTTTAAAATTTCTTACACTTTAATAAGTAAGCAACTTTATTTAATTAGTTTCGATATTATCTGATAAAAAGTTGAATCAGTCATAAAATTTCGTTATGAATTTACACAACATTTTTTTTAAGACTTTCTACCTTTTTAAATTCATCTTATTAAGTATTTAAACATATGTCCATAAATTAAAGATAATCCAGGAGCACATGAAAATAGAATTTAAAAGGAACAACGCCATCTATGAAAATATCGCACACATGGTCAACCATTATATGCAAATTACTGGAAAATACCTGATCACGTACAGCGTGTGCCACAATAATGAAAGCGTAAGAGAGGGATACATAAGGGCTTGTGGTTAATAAGGAACGTGTTCACAACTAGTCTTTATGACGACTCTCAGTGTGACAGTATAAGTACGATACAGAGCACACATGTGGATGATGTTTTATGTAGTAAAATTATAGGCCCCACCTGGAATTCTTTTTTTTTTATTTTAAAAATTTGGCATACGTAAATAGTAGTAGTAGAGAAATTCTGACTCGCTTAAAATATCATGTCTAGGCTGTGGCAACGATTTCTAGATGATGAAAATGTCAGTAGACGTTACAGTACACGTTGTTCCCGAGTGACCATGCCGAATGACGGCTGGTGTTTGGTACTAACCGCTAAAAGAAACAGATGAAAGTACAGATGCAGACTACTCGCCTCAGTGACGGTTACGACAGTTTAAAGACAAATCATGTATGGGTATGGTCTATATACTTTTAAGCCTGTCAGATGTGTTCAGCTTACAGCATCTAATTGTCACCAGCGCTTAACCTGGAATAGAGAGCATTCAATATGGACACCATCACAATGGGCTGGTGTTATAATTTCCAACGAGACGAGGTTTAGCTTAGTGACCGATTCCTGTCGGAAGTTCACATGAAGAACGTCAAATACCCGATACCACCAACAACATCATTGATGGCTAACTATACTGTAGTACAGGAGTGTTGGTTTGAGGAGGCATTATACTAGGTACCGGAACATATCTGTATGTTCATCTGTGAATCATGAGAGCCCAAATTTATTGGGACATCATTCTGGAAAAACAAGCCCTCTTGTTTAGAGGTGCCGTGGACACTGAATTGTGATAATGGGTGACAAAGCCCTTCCTCGCAGTTCCGACATTGCCAACGACTACCTTTAATCGCAGATATCTCCCGAATGGAATGGTCAGCATTCTCATCGGTTTTGAATCCGATACAACTGGTGTAGGACATGATTGACGAATGAATTGCAGTCCATCAAACACCTCCTACATTTGTACCGGCTCAGAGAATATTGCTTGCTGAGTGAAATTCTCGGCTACAAGTGCAATAGTGATAATGTGATCTTCAGCATGTCTCTGCGTTGTATTTCCATGTATGGGAGACATGCAATATATTAATCATCATTGCAACAACGTACTGTTCAGTTTTTGTGCAGACCATATATGGTGTAAATGCTTTTGAGAGCTATAATTATGGTTTGTATGCCTAGTATCATACATACGCCATCTTTTTGTTCTTTCTCATTTGTTTAATAGATAGGCTTTGATTTCATGAATAAATCATGTTTGTTTTGTTTATGTATCATTAATTGTCGGTTTTGGCATTATCCTTAATTTATGAATATGTGTGCATAATGATTAGGCAAAATGTACTTGGAAATTTTGGTACATAGAAACAATATATAATATACAGATTTAAAGGTAAACAAATTCTTTTATTTTTATATTCTATTCTAGAAATTTTATTTAAAATAATATTATGTAATTCTGAGACAAAGCGGAATTAGTAGCATATCCTTTGTAAGTAATTTTCATATGTTCTTATTTTTGTCAAACCACAATATTTTTCTGCAATGTAATATCACTGAGACATGTTAACAAATTATAAATACTTGCCTGTTTTGATGGTGAATGTATTATAAAAAAATTTGTTATGTGCATTTGTAAGTGACGTTTAGGTTATATGAAAAAATATATTTTCTAATCATGGTAAATTACAAATAAATAAATAATTTTCTAACATTATACTTTAAGCGCTTTTTTGCGCATGTAAATATGTAAATGCTTAATGTTTTAATTACCGTAAAAAGTAATTAGTAGTATTAATTAAGGAAAAGTGAAGTGAAGATAATTGCATAGTTTAGAATTCCATTGATTTATTATTTATTTCCTTCGCTGCATCATGTTTTTAAGGTTCTTTATTTTACATAATTTTTCGTTCAAATGAGGATATCAAGATTATCGTCATCAGTTTGCAGTTCCAAATAGGAGGCGCTAAGTTAATATTATGGTCGAACAGTTTGTTTATAGTTTGTGAGATATTTAAGATATGTAATTTATAAATCTGGGCTAAGATTACTATAAGGAGATTATCGTGAATGAATGCTATATTTCTAATTTGGTAAATATAATTTGGATGCTGAAAATTGACTCTGATTATACGTCGTTTTTAACAATGAAATATTAGAGTTATCACATTATTAACAATAAATTTTAAAAACACAGCTTATATTTCCGAAAGATATTTGACGAACTTGTAGAGAAGCTTCGAGAATGAAAAGCAGAACTTGGTGTTGATATTTTATAGCCCATTTAAACTTTGTTTTACATATACTTTTTATGGTTACAAACTGAGTAATACTCAAAAGATATGCTTATGATTTAAATTCAAAATCGTATTGTAAATTAACTAAAAAGCCGTCATTGTTTTTTATTCACCAGGAACAGCTGTACTAAATGGCAGACGTTTGACTTCTTTATAAAAAATAGTAAGCGATATAAGTGAATGTTTTTATTCCTTTATATTGATTTTAAAAAAAAGTAATTCAAGAAAATGCTAGAACATGCAGATACAATGCATAAAAATTTCATATGTTTTTTTGAGACACGGTTTTTTTTTTTTTCTGTGGAGCGGAAATGAAGGTGAAAAATGGTTGCAATGAATTATTAGACTTTTCATGTTTAATAAATTTTGTAATTTGAGCAACAAAAATACAAACTGATTTAGTTAATATATAGACTGACGTGTAATATTTAAGAAATTAAACTTCATAAGAAATTAAACCTTTGTCAATTAAAACGCTTTAAAAAATCAATTAATTTTCGGTTCTGTTGATTTACCTCATTCCAGATGGCAATTCCAACTATTCCTGAAACTCCTACTATGTTAAACACAGCAGAACCTACTATTGTTCCCACTCCTATATCTCCTTCTGTGATGAATGACCCTGTAAAATAAAGGAAGATCATATATTTAAGAAGTGCTTTATAAAAATACTTGTAATTCAAAATGAGCTCGATCTAGTAAGCGTTATCAGAAATATGCATGTATTTTTTTGCTCTAACCTGTTATAGAAGAGAACAGTTCCGGTGCAGATGTACCAATCGCCATAAATGTCGCGCCAGCAATATCAGATGGAAGTTGCATGTCTAAATCGAGATGATTAAATAAAGATAACTAAAATAATTTTTCTCAAATTAAACAATATTTTTGAAACATTTAATATTAAAAGAGAACAAACAAATCACTCATTTTTAGACATTTTTAAATAATTTATTTTCTAAGTGTTTTATACTTTTATATGCATTATATTATTCCTTTCTTTAAATATATGAACCAGTATGCCATATTTTTAACAAGAATTAAAGGACATTTTAAGGCGTAGCTACGGTACTTCTTTAGCATTTAATGCTTTTGATTTTTATACCAAGGATTATTAAAGAAAATCCAATGTACTTCTAAACTAAAATTCCCGAAAAAACTCGTATCGCTTATTCAAAATCTACTTCAAAAGTTCTTCATTTAAAGCAAGAATTGAAATGCTAATTACTGTGATTGATAGACACGCTGAAAAAATGGTGTAAATATTTTGCTTATTTATATTAATAATGTAAAGTATTAGCTTAGGGATAAGCAGATTAAAAGAGCTGCTTCAACTTTAATTCTCCCACTAATATAAAGTACAATAGTTTTTTTCTCAAAGATTTTGAATCACTTAATAACATTAGCTAGTTCATTGTGTTATAAAGTAGAAACCTATCCATTCAAGTTTTGCATAAGAGTTTTTACAATATGATACAATACATTTAGTGACTTTTAATACTTTAAATGCATTAACCTACACTGAAAATACAAAATTATAAACTGTACAATACAACTGGGAATAATGAAAAAAGGGGAAATGTAATACAATTTATTACACATTCAAATAATATATTTGTTAATCAGACATTTTATTTACAAGAATGTTCCTAATTATAGCAATAAAAATGCACACAGCAAGAAATTGGATACTTTGTAATTAAAAATTTTTCAAATTATGAACTCAATTTGTTTGCTGATGGTCAAATTATAGAAGTCTAGTATTCTCCCAGTTATTTTCTATGATTTGTCCAGGAACAGACTAAAAAAGCAACTGCCAATTACGTTCAATGTATCGATCTTGACAATGAAGACTGAGGAAGTAACTAACATGCAGCAAAGTTTGTTTCTTGATGAACTCAATTACTCGTTTTCTCGCCAGAAAAATATTTTGCACTTGCAGAATGTAAGGTAAGTGTAATCGGTTGTAACACCTCCTCTATATAACGTCATACCTTTGTTATTTTCCTGATGAGAATTAGCTGTGTCTTGCTATTATCTTGAGAGTAATACAAAATATTTTTCTAACTTAATGATCAGTATGATGTTCAGTTTTAGAAATCGAAATGTTTGATACAACAATCATCAGATAAATTAAACAAAACTGGACCTTAATATTATATTTTGCCATTCAGTTTCCAATGCATTGTTGTTTTGATGTCATTGCAATATGCAATGATATCGGGTCTGTCTTCCCGTATGAGATTAACATTAATGCCAGCTTTCATAAAGGAAATATATGGGGGAAAACCACTTTACTACTTTTATGATTGTAAAAGTGGTAAAGTAATACAAATCAAACGACGATATATAACGACGATCAAAATTATTAACTATGTCTCAGCCCTCCATTAAATTATTCAATAGCTATGACACATTTAATGTCATCATCTGAGCATATTTTAATTCAGAGATGTCTTTTTGAATGTAATATTTCTTTAACTTTTAAATTTATATTTGTGGTAGTGAATAGTAGCAATTATGCTTAATATAATAATTATTATTTTCTCTCATTTCATCCCGTGCTATAAATAGAATTAACTGAAATTCAGATAATCTCTTCACGTTACAAATCTTATCCCCGAAATTAACGTATTTTTTTTTTTTATCAAATTTCAGGGTGTTTCACTTCCTTTGGCGTGCAGCTGGAGTATTTAACTGTTTTATAATACATTTCCAGTTGCTTTAGTTGCTTATAATCTAAAAATTTAAGAAGTTTAAGTTTTACTTGTTATTTTAAGGTTTTAAGGAGCATTTAAATATGTAAAGCAAAATTAATTGAAATTTGAAAAAAGAAAAGGATATTTTTGTACATTATTAGACAGTATATTTCATTCTTAAAATTATAGGTAAATAAATTTTGTTTTAAGTTTTTCTTAAAAACATTTCAGTTTAATTGAAACTTTATAGAATGAAAATCCTTTGACTACAACTTTGATTAAAAAATATCGAACAGCTTCAAATCTTAAAACAACTTCTATTTTAATTTAAACTTAATAAAATATATATGTGTTATAATATATTGTTTATTTTAGTTACTTTAAAGCATTCGAGAAAGAATTATATAATTTAAACATATATAGCACAATTGGGAGATATATTATACACTTTGAAACTTTCGTAAGTTTAAATTTAATATGTGTTTTTTATATTGTATTAATTTTTTATAAATATATTAACATTCATTTATTATTTATTTTTTGATAATAAACTGTTTCAAAATTTATAATTTTACTACTATTTACATAAATAGAGCCAGGTTTATTTTGCATATAGATAATCATTATTCATTAGTGAAAGTGATAGTTTATTTATAATTTTCGAAAAGGTACTGTTCACATTTCTCTATAATATAAATTTAAAAAAAATATTTTTTGTGCATTTAAAATATCCTAAAGTATCTTTGAAAAAGAAAGAGAAAAAAAAATAGCTTCCAACGAAAGTTTGGAAACAGAATGAATAGATTCAAGTTTTGAAAAATAAAGTTCCGAAACAGATAGAGAAGATGCTGAATTGATTCGATTTATAGAATCATTTCACTGTCTTCTCTTTTTGTTAATAGTTTTATCTTATTTATTTTTCCTCGGTCCTGATAAATTTTCTAAATAACATGTAATAGACTATTTCTTTATTCTTTGTTCAGTTTATTATATAGATTGTTTTACCCAATTTTATTGTTTAATAAAATTATTCTATCAGTATTATTATTATAAATATGGAAGTCAAAATTTGACGGTTGTAATTAAAGAGAAACACCAAAGATTTCAATTGGTTTTATGAATATTCTGTAGATATACGAGTAAAAAAATTAATAAATTTGTGTGTTTCAAACAATTTAACACTATGAAAAACTTACTCTCAGCAATGATTTCCAATGAAGGGATGAAATAATCTTTACAGACAATGCCAATCATAGCGCAAATGTAGAAGGTGATCAAGAAATGTATGACAACTCCGCCATGTTGTCTTTGTTCTTGAGTGAAGAAGTCCGGCGGGAATGAATCGATTCCTGATGGTATACATGTAATGCTTGTGTTCGTTACTTCCAAGAGACTCCTACCTGTTAGATCAAATGAGAATTGATATGAAACTGACCTTGAATTTTCTCAGTATACTTTACAAATAATTGTATACAATGAAATAAATAAATTTATCATGTCTAATGTTAAAGAAGCTAGGTTCGTGCGATCACAATGCATTATTTTTAGTGAAAATACATCAAATAAATTTTTGAGAAATCCAAATAAAAGATTATTGAGTTTCTATTGAAAATTATGTTTTCATTACACTTATTTGAATCTTCTTAACACTTATTTACAGCATAATTAGTCATTTAGTTCCATTGGTTCTTTAAGGATGTTCTTTGTACATTACTTATCAGATTCAAGTACTGGATTTCGAAAAGCTGAAGAAAGAATTTTGAAGTCTCAGGATGTGTAGTCTGTAATTTAAAACTAAAAATTGTCGTACGATCTTTCAATGTAAATCATGAGATCATTGATACATAATAAACATTGAATAACTTATAATCAAGATTTCGACCTGTATCATAAATAAAATTCTTCATTATTTAATTTGAAAAAATAACGTATGGGAGAAAAAAATTTGATTTCTAACCAAAAATGTCATTGCAATGCACATTGATAAAATAAATGTGAAATTAAAATTGTGAACCCTTTTCATGCTAGGATGGAGACACCACAGATATATTTGCAGGATATACGAAGACAAACTAGTTTTAATAATATTAGCTATAATGTTATAATTCCAATATTTATAAATGTAATAATAAAATCTATCTATAAAAATTTATTTCTGATATATATACTAAACATAACAAGCACTTCTACTGTTTGATATAGAGCCCACTTAGCTGAATAATATATATTATTTATTCTGAAGAGAGGTGAAGAATCGTTCTTGCGTCCAGTGATTACGTGTGTGTTCTAGCAATAGATTCAATTTGAACAAATTTAACAACATTTTTAAATAGTTTCCCATTACGAATTAGGGATTTTATAAACTAACTGGCAAATGCGAAAAATATTCAATAAATTTTCCGGTTTTTCAAGTTCATTGGTGATTACAATTACTCCCTGGTAATTAACATAATTATGCATTATGTAAAAAAACTGGAAGTTTATTACATTTACTGTAACATGAACCTTATGAAACAAATTTGGAATACCTTTAAAAAAAGATTTGAAAAAACATTTTCTTTCCCAAATAATTCCTTCAAATATCTTAGAATCGAAAAAATAATCAGAATTTAATAGAAACTTCTGATGAAACCAACAGTGAAATAAGATGATTCTAATATGAAAATTAACGATCCATTGTTAAATTACTGTTTACATGGAATTAATTTTGTGGTTTAGAATGAAAATGATGATGTGTTCCATTTTAACTAGATAGATAGTTTAGCTAGGCAAGAATAAGTTAAATAATATAAGAAAAGTTTTAAAGAAATTTATGAGTCGTAGGTAAAAAAGACATTGATAGTTTGAAATTTTAATTTTTCTTTGGCATTATTGGTGATACAGTAAAACTATGAGTGCAAGATGTAAACACACAGAGTAAAAAGTAACCCAGGAAATTTGTTAGAGATGATATCATAAATACAAAATTGAAATTTATATTTTAGGTACAAAACAAAGAAAACTTTCCTAGTGGTATATATATCAGAAATCACTCCACAATTCTTAAAAGAAAAAATCATTTTTCTTGAAGATTTTCCAGTTTAAGTATTATCACTTCCAGATTGTATTAAAAATCATCTTTCTGAAAGTCAATGATGTTAACGATGTGTCGGCAAAGCAGAATGCAAATTAAAAAAATCTGGACCATTTTGCAATTCTAAATGTCATAACAGTCTAATGTCATCTAAATTGGTAAATTGCAAATAAATATAAATCAATATGTTTTTAGAATGCAGGTTTAGTTTGCTTTAAAATGGCACTGCTTGTTTTGTTTATTAAATTTTAATAATCTGAATCATATCTTTTTCCAGTTCTTTTAGTTAACAAAACATAAAATCTATCTGTAAGTACTAGTTAACATTTAATTTGAAGTTTTGTTTTGCTTAGATGAAAGGAAAGTATTTACTGAAATAACAAGCTAAACTTTATTTTAGTTTTAGTAATTTTGATTATTTTTCATTTTTCAATGCTTTTTTGTGCCAGATAAATAATTTATGTTATAATCTAATATTATTAGATAAAAACATAAATTAATCTGTTAAAATATCTATTAAAATTTTACAAAAGAGTCACTCTTATTTAAAAAAGATTAATTAAATTGAACGCTTATTGTAAGTTTTATTCTAAATCATCAATATGTTTTTCAGATTCTTAAGAAAGAAAAATAATATTGCTTGAAAATACTTTTGTAGAAATATGATACAAATCATAATATCATATTTCTACAAAATAACTTGAATTTATCACATTTTTTGTTACGAGTTAGGCATTATATATATTTAACGATAAAAGTGATGAATATTCACAATAATTTATTACATTTATCAAGTTTATGGATTATGTATAATCACCGATTAATCACTTTTATCGTAATAGAGATAACACATTATTTATCGTTATCTTCATTTATTTCTCAAAATCGCTTGCATATTCAGTATTCCATTAAAAATGGTGAGGATAGTACATTTTAAATGAAAATATAACCATTAGTGTTACAATTTATCATGAATTCGAAAGGTTTTAAACGTCTTTATGTAAGCTTAATCTTTACTTCATATAAATTTAACTTTTTAAAAAATTTCTTACTTTTCATTAATTACATCATTTTATTTTTAAATGATTGTATAAAAACTTATAATTTTCCTATTTGAAAAATATATTTCACATAAAGTTCAACGTATTAGAATTACTTATATTCATTTCAGCTTATCTCTCTACAGGGAAAGGCTATTTATGATGATAAAATCATATTATGTTTTGGCATACTTTTATCCATTAATTAGATGGAAAAAACTACAGTAGATAAATAATTCGTTCTATAAAAATAAGTGAAATTTTCTTGAGTCTTAATTTGTAAATGAGTACAGTATCTTAAATTTAATAATTAATTGTAATATATGTTGAGAGTTTAATCATTGTTATACAAATTTCTACAATTATTTTGATATTTGATGTCTTATATTTGAGATTTTAAATAATTTTCATTGTACAAATTTCTTTCTTTTACTTTAAATTATCAAAATACTTGCAAGTTTTTTTGTTTTTAAAAATAAATTCCGAATAAATTCGTTTTATAAACATATTATTATAATAAATGCATTTACATTTATCAAAATAAAATTTCTTGTATTTTGATAAATATATCATATTAAAAAACAATAAAATAAAGTGCATAAACACATGTTATTTCAATATTTTCCAGTAAATAAATATGTAAGGTATAATTGAAATAAAATTACCAAAATATGTTTATAATGCATTCCTTCATTATATTTTATAAAATGAACAGGTAAAATAGCTTAAATATTTACTATTATTTATTATTGCAATACAACTATTAATAAAATGCTATTAGGATTTTTAATACACGTTAATAAAATTAATTTTCATAGTAATGAAAAAATAATTAGCCAGCATTTTAAGCAAATATCTAACAAATATCTATTGTTTCTTCTCAAGATAAAAAAAATTAGCTTAGTAATTGATTTCTTATATATATGTTAAAGTATACTTGTACATATTTAATTCTTTCTATGTAACTAAAATTGAATCTTTTTAAGTATTATCACAAATTTTTAATAAAATGCCTAGACATTTGGAATTTTTTTTATTTTTGGCTTATGTGCAACTTGTTGTAAACTATTAAAATATTCAAAATATATAAACTGCACACTTTTACACACGTAAAATTCTACCCAAAATTTTAAAAGTATTTTAGAAAATATATTAAAAATTATGTATAGCTTATCTAAATAATACGTTCTTATACTAAATAAAGTATTAAAATAAAAACATGTCTAAATCTTTCTTATTTTCTTCAGTTTTCTGTATGTTTTTATTCTTGAAGCTTAATAAAATAATTTTGACTTGTACATACTTGTTACTTTAAATACATTGAATACATTGAAATGTGTGTGTGATACAAATTTTCTCTTTTTGATATCAAGAGAATAATACTCTAGTGCAATTCTACCACTATTTTTATTTACAACTAATTTATCTCCAAAACAGGCAACCATGTGAATGAATGACTCAGTACGTTTGTTTTGTGATATTTAGAAATTTGAAATAAAAATTTATCTTTAAAGTCATTGAATTGTATTTAGACACATATAGCATTGCTGTTAAATTCTAAATAGCATTTAAATTCTAATCTAGATTCAAATTTGATTAAACCTTTAATTTGATAAAAAAAAGCAAATAATGATGCATTCAGAAAAGAAAATCATTTTCAGGATACAGAAAATTATATATCCTCAGATTTATGATAAGTATTATCATAATTAATATAAAAATAATTAATAGAAATTTAATTAAATAATTAAATGCAATATAAGAAAAAGGATATCACAACAAATGTAAAAAAATGTACAAGTTTTATTTCACTTTAGTTTTAAAAACTGCCTAAAATGAATTGGAAGGGAGATTTTTTAGATATGGTTTCCTTTAAGTCTTATAATTCAAATCTAAGCATCTTAAGTTTGAGTTATTTTGTTAATATACAATATGAAAAACTTCCAAACTCGATGAGATTTTTAAATGAAAAAATTCATTATTTACATAGGGATTTTTTTTCATTTAAAATTCATATCATAAATATGTCATCAAAGACGAAGTTCAGTAATTTGAATTAATTTTATTGCTTTTCTCAAATTTTATTGCTTTTATCAAAATTTATTGCTTTTTCCCAAAACATAAATGTTAATGAGGTATTTTTAATTCAACGTATTTTGAAATGACATTTATTAAAAGATAATTTATTCTAGTAGATTATTATTTCTATCCCGTCTTAATTAATATTAAAATCTCTGTTCAAATATAAGTGTATTTTTGGAGTGCCTTTACAAAAGAAAGCTAAAGGATGGTTGCATAATCATATTTGAACTTCCTTGTTTGTTATTTGATTTATTTTTATAAAAAATTTTACTGGTCTCGGTTCTTGTAAATATTTAATTCATTTTTGTGTGATAAATGTTATATGTTTCATTTTTAAAATAATGACTAATGAAATTTATATTTTCTTCTAACATGAAAATACAACTGTCCCCCTAACGGTTGAGAACGGTTTTTAAGAAGTTAGAACATAGTCAAATTAATAACTTAATTTATGAATTTTAATAATAATTGTTAAACCTAATAGCAAACAGTTCATTATTACAATAAATATAAGTAATTTAAACAGAACAGGAAATACATTTTTTTTCTATTGGATCTGAAGATGTCATAAAGACTATTTGATATTGGATTGTATAGGGTTCGAACTGAAAAAAATATGTATGCTAAAAAATATTGTTATTTTAAACATCTAATTAATACAGTTAGTTAAATATCTGTTTTGATTATCAAATATTATTTTCTTAGATAATTTTATGTATAATATTGTTATTATTAAATGAAGAGAAAACAATGAAAAATCCAAAGCACATGACATAATTAGAATCATAAATTCATTAACATGGTGGCATCATATGAGCATGCAATTTCTTTACTTGCTGTGTTTTTATTCCCTCATTTTCAAAGATTAAGGAAAACATTAATAATTCAAGTGTACAAAATAATTTTCCTACAGGTATTTTTTTCAACAGAAGATTCCATTTAAAATGTCAATGACGTCTAAGAATTTTAAGAGATGTACAATTTATGTTGTTTTTATTGATTTAAAAAATGTTCATGTTCTTTCATAGTGTTTAGAGATTGTTTCAATATGATTGGAATTATTGGAGAAATGATAATAATAGTGAAAATGTCATTAAATGTTTTCTCACATACTTTCTTGATGAAGACAAATGTGTGAAACTATGTCAAAACGAAAGTGGCGATATATATTCTAGGATCTTCAAATAAATTACATTCTTTATTAGTTTCCATTTTTAATTTAGTTTAGTTTCCATTTTAGATTTAATTATTTGTCTTAGGGAAACAATACAGTATATTGGAAATACTTCAAAATTTAAAAGTGCATTCCTTTTTAATTTTGGAAATATAAAGAGCATAGAAAATTTCTTACTTGATATATGAAATCTATCACTAATTATTTCTTCTTTCGAATAAGGTTGTAACCCAATAAAATTTCCAAGAGCTATAGTTGAGAAACTTATAATAAGCAGCGAACGTAAATGTTGATGATAAATTCTTCCCATTGGATGCAGATGCAGTGACATTAGATTCCCTTACTGTATCGACATACTTTAAATTACCAGCAACACTTTCAGCTTGTTATCAAGAACTGATTAAACTTGAGTAATAATCGATACGGTACTATTTTCCGTTTTTGTAGTCCTTGCGGCGAAAGGTGTTTGGTACACAAAGCTGTCGTCAACACGTTATCGTTTGCACCTTGTCCCTTTGAGGGTTATTTGTGTGTTTACGGAAACTCTCATTTTTAAATTCACCTAAGTTTTTCAGCCTTTTAAGCGATAAGTACTTCTACCCGTTCTTAACAATTATTATCAGCGGAATTCTTTTATTTAATTTTAAAGAAATTCTAACTTCACGTGAAAAAATATCTGATATAATGATTGCCTCATTATTGTAATTGAGGTTATGCATTTTTTAATTCTTTTAAAGAACAATGCTGCGTTTATAAAAAATAATCACAACAGTATAGAATTACTTTAGTTTTTAATTTAAATAAAAAGAAATAAAACTTTTAAACTCTTTTGTAAACTACTTGAATTTGCTTTCCGTTAAGAGTAAAACATAATTCTTGTCAAATCTGTTTGTGAAGTAAATTACCTTTTATAGTCGCAAAACAAAAATGCCATATTTTTTATTATTCTCTGTATTAGTGATTACATTTCCTGTTCATGGAATGATCCCAATTGATCTTTTATTCTTGACAAAAAACAGCATACATTTTAAAAAATATTGTTTAGTTTTCATCGCAAAATAAGCGCACAAAATTATGTTCTTTAGTTTTTACTGTAATGTAAGAGAAGCATTATGGATTTTAAATGCTACAGTAATTTCATGATAGATTTTAAATAAAACTGAAAGAGTCGTTCCGAGTAAAAATTTGAAAAATGAATAATTCGCTTAAAATTATCCTCATTTTATTGATAGGAAACATTCCTGGATTAAAAGTTTATCAAGAATTATAAATAAAATGAACTTTTAATGTTAAAATATAATTAAGCGTTTGCACTTTCAGTACAGGAATTCTAATTTGCAATCCATTTTGTAAATATAAATCAAAGTTTATTATTCTAAATATAAATCCAAATTTATTATTTTGAAAATAGCTAAAAGTAATATTTAGATATAATAAAAATTGTAAGTTTGACAACAACTCGAATTGAACGGGAAAGCTTTCCTGTCCGAGTTGGCTTAATTAACTCGTTCATATCTCAAATGCATTTTATTTAAAAAAAAACTGTTAGCTTTGTAAAGGAGGAAATTAAATACATGATGTTTGAGGAAAATAATAGTTTTAATTAAAAACAGGTTTCGTAATTTTGGCGTTAAAAATATTTGAGAATATCTGGTGACATATTGGGGCATAAAAAACGTAATGAGACTGATTACTTCAGAGCATTCATGCGAAATATCTAGCGAAGTACTATTCATTTAGTAAATGAATCCCACATAACACTCCAGAATCTGAATCTAATCCCTAGGGGACATTCGTCGAATTCGTTTGAGCACATATAAACAAGATAATACTCATATATGAGGGCGGGACATCCATAACCACACTTCCACACATAAATATACTATGAAATTGCATATCATTAAAAGAATTACACAAAATTAAATCATATGATGAAATCATCATAGAAAATAGTACCAAGATTGGAATGATGTTTCATTCAAGAAAAAGAAAAACTTCTAAATATGAATCAATTAATTATATATATATATATTTGAAAAAGATAAATGAAAATTTTACTTGGGAAACTGAGTTCCGAAAAAGAATTGAATTGGTTTTCATAAATATTCTAAGCAAGGAAAAACCGATAAAATGAACAAATATGATTTTAAAGGGAATTCGAAGTCTTTTATTTATGATTCTTTTTGGAAAGAATTTGAAATATATTAAAAATATCTTTTGAGATCAAATAATTCAGAGAAATAGTTATTTTTTAAGGTTAAATCTACAAAATAAGTGTTAAGAGTGATAAGAAAAAGTTCATATAGGGATTTTTTTCCTGAAGCGTAAATTGTTTTTGAAGCATAAATACATTTTATCAAAAATCTGATGTTCTTAATATGTAATTTGTTTTGTTAAGTATGTTAAAATTATTAAATGAAAAGTGTTGTTAAGATGAATATTTATTTGAAATTCTTAGAAACATTTTTTACTACAATTCTTAGAAACATATACAGTAACATTCTACAGACAATGAGATTCTAAGACATTTTTTAAAATCGTAAAAAAATATTAAAATAAAATTGCATCCATAAATTAATTTTCAAATATCCAAGATATCAATTGAAAATTTAGAATAAAAAAAGAAGAAGAAATAATCAAAACTGTATACAGATTAATGTAATAAAGTTTCCTCAGAAGAATCATTAAACATTGAGAGTTCAATCCTTCGTTTTATAAGAATTATCTTGTTAAAAACAAAGCTCTTAGGAAAAGCCAGTATGAACTCATAAATATCGAATTTATTGTAAATATTTTTTAATTATTATATATTGGATATTGTTTAATGGGAGACTTGTGAAGTAATATCAAGTTTCATTTATTAGTAATTTCATATATGCATGTTTCTTCCGAATTAAATTTTATAATTTACCAATATTTTCATAATTATATTTTTAAGGAATAAAATGTAAATTATAAATGTGGTTCCAGAAAATAAAACATTTTGCAGGATTGACGCCTAGATATATAATATGGTTTACAATATTGTATTTTCTAAGGGCCACATATTTATCTTTGAGAATAGCGCATTATGAGTTATTGATTCTGCGTACATTGACGTTTAAGAAGTATGTTATTGAATTTATCAGAACTAACATATTACCAGGTTCTTATTGAAGACTTGAGAGAATAAGATAATAAAAGATAAGAATCCGAATGCAGTTGAGTTTCTTCATTCAGAAATAAGAGGAAGAGATCTTTCCAGAAATCTTGAATAATGCATTTGCGAAAGATCTCTAAATTGGAAATATAAAGTAAACATGCAATATCTCTAGTTGTGAAGTATAATCTATTTGACACTACTATGTGTTTCCTGGATATCATTAAAATCAATAAATTAAATGGAAATGTTTTAGTTTTTATATAAATATATAAGAAATATAACTCTGCATGCAAAAGGCAATCTTGAAAGTTAAGAAATTAAAAAAATTAATAATTAGGGTTAAAAATGTTTTTAACGAGTAGCTGCAAATTAGGGGGAAACTTTTAAGGCTGAAATTCCTAACACTGTTCTTTGTGAGCTTAAACTTCTTAAAGAATTTTATAATAATATTCCATGATAAAATAGTTTACTTTATATAATAATTTAAGAATTAATAAGATAGCAAAAATAAGTCTTAATTAAAAATGTAAATACACGCATATTTTGATAATGGGAATATTAACCACGTCATAAAATAATTATATTTATTACATGAATATTTTCAAATGTTATAAGTAGTATATGTCCGGTCTTCAGAGCATAATTTTCTGCCCTAATGAAGCAATTTTTAAGCATTTTTGCATATATTTACCTCAAAATTTAGACTTTTTAATCAAAAATTAGCATCATTTTTTCAACTTTTAATGTTCACATATTTTTCAAATTCAATTTTTACTTTTTTAATTAAAAAAGAGCTAGTTTTAAGTCAAATAATGATAATAAAAAATATAGTTATTCAAATACACGATTTTTAAAAATGAAAACAAAAGATATTAAAAATAATAAAGATTTTTGTAAGTTTTTGAAAATATAAGATAAAAGCCATTGTATGTGTTTTTTTCAAAAAGACAAAGATTGAAACTTTTTCCAACTCATAATCATAATATTTATCATTTATTTTACCTTTGTAATTGAATAGATAATTATTTTTATTTATTTTTTAATTGCTCTTTCAGGTAAATCAGCATGGCAAGAACTTAAGTAAAATTCTTTTTCATTATCGTTTACTTCTAGTTTTGCAATTAATGAAGATCCAAATTTTGTTTTGATTTTTTTCAAAGATATCAAATTGTATTTTCCAACTTCTAAATCTCTCAATTTAAAAGTTTCAGATATATATTCTTTTTGATGTTGTTGAATGCTTTCATTTATGATAGTTCATTTTATTAAATGATTTTACGTTTTCAAAAATAGTTTCTGAAGATATTTATTTATAATGTCATAAGATGTTTCATCTACTAGATCAAGTACTTTTTCTCTTATATCTTTATTTTCAACTTTTAAAATTAATTTTCTTATTTGATCAATATATTTCATTATTAAATCATCAATTCCATATCTGTCATGTATTTTATTTATTTCAATTAGCTCGTTAATTAATTTTGAATTCTCTATTATTTCTTCACTAATATCTAAGTATTTTATTTCTTCCATTTATTACAAACTATTTTTTTGAATGGATTTCTTATACTGACAACATTTATATAGAGTGCACATAGGACCTAATATTCTAGGACATTTAGGGGAACATCAATATCAACAGCTGGTATATTTAATACTTAAAATATTTCTTTTCCAATTGTTCCTCTTTTATAAGCACATCTACCACCATATTCATCATATAAATTTTGGATAAAATTTTTAACATTTTCATTACTAATCCATAAACTTTTATCATCTGAATATATTTTAAATCTTAGGCCGTGAATTTCATGTGTGCATTTACAAACAATTTTCATTTCTTGTTCTGTTAATTCACAATTGGGTGTAAATACTTGAATTGTTTCAGCAATTGGTTCTGTTAAATGTGTCCAACTAATTTCTCTGGTGATTTTTTTTATCTGGAAGGATAAAACTTTGAATATTGAATATCAATGATATATCAGTCATTTTATTTTAAATGCATTTTTATAAATAATTTTAAAAATATATAAAATATTAAAGATGTAAAAAATTATGAATAAAAAGCATTAAAGATAGAAACTACGAAAGCTATAAAATGTTGAAGATGTAAAATATGAAAGATATTAATATCCAAAAGGAACCTGTGTTGTAATCATCCAAGATTCTACGTTTATCAAATACAAATGTATATATTTTATTTGTTTTTATACTTGAAATATTTCTATCTTTTTCGATTTTGAATTGGCTGATTTCTAATAATTTGTTTCACCAGTTATTATTTTCATCCTGTTATCAAAATCTAATATCGTTTCACTTTGATACGACATTTTAAATCCTTTAACTTTACCACATATATCACCATTATTTAATTTATATCCATAACCTTTACTTGCTCCAGCTATCCAAGATTTTATGTATTTATCATATCCCAATTCATCAGTCCATTCTCCTAACATGCATCCAGTTTCAATTTTGTTAGTTCCATCATCTATATAAACAATAATATCAGTATCATAGTAAATCACTTTATCTTGTAACTTAGATAACATTTTATATAATCGAATTCTAGCAGAACTAGTTGTAAAAGCTGCTATATATACATTGGTATTGAAGTTATTCTTTTCAAATTTATCTTTATATTTATATGACATTTCAACACAGTCATCACTCAAAAAATTCATATTTAAATATTTAATTGTATCATCTAAAATGATTCTATAAAAAATCTTCTATTTCCATCACATATTCAGTTTGTTTCATATTAATTCTTTGACCAAATTTACCCCATAAGGAATTCAAACATATCTTGGCTATAAATCTCAAACCAGGATTTTCTTTGATTTTATCTAATTTGATACCTAATTTTTTTTTAACGACTTGCTTATATTCTTTTTCATTTTTGAAATTGTTTTTCTATTTATCACATGTCTCTAATTTTATTTTTAAAAATGTTTTAACACACTCTTTAAATAATTCTTTGGTTTTATTTTCAGAATGCCACACTTCATAAATATTCAGTATTTTATATCCTTTTTTGATAGCTAATTTTATGTCATCAGTTGTTCAAATTCCAATTATACATCTCTCCTTATCATCGTGTTTATATTCAGAATTCCTTATATTATAACAGATTTCGCATTTTCTCTTTTCTAAGACTATTTTGAAATGGTTACATTTTATTGTTTCTGAACATTTTTTACACAAAGAAAATATTAGCTTCTCAGCTTTATAAGGTAATACTGGATGATATAATTTTCTTGGTGGAAGCACTTTACATTTGATTAATCCATACCATTTTTTATTATATTTTTCAGGGTTAAATATTTTATCAGGATGACCAACTGGATAATAATCAAAGTAATTAACTGTTGGATATAAAGAACATACATCGATATATCTGCCTTTCGTATTATCTTTCATTTCATATTTTAATTTAGTTGGTTCACATCTTCCTCCATAAAAAGCATCTCTTGGATTTAAAGGTTCAATAAAATCTCTTTTCCATTCTTTTTTTCATATATTTCTTTATATCCTTATCATTATCAAAATCACATCCCCAAATATTAACTAATTCATATCCTGCTTTAATTATCCTTTTGTTCAACTTTTTACATTTTTTATATAAATTATTCATAAGCATTTGATTCACAGTATTTATTTGTGTTTTTGTGAAGCACTTAGGACATCCATGCCAAAAACATCCTTGAAATTGGAACACTGTATTATCATAAAATCCATCAACCTTATTAATATTTTTACATAATTTTAATTTTTTCTCTTTACCATTCAAAGCATGTTGTATATTAATATTTTCTTTTTGAGATATATAATCTAACCCAGCAATTGAGTTTTTACTGTATGGATCATTTTGAATTACATCTTCATCAACAGCAACTGTATTCTCTTTCAGGAATTTATCTCTATAAATTGCCATACATATACTAGCTAAAGTTACATATTTAAAAGGATCACCATTCTTAATTTCTAAGAATAATCTTCTTAATTCTAAACATCCTTTTCTCAAAATGTGTACATCAGATCTACAATATTTAATGATTTTTTTTTAAATCAAATGTTTCATGTTTTACTGAATCATATCATTTGTTAAATTTTTTCCTTTCTTCTTTAATCATATTATCATATCCATAGTAATATTTTTTAGGATATTTACCTACATAATTGTGATTATTTTCAGTGTTAAAAAGATGAGGAAAATAACCTTTTGCTAATTCAGTTAATCCAAAAGTTTTAGGAAATGTTTTAAGCGAACACATTGTAAAATTAATTGAATCCACAAATTTTATTTTATAATCTTCGGCATTCATAAAATTAAGCTTATTATCTTGATAAATTGTATATACTTTGATATTATTATTGTAACAATATTTCGCTAAAAATTGAAAATCAAAACCTTTTCCATAAATAGCTATAATTCTATATCCAAAATGATATTTATTAAATAACCATTCACAAAAATCATTTTCGTTATTGAATATGTTTTCATTACCATCAAAATCATGACATATAACTACGTTAACTTTATGAGTTCCTGAATCTTGTGTTGTTTCAACATCAAAAAATATGTATTTTTCAGTATAATCATGTTTACATTGGATAAACCAATCCTTTTTATTTTTTATATTTTTAACACATTTATCTTAACACACACATACTTCACAATCTTTTTTCTTCATAAAACATTTGTGATCTTTGTTAACCCATTTCCAACAATTTTTACATTCGTATTCACCACATTTGTGATCCTTTAATTTTCTTTCGTATGTTTTAATATACGCTTACATTTTAAATATTTTCGAATTACCTTACAAACACTCAATCCTTTATTATTTATTTGTTTATTATTATCAAAACAATTTTGTCCTTTAAATTTTCTAAAGTAATCTTTATCAAATGTTTCATTTCCTTTACAATCAGATTCACTAACAAAACATCTGTCACATTTTAAAGGACACTTAAGTTTATTTGTTTTTGTATATCCAATTTTACAATAATCGGAATAATTATCCTTATCTAAAAATCCTGTCATTGATGTAATTACATTGAAATGATTCTTATCTTTATACATAAAAATACATGTACATTTTCGTATATATTTACCACTATATATAATCTGATTACCATTCTCTCTTCATTGATTTGAATACCTAATAATTTTTCAAATATTTTAACCTCTTCTAGGGTACAAATTTCTAATGGTATATTACATAGTTTATGTAGTTTTATAGCTAGATTTTTTTGTAATACACGACCTTTTTTAATATACAAAATTTCGTTATTTGTTAACATTTCAATATCTAATTTCTCGCTTAATAATTCAGGATTTTGAATAGCTAAAGCTACTACTATTGATCTAGCTAAACATAAATGATCATTATTTTTAATTTGTAAAATACATATCTTTTTAACTGGATCAGTTTCAGAATTTAATTTTAAATATCTACCAACTTGAGGTAATTCAATTACATTAATATCAAAAATGCATTCATTCAGTTATATCTAAATCTTTGTATTCAATTTTATTATTTAATGTTTCTAAATATACATTATAAGCATCTTTAATATTCATCATTACTGGATGAAAAGGAGTACTGAATTTAGGATTATAAACAATTATATCAACTTTACCATTTACATTTCCAATATAGCTGTCTTAAATATTTTCCTTAAAATATTATAATAATTTTCCGGTAAAATTTTAGATCCTGTAACTCTATATTGCTTTCTATATACGTTATATTTTTTAATATGTTCATCTCTAGATTCGATAATCTCATAATTAGGTTTAAATAACTTATTCAGTTTTACTTCTCGTTTGATTTTTTTTATTTTTCACTGGTTCAAAATCTTTAGTATCTTTATTAAAGTTTAAATTATATGAATCAAATAATTTTTAATATTTTCTCTTCTCTTTGGATATTTAATAAATAATTTCTTTTTACGATCGAACTAATCAGAAGTATCTAAATCTAATGTATCTGTTAACACTAGTTTATAATTTCCAGTTTTTCTAATATAAGATATTATAGAATTAATAATGTCATTCTTAGAGTTACTTTTGCTTTTTATTTTTAAATCTTTTATAACATTTTTCAACTTTTGAAAACTCAAAGTATTCAAAGCATTTTCAATATGAATAAAAGCCATAATTCAATAGAAATAAAAATGAAAGAGTTTTTATTTCTATTTATTTAGAAAGTATTTTTATAAAGGGATTTCCAAAAATAAAATTTTAAAAAATTGACAACTAGAGCTATCGATTTATTTAGAAAGTACTTCTATAAAGGCTTTTAAAAAAGATAAAATAATTTTAAGGGCATTAAAATTTAATATTTAAAACTTCATTAGTAGCTATAACAGCTGTTAATAATTTTTTATGTTTATTTGATTTTTGATGTCTAGCTTTATGGCATTTAGTACAATAGGCTCAACATTCACACAACACACGTTGTGAATATTCCGCTTTAGTGCATGAAATACAACGAGTCATTCTTTACTTTATGTGCATATAAAATTCTTCTTCATTCTTTTTTATTTTACAATCTCTACAAATCATATCCATTTATTATGACTTATTTTTTTAATGGAAATTGTAATTCTGATAATAATATTAATATTAATATTAAAACTATTAATTTTAAAATTATTATTAAAATTATTAATTTTAATGACGCCGTATTTCACGGCGTCCATAAAATTATTGTTATTTAATTTCTTAAGTGATTTTTAAGTAAAAATACTTTATATTAATTGTGCTTTGAATAATTTTTAAGTAGCTCTAGTTTGGGGTTATCTATAAAATAAGAAATTTCTAATTATTTAAAAATGTTAAAAACTCATTCCATTCATTTTTATTTTCTTTAACTTTTAAATTATTTTCTAATCCAAAATATTCACAAATCTTTTTCATCGCATACAAGTATTATATAGTTTTTTTTGTAATAATTAAAATCTAAATATTTTTAAAACATTTCCTCAGCTTTCAATGTAAAATTTAAATTATGTTTTCTTTTTAATTGTTTGAAAAAATTTATCCTTCTTACATATCTCTGTTTCAAAAATGATTGAATATTTATATTATAATAATTTTCATCGTCTGAACTGTCATAAGTAATATCTTTCTTTTGAATATTTTTAAAAACTTTTAAATATTGATTTGATACAGAAATATTATTTTTCTTTATCACTAGAATAATATATTTTTTCAGCTTGAATAAAATCATCCATTTATTATATATTTTGTAATTTTAAAGTATAGATGGAAGCACTATTCATTGAAAGACTGTTATCAGGTGTGAGAACAATGTTTATTAGATAAAGTTATTAGATAAATCCAAAAAAAAGATAGTCTTACAGATCCCAGTTAGTGTAGTGGTTAGAGTAATTGAATGGCATGGATTTGTCCTGAGTTCGAGCCATGCTCGATCTTCCAGAAAAAAGGAGTTCGAATGAGTTGAAGTAATTAAGATAGGGCTTTTAACATAGAACCATGAAATAAGAAAACTTGAGCCCGAGATGTGCTTGTGATGGATCTTATGACACTCTGGGGTGTGCTGCCACCTCACAAAATAAATATTATAATTTCAAGTTAAAGTCCACCACTCTGAAGGAGCCGTTTTGCTATTTTTTTCTAAATTTATTAATTAATTATTAAATATATTAAAACTTATTTTTTAAATATATTTTTCAAGTTAATAATTTTAAATTATTAATATACTCATTAAATGATTTTTGAAGTAATTAAAATATATAAATATATATAAATCTTTTTCTTTTCTTATAATATTTTTAATTCGTAAAGTTTCTCTTAATCTATAAACCCAAACATCTGACAAATCACAATTATCTTCAAATTCTTCAAATATATATTTACATATTAATCGCTTGTAATAATGTAATTTTAATATTCTTTTTATATGTAATTCCATCGTCCTCATATTATCATAACTCTCTAATTTAAAATCTAGTCTTCCAAAAAATACAACTATGTGATGATTTCTATGTCTTAAATTATCATATTCTAATTCTATTCTAAATGTAAATAGATTGATATTCAATGGTAACACTTTTGTAATATTTTTTTCAAACCTATTTATTTAAATATAAAATAGTGTCCCCTAAAAAAATTAATAATAAAAATGCAAAATAATAAATTTTAAAGGGAGGGTACAAAACGTTCCCCTTTTATGAATAAATCTGTAGTATATATTTATTAAAATAAATAGAATTTAATGACTTGAATTATTTTTAAAAAGTATTTATAGAAATGAATTGTTATAAATGACTTCTTTAAAAGACGTATGCTATGAACAAATTAAAGATAATTATTGGTATGGATTGTTTGGAGATTTTAAACTGATAATAAATAAGGAAACTGGATTTTTAATGCTACCAAGTTATGTAAATCTGGAGATAAAATATTTAAACATTGGTTGGAAAATAAACATTCTAAGGAATTAATACATTATTATAGTAAAAACAGTGATAAACGAAATACCGTCCATCACTTTTTAGATGTTAAAAAAGGAAATAAAGATGAAAAATACAATAAAATTATATCTGGTACATATGTTCCAGAAGAGTTTATTTTAAGTATATCTCTTAATGGATTTCTAACGATTTTTATGATAAAATAAATTTAATTGCAAAGAATTATTATGTAAAAGAATTTAATGAAAAATATAAAAATGTGATATTAATAAACTTCAAAATAAATTAGGTACAGTACTTACTGAAACAGAAAAAATTAAGAATAAAAATGTTGAATTAGAAATTGAAAATTTAGAATATAAAGAATTAGAAGAAGATATATCTATTAAAACAATTATATAATGAGGCAAAGAGACATGTATTTCTATTAATTGAAATAAATGAATCAAAATGTAAATATCCATATTATGCAATGAGAACTCAAAGGAAATCTAAAAATCAACATATAACTAAATTAAAAGAAAAATATCCAAAATTAAAAGTTATTTATGAAATAAAATATAATCCAAATTCTATTAATTTATTTTATCGGATTAGAGAACATATAGATAATACAGAAGTATATTTCAATGGTATAAAACTTTTAAATAATTATACAATTGAGCAATTCATAATAGATATCGAAAAACTAAATAAAATAAAAACTAATCAAAAGATTTGTATTTTTAAGTGATTTCACGACACCTCGAATTTGGTTGGTTAAATGAAATAATTTATGAAATTAGAATGATTTTTTCTTTTAATAACAATTCTTGGGAGGTGAGAATTCTCCATACCTAAAATTATCATTTTAAAGGTTTGGGTAATTTACCCAACTCTCAATTTCAAATTAAATCTTTTTTATCTATCCAACTATTATATATTCTTCTGGATAATTTAACCACTTTACAAATAACTTGTTTCCTTTCTTTTTTATTATTTTTTCAATTTTATATACATTATCTTTTTTATCATATTTAAATAATTCCTTCTCATAAAAAGTGCCTTTAATTTCTCAATTGTTTAAGTCTCTTATTCTATAAGTAATTGGATCTGTTTTTAACACTTCAGATATTATAAAAATTTTATATGTAAATATAGGATGATAACCTCTTGCAAGCATTTCTTTATGTATTGAAATTCTTACTTTATCACCTTCTTTAAATTTTGGTTTTTTAATTATCTTTTTAATATATAAATTATTATATACAACATTTTCAGTTTCTTTTTTACTTGCTTCTGTTGGTGTCATTTTAATAGATCTATCATAAGAGTTATTATAATTGTAAGCTAATTTATCTAATGCATCTATACATCTTCTTGTATTATTAGCTGCTAAAAACTTTCTTATTTTTACATTTAAAGTTCTATTAAATCTTTCAACTACTGAGCATTTAATTTCAACATTATTAGTACCAAACCACTGAATATTATTTTCTGAAAACAATTTTTGTGTTAAAGAAGATAAGAACTCCAAACCATAATCAGATTGAATATTTAACGGTTTTCTTCCTTTAAATATCTTTTTAAAAGCATTTGATACCACTTCACCTGTTTTGTCTTTTAATTGAAACAGCCCATGCATATTTACTAAATATATCTATAACAGTTAATATGTAATTGATAACATCATTATATTTACTAAATGGTTTTATGAATAATAAATCTGCTTGCCATTGATCATCAATATGAGATACATAAATCCTTCTTCTTTTAAATTTTCTATTAATTGGCTTATATCTTGTACATATATTTTGAGTATGAAGAAAATCAGTAATAACTTTTTGAGTAAATTTCGTTTTTAACTCATTGATACCACAATATCCTTTTAAAGGATCATAATATACATTTTTTAAGGTGTCATTTTTTTTAAACACTTTTCTTTGAATTACAATTGACACAAATTGCTTTCATCATAGGTTTTCCATTTTTAGATGTAGTAGTTATAACATTTTAAATATCTGTATGAGTTTTACACTTTAAACAGTAAATGAGTGAACCCATTCCAAATGTCTTTTTTTGCTTTAACTATTGGTTTAACAATTCCTCTTTATAATCTTTCACGAATTGTAGGATTTGGAATTTCATCTAATTCTTTTAACATATTTGTATCACATATTTCATTTTTTGTTTAGTATCTTTATTTTTTAAACAACAAATATCATGTCTATATGCAGTTTAGTCAACTCTGATAATTGGTTTGCTTCATTCTTTGTATGATAAATCTGGATTTAATATTGTTTTTCCATGTAGTAATTGAGTTCCAGGTCCCGTAAATGAATGTCCAGGTAGATGCATTTCAAATGGTAAATTATTAATAGATTTATTAATAACACCTTTTCTATTTTTACATTTGCAATTCTTTTTAATACACATTTATTTAGAAATAAAATTATTTATCAACATACTTATAACCGTTTAATAGAGTTTTCTTAATATATTTTTCTATAGGAAAATATTGTAAATTTTGAATATATTCATCTTCTCTCATATACACTTCTTGTTCAGTCAAACTATTTAATTTTAATAAATTTAATAACTGCTTATAAAATTTATAAGCTTGTTTGTATTCATTCTTTTTAGCAGAGATATTTAAAGACTAATCAATTATTTCAATGACGCCTGCTGTTACACTCAATGCTGATAAGGGAAGAAAAACGAATCCAGATAAACCAGATGCACTGAATAAAAACTTACTAACTGATAACGAAACACTCAATTTATTCATCAATTGATAAGACTTTCGATAGATAAAAGCTCTCTCTTCAAAATATTCTTCCATTTATAAAGGCTCAAAATGTCTTCTATATCTCATATTAATATTTACTAAATTCAACATAAAGAAATCAAAACGTTTTTGAATTGCTTTCTTGTATAATTTCTTAAATTCTTTATTAGTAAGATTTCCATCTATTTCTCTAATTTCTCTTGGTTGTAAACTAAATAAAATAAAATAACTACAATTCTTTCTTATATTAATAAGAGTAGAATAATATGATTGACTCAGATAAATAATGGATGCATATTTCTTCTTTCCTCTGATAAGCAATTCAGCTATATTGCTTTGATCTTTTTCAGTTATACAATCATCAAAAATTACTAAATTTTTCACACATGGATCTAAATCATCTACTTTTATGAATTCTTTGGAATCAGAAGAAAATAATGCTTGTTCTTTTTATATTTATTAAACAATTCCAACAATAATTCTTTTCTCTTCATGTTTTTACAATTTACAATATCTTGTCTTTCTATGTCATCAAACATTGTAAAATTTTCTTGCAGTGTAATATATTTTGGTTCATAAATATCTTTAGCACATACAAACAAACCATCAAACTTCAAATAACCATATATTAAATTAGCAAGCAAATTAGTTTTTCCTGATCCTGAACTGCCTACAATTAAAAGTCTAAAAGGATGTTTTGGTAATGAAGGATTTTGATTTTCATCTGTAAATTCTTCAGGTTCCGTATAATCTTTTATTTTTATCATTTATATATTTTTAAAATACCTACTCGGAGTAAAAAATAATCTAATCGTTGTAAAAAATAATCTACTTGGAGTAGAAAATTATTTACTGATAAATAAATGGATATTATTGAACGTGAAAGAAATAAAAAATTAAAAAAACAGATTAGAAATGAGTTAGAATTAATAAAATTACAATCTGAAAAAAGAAAAAATAATGAAGTTAAACTTGAATCCGATTTAGGTATTGAAAAATCACTAAGAGAATTTCATAAACCAGTAATTAAAAAATTGCAAGACCAGAAAATTTCAAGAAAACTAAATCTTGAAAGTATTTAGTATGCTATAAAAGATTTAACAGATAATATGTCTTGAATATGAATCATCTAAATTTTTGGAATTAGACTATTCTTCAGATGCTGGAAATTTAATGGATAAAGCTGAAGGAATAATAAAATTGAATTTTAATAAAGATTTAGATTTTGATTTACTTATAAATGAAGGATTAGAATTGCCTTCTGAGCTATTAAATAAAACAGATGAAGAGTTAGATGAAATAATTAATATAGCAAAATCTAAACGAGATGATTATTAAAGACTTAAAGGAAATTTAACTAAAAACAGAAATTATGAAACTAGTGAGAAGAAAAATCGAAATATACAAGATAAAATAAATGAAGCCGATTCTAACATGAATGGATTAAAAATGTATATAAAAGCATTGAATACTCTTAAATCAGGAAATGAATATATAGGCAGTGGTATAAGCAAATTAGATGAATTATCAAATAAAATATGCAAAGGCTCTAAGTCTAAAAAATTATATAATCAAATAGTTATTATTCTAGATAAACTTATAAAAAAAGAAGGAACATTAACAAATGATTATGTAAAAGAATATTACAAAAAATTTTTACTTTAAATAAATGTATGTAACAAAAAAAGTTTATTTGAGTGATAAAAAAAAAAAAAAAAAAATGAAATTTCAAAATTAAAATCTGGATCTAAAAAAGGAGAAGAAGTTTCCTTCCAAATAGATAAAAGTAAAACTCCTAATTATGATTTACATCTTACCAATACACAAATCAATCAAATTTCAAAAGGTAAAAGAATTGCAATTAGTAAAATTCAGTTACAAAAAACTGGGGGATTTTTACCATTCCTGATTCCTATTCTAACATCTTTAGGTCTTGGAGCTGCTAGTGGTGCAGCAGGATGGGGTATTAAAAAAATATTAGATAAAATTTCAGGATCTGGGATTAAGAAAAAATGTTGTGGAAAGGGGGTTTATCTTCCCTCGGAATATCCAACAAAATAATAGAAGAAAATATGAAAAACGAAAAAGGATTTAGAGGTACATTTACTATAGATATGCTACCTAAAAATATAAGAAAATTTGAAAACGGAATTATTAATTTAGATGTATCTACAGGAAGTGGAACTAATTGGGTTTGTTATTATAATGATCCACACGCACACACAGAATATATGATTTTGTAGAATATTTTGATCCCTTTGGAGAAATTGAATTTGAAAAAATAAAAATCAAACATTATTTTCTTCCTAAAAATATAGTCAATTATTTAAAATCTTCAGGAAAAGAAATTCGTTATAATTCTAGTTTTTTACAACAACCAACATCTGTAAAATGTGGTTTATATTGTATGAAATATATAACTGAAAGATATAAAGGTAAATCCCCTATTGATGTATTATATTCATTTACTCAAGAACCTAGTATTTCCAATGAGAAAATTGTCACTAGTAAATAAATGAAGTACCTCATTTTAGATTCTAAAAATGCTAGTAAATCAGAAGATTTTACAATTGAATATTCCAACCCTTTGAATTTTAAGGAAATAGCTCTTCATTCATTTTCTATGTACATTTCTTGGAATAATATTACTGACAAAAATAATAAATTTTCATATTTTAATGGTAAGAAATGGATAGATTTCACTATTCCGAAGGGTCATTACAGTATAAACGGTTTGAATCGTTACATGGTTAAATACTTTGGAAATGATCCTCCAATATTATTTGGAATTATAGAAGAAAGACAAAGACTTGAAATTAAATAGAAAGATTATTATAAAATTGATTTATCCAAAAGTGAATTGTACAAAAGTTTAGTATTTGAAGCAAAAATATATGAAGATCAGAACAAGAAGGTAAATGTATAGCAGATATTTAATGGAAACGATAATATTTATATTCATTATGATATAGTAAATGGTGCTTATATAAATCCCTTTCAATCTCATGTGTGATTTACTCATTTACAACTACAAATCCTCCTGGAAGTTTTTATTCTAAAGAATTTGAGAAACCTATATTTTTCCCAGTTAAATCTGATTCCATACATAGAATTAGAATGAAAATTACAAATCATCAAGGTGAACTAATTGATTTAAATAGATAAGAAGTACAGTATAGATTTATAGCTAAATAAATGAATAAACACAGATTGTACAGAAAGAATAAGAAAATAGAAGGAAGAGATTTCTGATTTAATAGAAAAAGCTAAGCCTATTATGGAAGAAAAATCTAAAGATTTCATAACAAAAAAATTAAATGAGATTTTTTTCATCAAAAAAGAAAAAACATGGTGCAGGTTTGAAAATTTTTTATGCTAAATAAATGAAGAAAATTTATGATTTGAGTGATACCAGTTATTATTACAATAACGAAATTGAAAGCTTTGAATATAAAGAAATTAAACATGAGAATAGAGATAAAAACAATCCATATGAAAATGCTACATATAATTTCCTTATAAATGATACAAATGCTAATAAATTATTTTCTGAAGGTTATATGCAACAAGAAATTAAAATTGTAAAAGGTGATGGAAGCAATGCAAATAATGAAAATATTAATTTTGTAAATGGTGAGGTTTAATTAAATCGAGCAGATTAACAATAGGAAATACTGAAATTGAATCTACTATTAATTATAAAGCAATCATGAATCAGGTATCAGGATTGATAAATTTCACACCTGATTATTCAACATCGGAAGCTACTAATATGTTTTTCTACATGGATACTTCTGAATATGCTGACAGAGATAATTTCAAATATAATGGAACTTTGGTTGATGCAACGAAAATTACTGATTTTTATAATAACTTCAAAATGAATGAAAAATATAATGATGGATTTGCAAAAAGATGGAAATACACTAAAGGTAGTCAAACTGTAAGAATATAGATACCATTAAAATATGTATTTGATTTTTTCAGAGAACATAGAAAAGTACTTACAGGATTTCAAATTAAAATAGAAATTCAAAGAAATAATAGTAAAAATATGTTAAATACAGATATTCAAAATCCTGATTTCAAAGCTGTTGTTGAAGATCTATCTCTCTGGTTACCATATGTTAGATTTAAGAATTCAGCTGCTGTAAAATTCAATCAACTAAAACTATCTGATACTCCAATAGAAATAAATTGGGATCATTATAATATTATAAAATCAAATTTATTTAATAAAAATGCTAGTGGATCTTATAATATTCCTGCAACATCTGACGAAGTTTTAAGTTTATACGTCATTCCTCAATATGATGAAAGAAATGAAAATATGAACCAAAACAACATGATGTTTATAACTTAGATGTGACAGAATGCTGGTTTTAATGATTAATAACATAAAAGAGTTCCAACTGTAAGTTATTTCATAGATTTTAATGAAAAAACATTATAATTGAATACATACAGCTCTTTTGGAAGTAGGAATGAACAATATAAATGCAGAAACAGGTTGTATGATAGATTATTCAAATTTTAGTAAATATCCTATAATTTGTTTCAATCTAGACAACCATGAAAATTACACAAACCTGAATAATTTAATGATCGAATTCATTTGAAGGTTAAAAAATAATACTACCAAAAATTACTTTTTCTACTTCATTTTGAAGGAAAGAAACAAATGCTCTATGAATATGAAATCTGAAGAAATAGCTATGATTAAAACATTGAAAGCATAATGAGTTTATTACATTAATAAATGACAGCTTATTATCCTTTGTTTGATGATGAAATAAAAGAAGGACCTCCAGGTCCTCCAGGTGTAGGATTTAAATTAACAAACGATGGAAATTACGATATAGAAAAAAAGAATTTAAGAAATGTAAATGAGCTAAAATTATTGAATCATTCAGCAACAAAATCTTATGTGGATAGAATTCATGAACATTTTTAAAATGATGTTAGGAATTTATCAAATGCTTCGCTTATTCATTCACAAAATGATAATTATAATATAAAACATAAAATAATTTCAAATGTATCAGATCCAAAAGATTTACATGATACTAATATGAATTATGTGAATAAAATTGCAAAAGAATTAGAACAGAAAAGTTTCATACATTCAGCTCAAGGTAGTTTTGATGTTAAAGATAAAATAATTAGCAATATAAAATATCCTGTAAATGAAAAAAATGCTGTTAATAAACGGTACTTTGAAAACAATGCTTTAGTTTTGAAAGAAAATGCTTTTGATGCTAATTACAAAAAATAATTAATATTCCAACTCCTGCAGATAAATACGATATATGTAATAAATATTATGTCAACAGAAAAACACTCATCAATAATAAAAAGAATGATAATATATTAATAAGAGATAATGATGGATTATATGTACCTTCTTTAATTAAAAATGGTGTGTATAATTTTGGAAATGTAAGACTTTCAAACGTTGCAAATCCTATTATAAATAAAGATGCCACAACAAAAGAATATGTCGATTCTCAAAATTTCTATGCTACTATTAAAGAGAAATATGCAACATAACATACAGGAGGTTTTAGACCTGTAGAATTCATTTTACTGTCTTTCTCTCACACAAGCAAACTATTGTTTACTTAAATATATTTTGTGTAAAGTATATTTCACAAACAGAGCAACAATAAGAAATTACTCACTGAAAAAAGTAAACTTTATTATTTTTTTTATACAAGACAATTATAAATATTAAAAAATATTTGATACTATTCTGTACAAAATATTTTTAAAATATTAAGAATATTTTGTTAGAAAAAGTAATATAACTCAATAATTGAATACTATTATTTGAATAAATTTATTACATAAATTATGTTTGATACATATTTTTTTCAGTAAACTGCCAACACAAACAGTATTTTATATTAATAAAAAATAAGCCAGGAAAAGCTTATAATAAATTAATCTATTGCCAGTAGATTTTTTAAAAATTTCAGGAACACTTACTTCAAATTAAATAGTGATATAAAATTTTTGTTTTATTTTGTGGAAAGCAAGCAGTAATATTGTTTTGAGCTTACTTTTGAACTTTTGTCTAATGTGAATTATTTAAATTAGTTTTTTTTATTTATTTTATTTACTCATTATTTATTTATTTCATGAGTTGAAAGTCATCCCAATGAGAACCAGTTTGGAATTTCAGTACCTTTTGTTCTCTCTTGAAATTTCTTGTTCAGCCTTTCACTTTGTTCTTCAGTTAAAACATTTTTCCAATCACCAACAATTCCTTTTCTTACAAACTGTAATTTCGGCAATTCCTCTGGTAAATTCAGATTTTCAATAAATTGGGAAACATATTTGAATCCTTCATAACTTAAAATTTCATGAGATGTTCCTAGACGCTTCGTTTTCAAATCATAGGTATCAGATAAATTTTTTTTCATGTATTCAAATCCACTGAACTGAACAATGTTGTTTAGAACAGAATTATCCTTCTCGATGGCTTCTATGAATTCTTTTCCAAGAAATTTCGCCAGCCTAACAATAATGCTTTTTATGTCTTTTTTCATATCCTCATAAGTCGTGTAGAAAGCATTTGGATCATTACGATGTGGGTACCAGGACAAGAGATGATCGTAATATTCGTTGTATTCGACTTCGCCACTCATAAATAATTCGAAGAAATCGTCGAATTCACCATCCCAATATGCAAATCCTGGCAGATTTCTTGTATGATTATAGAAGGAAACAACGCAATCCTTAGGATTGCGAGCTACATATATGTACTTCGCCTCAGGAGAATAAGGCAGATGGCTATACGGAAGGTGCGTTTTCAGTGCTCCAGGACGTGGCATTCTGTCAATACCTTCTTTCCCGCTCATATCGATAAATGGACAGTGTTTCAGAAATAAGGATACGTCTTCTAACTCCTTACCTTTCCGAAAAATGTAGAGAGCTACGTTCTGCATCCAAGTTGTACCACATTTTGGGTATGTTACGATGAAAACATCTCCAGATTGTGCCTTATAGTCTAAGGCTTCTCTAAAACATTTAGGAGAGAATGAGGATGGGTAAATAATACCATCCATAGTGCTATATAATGGCCTCTTCTTTATAGTTCCCATACTTTTGCTATTGTAATAATAATCTGAAACAAAAACAGAAAAGTCATTCATAATTTATAAATTATGTAACTCATGGCCAAGTACATTAACAATTACAGAATATGCTCGTTGAAAAATAAATAAACTATATGAGGTATTCATTTTCGTTTTAATAATTAGCTGTATGTTATTAAAAACACAAGGTATGTAAAACATTCTTTTTTTTTGCGCGTACTTTCTTCTTACAATTAAAAAACGCTATGGACGTGCATTAGCCCCCAATGTAGACAGTTATTCATCGCTAACGGCTTGGAAACACCGAAATATAAAAGTTATTCCTTTTCAACAATACTTTTACTCGACTGTTGGTACGACTGCTTAAACACAAACTGCCTAAGACCCCTTCTTGCTGTACAACTATTTGCTGGCCGACAAATGGTGTATCACATTTTTGGTGACGCAATGTCTATTTTATAGAAATTTTTTCCATCGTTGGAAACGTCTAGTTTGGATTTTGTTAACATGTGTCGTTCTAAAAGAAATATTTATGTATTTTATGTGCTGTGTAATACAATGTCTTAAATGTTAATATTCTACAGAATTGGTGGGAGGAAATCACGCAATAAATTTCGACTAATATGTTAAATTATAAATTCTTTTCTTCGTTGCTTCGATGCCGATTGTGGTAAAAGAGGAAGCCGGCTGCTTCGAGAGAGTAATTTATTTTTGTTTTCTTTTGTCGCTATATTATCTTTCTTCTCATTATTTAAAGCTACTATGGCTACAAACGAATAACATGAGGTAGTTAAAATAAAAATGAAAGTTCCAAATTTTTCTCTTTCTTATGTTAAATTGTATTTCGCTCAAATTGAAACTAATTTTAATACAACTAATATTACTGAGAAGAAAACCAAATTTAGTTATTTAGAAGCTGCTTTGATATTGAATGTTTAAAATACGTGTCAGATGTTGTGTTAAATCCGCTTACACTAGAGCCTTATTCAGTTTTAAAAAGGAAACTTATCGAACAATTCGAGGATTCAGAAAATATAAAATTAAAGGCTTTACTTCAGGATTTAGTTCTAAGTGGTTAAAAAAGCATTCACATTTATTGCATGAAATGCAAGGACTTTATAATAGTAAGTATTAGATTATTCTTTTTTTTTTTTTTAAATTATGCCTAAGTCATTAACCTACCAATATGAAAGCAATTCTAGCTACGAGCAATGATATTTCATCATTACTGTTATGGCTGATATTACACTCGTGTCCATAAATGAAAGATAATGCAAGTTCAGGCAAAGAAAGATACAGAAGCCAAACAAATGTGACTTATTTGTAAAGTCTATTTATTAAACAAAAAGTATAGAACAAAAAAAAAGCTATATGTTTGACATCCTTAAGAAAAATTGCGATTTTTACTTCCAGGAGCAAATTAAAAAAAATATAGAGCCTATTTACAAAAACCAATATAACTTGGTTGGTATGATAGTTAATTCATAGTATGCCCCAGAGGATGCAATACGTCTAAGCATGCTGAGTATCAAATTATCGATCTGATCTTAGGGAATATTACACCACTCATCAAGCAATGCTCTTCGAAGCTCCGGTAGACATGTAGAAGGGGGTGTATGAGCTGCAATTCGTTCCCCAAACATGTCCCACACATGCTCTATTGCAGTGGTTCTCAACCGCCGTTCCGCGGAACACTGGTGTTCCGCGAAGCTGTCCCAGGTGTTCCGCGAAAATTTTGAATATAATAAGAAACAAGAAATTTTTTTATTATTATAAAATAAATACTACATAGTTTTGTTAATTATTTGAAATTTAGCAAAAATATTCAATATTATTCTAAATTTTCGCGGAACAGTCAATAATATTAACAGTGTAATTATCAAACGACGCAGTTACGTCGTTTGGAGTTACTCCAGGGAATACCACTAAATTTCTAATGTACTCGATAATACAGGGAGCGCTACGTAGTGTTGATTTCGTGCTGTTTCTCTTTCTTCATGCAGAAATAACAAAAGCGCAATTTCGACCTGAGGTTCAGCCATAATTTAATATAAATATCTAGTTTTTTCGTGAGTGTGTTTTTTATTATATATATATATATTTTATATTGTTGAAATTGATAAGATGAAATGCAAGTTGTGTAGTTTTAACAGTATTCTTATCTTTTTAGTTGCTTATTTTAACATTTATACAAGACTTTTAAATCTGAAATATGGACAAATTTTTTGAAAAAGAAAGAGTGAAAGTGAGGTTAATGTTGGGGCGAGTACAAGCAGGTCTTCTTCAATTGAAGGTGATATGCAAGACAACAAAAATGCCGAAAATAAACGTAAAAAGATATCCGAATCAGTTCGGAATTATTCGGAAGAATATCTGAGTTTGGTTTTTACATGGAGCGGTAGTCAAGATGTTCCTATTCGAGATGTATTATATGTGGTGAAAAAATTGGCTAACAGTGCAATGGTCCCAGCTAAGTTACAGCGACACCTTTCAACAAAACATTCTTGTCTAACTTCCAAAGGTAAAGATTATTTCGAAAGATTGCTGAAAAATCAAGAAGTGCAAAGCAACATGCTTTCGAAAGAGCGTTACAATTTCGGATAAAGCGCAAATCGCTTCTTATAAAGTGGCAGAACTAATTGCATTGAAGCAAAAGCCGCATGATATCGCAGAATCGCTAATTTTGCCCGCATGTTTAGAAATTGTTAAGATTATGTTTGGCAATGAAGCGCAGCGAGACGTCCTAAAATTCCCGTTTCGGACGATACGATAAAAAGAAGAATTATAGATATGTCAGGTTTATAGAGAACGCGGTGACGTCGAAATTAAGTACAAAAATTTTGCGCTGCAAATTGACGAATCCACTGACATAAGTGGCAAAGCCCAATTAATCGGATTTATTCGCTTTGTTGACGACACTGAAATAATAAATCAGTTTTTATTCTGCAAGGAACTTATTGGTCACGCAACTGGAGAAGACATATTTAATTCAGTATCATCTTATTTGGAAGAATGGAAATTATCCTGGGAAAATTGCGCAGGAATCTGTACTGATGGAGCTCAGCCATGCGTGGCAGTATTAAGGGATTTTGTAGTCGAGTTAAAGCAATAAATTCAAATATAGTCTCTACTCACTGCTTTCTGCACAGGAATCTTTGATTTCAGAAGAGTCTACCAGCAAACTTAAAGTCTGTTTTGGAGCAAGTCGTACATATGGTGAATTATATTAAATCGAGACCATTAAAAACCCGTATGTTCAAACAACTTTGTAACACCATGGAATCCAAATATGATTGTTTGCTTTTGCACTCTGAAGTGAGGTGGCTCTCAAGAGGAAAAGTGCTAACCCGAGTTCATGAGTTGAAACAGGAATTACTAGTTCTTTTTAGACAAGAGAGGTAATGATGTATACGTAAAATATTTGGAAAATGATGCATGGTGTACTAAGCTAGCATATTTAGCCGATATCTTCAGCTACTTAAATTCAGTCAATACATCTCTTCAAAGGAAAAAATGAAAATATTCTGACATCCACAGACAAATTGCTAGCTTTCCAGAAAAAAGCTTTGCTTTGGAAAAATCGTATTGCTCAAAATCACCAAATTTGATATGTTTCCGTTATTAGCAACGGAAAATATTGTTAACATTAACGAAATGATTTCAAATGTGACAGAGCATTTGTCAATATTGCAGGACAAAATAAATCATTACTTTCAATATCTTAATATTGAATACATACATTAGTCACGAAATCCATTTGGTGAATTTGAAATAATGAACCAAGATTTTTCTATTCAGGAAGCAGATGAGTTTATTAATATATCAACGGATCGAACGTTACAACTAAAATTCAAAGAAGAAGGAGTGGAAAGGTTTTGGATTTCCATCGAGAATGAACATCCATTTATTGCAAAACGAGCGTTGAATATCTTGTTGCTCTTTTCGACGTCCTATCTGTGCGAACTTGGATTTTCAACTCTAACAAATATTAAAAGCAAAAAAGAAAGACTTATCAATTTAGAAGAAGAAGAAATGAGAGTAGCGCTCTCTTACATAAGACCCAACCTTGAGGAAATTTGTAAAGGTCGTCAAGCGCAAATTTCTCATTAAAATAAGTTACCATGTAATATATATCTTTATTTCAATTAAATATTAATCTTCCAATTATTTTGTGTGATTTACATTAGATTTACAAATTTTATGATAATGGTGTTCCGCCAAAATCGAGACCACTTAAAAGTGTTCCGTGATCCCAAAAAGGTTGAGAGCCACTGCTCTATTGGATTCAAGTCCAGTGAGTATGCTGCCCAGTCCATACGGGAGATATCCTCCGATTGAAGGCATTCGTCTACAATGGTTGCACGGTGAGGACGAGCATTGTCATCCATAAATAGAAATTCTGCACCCATGGCGCCCCGAAACAAACGTACGCGTTCCAGAATGGCGTCCCGATAGATGTAGCCTGTCATGTTTACATTCTGAACATGCAGGTTAGTTTTGGAACCCAGAATAATTCCTCCCCGAGCGACCAATCCTTCACCATCTCAACGGCGTCGTTCAATGGTGTTCTCTTTGTGGTAACAGTACCTGGCCCTCACCATATAAAAGTCCGGCGAGAATCAGACTAAAAGCTAAACCTGGACTCGTCGGAAAACATCACACAACACCACTGCAGTATCCACAATGCATGCTCTGTACTCCAACAAACGCAGGCGACAGTGAGTTTTTGTAAGTGGAACACATCTACAAGCATATAGACTAATATGCCCTAAGCGAAAATTATTTTATTAGTGATGCCTTGTTTAGGATAAAGGAATGTGGAGAGGATTGTACCAACTCGAGTATGACCTCATTAGCTCACCTTGATGATGGCCGAATGTTTCAAAGCCGTTAACCTTAAGTTTGTTGCTTTCCTGCACTGCTATGTATTTATGCCTTGTGTAGAAGAAATAATTATTCCTTTTACAATTGACAAAGAAGCTTTGGCTGACGCACAGGCGCGGGTGATCTCAATCCTTACCATATCTTTCAAAATAAATACTGTTTTTATAGGAGTTTTCCCATTTCAAATTCTGACAAACTTATTGTTTGCGATATTTCATCTTAAAAAAATCTCACCTATCGGGCCGTCCATTTTTCGTAAACTTGTTTTTCAGAAATTCATAGACTGTTACATCCCTGTATTATAGTGACTACAAAACTTATTTCACTTCCTTATGTATGGTCAAAATGCACAAATATATAAAATTACGATGTCACGCATGTTTATAATGTCAACGTACGAAGATCCATAGACATACCGTAGCATCTCATGGTGAGCTTACTCTATTTCATGGTCGGTTTAAGTATGTCCACGCAAAGCTTGCTGGTGCCTAGTCAACTCTCCATAATTTCACATACTGCTTAACAGCAGTATATTGTTTTGCTTTCAGACATGTTTTTCTTAGAGATGATGCAATTTGACAATCCTTGCAGCCACACTATGATGGGACTTTGAAGATCCGGAGGTTACCTAAGGACTACATCATTTTAGTTCAAGGTTGTGAAAAGACTGTGTCAGTTGACAGATTTAAACTTGCGTCTTTATCATCTTATGATAGTAATTGTACAGATATTTTACCACATTTTACTCCTAAACGTATAAAAAAAAATACAATTACTTATTTTGGATGATCCTTATCAATTCGTTTCCACTTTGTGAAAACTAGGAGGGGAAAAATGAGGTGGCGCAATGCATATTTCATAGATATTTCCTCTTCCTTTGTTGGCAACGTCTACGAAAAGTGGGTTTTGTACACATCTTTCGTTCTGAAAGAAGTATTCGTGTGAATGGTTTGTTTATGCATTTTGTGTGTAATTTGTGTTATGTAATAAAATGTCTTAAAATGTCACGTTGTGCAAATGTTAATACCAAGGCATCGCCCCCTCCGCAGTGAAGGTGCAACAGAGCATGTGAACTGAAGGAGAAATGGATAGCGCAATATTTTTTACTCTGATGAGCCCCGTTTCTTTTCTCTTTCTCTTCAATTCTGTGATTCATCTGTCTGTGAAACTCTCTCTCTTTCTCTCTCTCTGATATGAGGCATATTTTCACCAGGAGGGAATGTGGCATTGGAAACAATTCTGCGTTCATGCTCGAAAGTGTCAAATTTGGCAGTGGGAGAGTGATGATTTATGCTGGCATCTACATTGATGTACGCCCTGTCATTTGAAATGGAGCTCTGACCGGCCCCTAATATAAGTTTGAGATCCTCAGAGTTATTGTAATTCCTTACGCTGCAGCAGTTGAAGATGACTTCATGTGAATAGATGGCATTGCGAACCACATCGTGCCAACTTATTATATGATTTCTTTTTGAAGGAAGGAATGATACGAATGGAATTGCGAGCATTTTCTATGAACATGAACCCAATATAGAGCATGATTGGTTAATTCCAGACAGACGAGTTGCAAGATGCGTATCACCCACGCAAACTTTCTATGAGCTGGAAAGAGCTGTTCTAGGCAGAACATCCCATCCCCTCCTTAATAGCCTGTAACTTTGAATATGCTGTTTTTAAAATATATATTAATCGATATAATTTGTGATGCATAATTTATTTGCATTTATTATGAACGTGCAAAGAATTCAATAGATTGTATATGAAGAATTTTAAATTTTTTAAAATTTATTATTTAATAAATTTTATAATTTTGTTATATTAAAAGAAAAGAGCAAATTTCTTTCACTACCAGGAAAATGCTTTTCAAAATTAATTTATCGTTTTCATTGTTAATTTGAAAGTATTATTTTTCACAAGATACAATATGTTATAAGCACAAATATTCTATTAGAAATAGCGAAAGCTTTCTGAACAGTTTTCAAACCGAATTTTTTTTTTAAATCATACATCTTTTTCTTTCTCCTGGTATATAAGCATTTAAAAGTTTTAATAATTATTTATAGATAGTCATTAGTTGCGATTTTAGAAAACATGTGGCGACCATCATTTTTAGGTAATTAAATTTTTTATATTGTATTTATTTATTTTGCATTTCACATTTTAATTATTGGTATGTAAAATTATGTAGTATTATTTGGCTTTGAATTAAATTACGAAGAAATTAAAGGCAATATTTTTTCATATGTGTGTGCAATTTTTCATCAAAAAAAGCTTTTTTCTTTTCTTAAAAATGCATTATATTTCAAAGTAATAAAATTTATAAAAACAAATATGCTTTCTAGGTTCCTATTTAAACGCTTATAACATCCTGCTATTTTATGAATAATTTACAAATAGAAATTATTTCATGAAACATCATTGCTAAAAATAATTGTAATAAGACAAGTTTGCAAAAAATTTACTTTTGCAATAGAATATTGCATAAATGCTTTCATGAAGTACTAGAAATAAAGTCTTTAATCAAATTGGAATACTTTTACAATTTGCATGATAAAATATTGAGAAACTATAATGAAGAATGCTCAGTTAGAAATATTTTCAGATAATCAGACAATTACAATAAAATCTGTTCCACAAGCAAAGGATTTCAAACTTTGAACTCTTCATGCCGATAAAATATTAAAATAATCGCAAGCAAAACTACGCCTTTTTTTTTTTTAAATATCCCTTTTATTTTTTTTTCAAACGGTATTTTATGATTATTTTTGATCTTTATTTCATTTATTTTTCTTATTATATTTTCATTATTTTGCTATAAATTATAATTCTATGATTATTTAAATTTTACATGAAAACATTTCAATATACAAGCAATGATTACTTACTTAAATTTATGCACGAATTTGTTTTGATTTATGTATTTAGTTATTTTAAAATATTTATCAATTAATAGAAAAATGTAAAAAACAAATGTTAAACTTTCCAATTACAAATAGAAAATAGCATGTTTCTTCTTACATATATAACATGTACCTACTTACATATTGTAAACTTCAGAAGTGTTTCAAAATGGACTGCATTTCTATGTCGCACAGAAATTTCTTAAGAATGTTTTTAAAAGCTTGCAACCACACCTTCTAGATAATAGTGCAATCTATCGATTAAATTATTTAAAATTATAGAACTGAAGTTTTACTTTTTACTTTAAATAACCAAAATAATTTCTTCCCAGTAATTATATGCTTTAGAAATATTTGAACAAGAATTTACCATTATTTTGTCTACAAGATGTAATTTTTCTAAAATTGGTTAACACAATTTAAATGTTGCATTTTTCTGATGTTTTAAATTTCAAGAGTTTTTAATCTTACTGAGGAGTGACAGAAAAAGTATTGACTGCTTGTAAATGTGTCATGCAAAATCCATTTCTTGCTCAATATAAAAAATCATTTAAAAATGTTTCGCTTCATTCTATGAAAATTTCCAGGTAGCTACTTCAACTGTAGATTGTGAAGGATAAAATTTAATTTTTTATCTTTTATAAAAATTTATAATAAAAATAAACTGTATAATTAATAGCAAAACTAATGTCTTCGTAAAATTAAATTTAGAATTGTATAAGAAAATTTGTTTACAGCTTAAACTTTCAAGTTTTTAATATTTAAAAGCAAAATATTAGATAAAAAAGTTGTTTCTAATTACATTTTGATTAAAAATTGGCTTAAATACAAGCATCAAAATTGTAAAATATTTTTGTTAAAATGAAGAAAACCCTTTTGTTCTTTATATTTTATTTTTTCGGATAAATAATATAAATAAGTAATTTAGAATATTTAAAGTTTAGTTAATAAGTGGCTGGTAAATATATAAATAATGTCTAGCAGAATATTCACATTTAAATCCATATCTTAAAATTTATCCAGTTGTACCTAAATGTTTTAGTTTATATTTAAAAAAATTTAAAATTGTGCGTGTGCGTGAGGAGTTTAAATGTAAAATATAACCAATAAGTGCATAATATTCTAAAAATACTATAAACAGTATTGAAGAAAATTAGTACTCATTTTTATATGAAAAAAATTCTATTTATTATTAAATATTTTTAAATGCATTTAAAACAGGTTTCTAATGTAGAATTTTACAAGAAATTTAAAGCAAAAAATATGGAATTACTCAAATAAAAACGAATTTGTAATTAAATGAATTGCTTACTGAAACAAATATATGAATTTTCTGTTATTAGTATTTTAATATTTATATAAGTATTCAAATTAATTTCAATATTTTATAAAAAATAAAAATAAAAATTAAAAAAAAAAACTTAATTATTCCCATTGTGGGTCAAAACCTGATAAAAATATAATGAAATTATATATATTGCTTTGTCAGATTTTTATGTCACTTGTTGAATTATAATAAATGTTTTTTAAAACAAACTTTTTGTTTACTACACACGTTCAAAGAGATTAAAAAATACAATTTATTATTTTGCAAATGTAGTATTAAATTGTGAAAGGAAGATAAATATTTACATTGGTAACAATTTGTTGCTTAGATATATAAATAGGAAAATAACATTTACAATTTGAAACAAAATATTATTAACTAATGATATTAATCAACAATTGTTTAGTAAATTCTAATAAATATATGTAGAGCATACCTATGAAAGTTGAAGTCTTTGTGATGCTATAATTAATTTTTCAACAGAACTAAAGATTAGATCTGGATTCCAAAGCTTAAGTCATGTCACGTGTTACTTTAAGTTAAAAATTCTCTTCTTATCATCTTACATGATTTCATTTTTTCTGAAAGAATGATTTTGATTGGCTGCCTTTAAGGTTGCGACTGGGAAATTCTATGATGACTGTTTCTACATTCTGTTTGCATTTATCATTTTCTGATTGATTATTTCCTTATAAAACAGAACATTTTTAATACAGATACGATAGAAATTCCAAATATGTTTTGGAAAATCTTCTGGCGTAGCATGTCCATTTATGAACTTTGCGCCATAAAAATCAACCAACCAAATATGTTTTGGAAAATCTTCTGGCGTAGCATGTCCGTTTATGAACTTTGCGCCATAAAAATCAACCAACCAAATATGTTTTGGAAAATATATACACTTTTCATAGTTTTGATACATTGCAATGGGGAATTTCCAGTATCTTAATTTTGAAGCGGTAGAATTTATAATGTTATTTTCCTCCATGTTTATACTTTGCTTGAAATTATGTAATCTTTCAAACACAATGCTTTTCGTGGGTTTAGAATACTTAAAAACTGTGTATTTATAGATCAAATTGAGTTTATTTGAAGAATACTGTTCAGCAAGAATGAATTATGTTGATTATTCAAGAGGATTTTGATCTTATAATCAAAATTTAATTACAATGTATTCAATTCATATTTTGAGTTGTAAAACATCTTTGCTTTTCTTTTTTATCAATAAAATTAATGCACTTTAGTTACGTTTAAAAATTACAAAAAAGTTTTATACAATTTAAGCATTTTTATATTTATGTCCCATTTTATTATAAGTAAATTCTGTTAGAAATATGGCAAAAATCATGTAAGTTATGTGTTATATATTGGTATATTAAGTAACAATATGATAATATTATGATACCAATTCAGGTCAAACCTATGGCGCTTATTTTTTGCTTTAACTGAAAGCACTTATGAAATTAAGGTTTATTGGTGACAAATTTCTAAAAAAAGATTTAAATATTTATTATGAAATTTATCAATTTCTTTGAAGTACATTAGAGATCATGATGAACTAAAATTTATTAGATTTAAAAAAATAAGCTTGAAAATTTTTTTTATTTTGAATGATGAAAATGAATACAATATTATCAAAGTGATCCACATATTTGTGAATCAGGAAAACACATTAAACTGTCACATGTTTTAAAAAACTCCGAATTGGCAAATTAACTTGCAACTAATTAAAAAAATTAAATTTAGTAAGAAACTTCCATACTTTTCAAATATCAATTTATTATGTAAAAGTTACGTATGTGGGAAATTAATAAAAATGTATTTTTAGCAATTATCATATAAATTCAATGTGCTCAATGTGAAATGCTCACACCATGAGTACATTTACATATCTGGAAACCAATTTGGAATGTCAGTATCTTTCGTTTTCTCGAAGAATTTTTTATTTAATCTTTCATTCTGCTCTGTGGTAAAAACATTTTTCCAATCTCCCACAATGCCTTTGCGTATGAATTTCTTATCAATTTTCGGAATGCATTCGGGATTGCATTTACTGCCATCATCAGTTGAAGAATCTTGTATCAACTTGGATGGTTTGTCATATAATGGGCTAAAATGTTCTCTCATGTATTCGAAACTGGTGTAATGAATGATATTGTTGAAAACAGTGTTATCATTTTCAATCGTATCGATGTATTCCTTACCAAGAAATGCTGCTAATTTGAGGATGACACTTCTTATGTCTTCCTTCATATTTTCGTAGGTCGTGTAGAAGACATTGCGATCATTGCGGTGAGGATACCATGACAACAAGTGATCAAAGTAGTCATTGTATTCCACTTCTCCCGCCATGAAAACTTCGAAGAAATCATCAAATTCTCCGTCTTCAAAATCGGTTGAAGGACTTTTAGCATGATGATAAAAAGACACACAACAGTCTTTAGGATTCCTTACTACGAATATATATTTCGCTTCGGAAGATAAAGGCATGTGAGTGATTGGTATATGTGTTTTAATTGCTCCAGGACGGGGCATTTTATTGATGCCTTCAAGTCCAACCTTATCAATAAAAGGATTGTATGTTCTGAAAAGAGATATATCTTCCAATTCTTTTCCTTTCCGAAAGATATACAAAGCAACGTTCTGAATCCAAGTTGTGCCACACTTAGGATACGTTACAATGAATATGTCTTCTGGCTTTGGTTTGTAATTCAGCGCTTCACGAAAACAATTTGGTGGAAATGGTATTGGATACAAAATGCCATCCATTTTGGCATATCGTGGTTTCTTGATAACTCTATCCAATTTAGAGCTCATTATGGCTGATTACCTGAAAAGAAATTATTTTTGTTAAATTTTCTACAATTTGGTCAGTAAAATGTTGAAAATGTGTTCAATTCCTTTTTAATGCCATAAAACGCGTGTTTAATTAAGCATTTCATTTTTTTACATTTTAAAAATAATGTGTCTACTGTTAATATGTTGGAAATTACAAATGCTTATGCTATTGCTTAATGATCCATAAAAGAAAGAAAAAATACGATTACTGTTAATAATATTTCTTGAATTAATGTATAAAGTGTTAGTCAATAAATAAAAAAATTTTAAATAAGTATTTGCAAAGATAATTTTATTAAAAATTTGTGCTCATATATACAATTTACTTAATAATTATATCATTAAATCTTATTCAGATTTCACTATCTTTTTAACCATAGGCTACTCTAGAACATTTACGCTTATTCAAGTAGAAATAGTAAGTATTCTATAGTCATAAAAAAATTCTAACTATAAAAAAAATTTAAAAAGAAATTTTCTTGGAAAATATTTTTTAAAATTCGTTCGGCTTCAAAAATTGTGGTTACGTTAACACGTAAGTACATAAAAATTTTTTAACTTCTGTAAATGTGTGCTAAATGTGCAATTCATTAAATAGCAGTTTTTTTTGGCATTGAAATACTAATTTTATTTCCTCTAACAAATTTCTATGCATTTAAAAATCCTATACAAGACTTTCTAATTTCACGAGCAATACTTTTATCTGAAAGCAATTTTAAATTTGGATCGTTTAATAAAGGTTATAGCTCTAAGTCTTGTATCGTACTTGATGTGAAAGTTTGTAAAAAAGTTTGTCACTAAGATGATGCTTTCGTTACATAATTTTGTTATAAAGCACAAAATGTTTGGGAGCGTTTATTATCTTTTGGCATCAGAAACAATCAATATAGCAACAAATAGATATGGTACCAATTTTTATTTTGGTAACAACTCTGTAATTTTAATAATCATTGCAAAGTGTCGCCCTTCTTATTTAATCTAAATTTATAACACCAGCAATATCATCACTTTTTACAGAGACAAAATTTGTAAATTAATATTACACAAAATATATATTAATATTATATCTCCCACCGATTTGCTTAACTTACACCATTTATCATTTTTATGCTAAGTGAATCCCGAATAAAATATTAGTAAAACTTCAATTTTTTTAATACATTATACCAATACTTAAATATACTGTTACAAAAAATATAAATATTTGTATGAATGTCTCATTTTCTCTTTAATTTACTTGATATTTTATTATAGTATTACTCATTTTAGTAACCTCCGCATTACGAGATAAAATATATTCTTCATTTCACTTAGCTATAAGCTTCTTATAATGAAAGGACTTCCACAATAGCCCTTTGATATAGCTAATATTAATATAAATGTGTAAATTTAAGGCATCTTTATCTAAGGAATCAGCTTTATAATTTCTATAGAATCCGTGATGAGCACGTACAGAAGCAAAATGGATATCAAATCATTTATTACCTAATTGACAATTAGCAGTATTTCAAATATTAATTTGTTCCTGTAGGTAATAATGTTTAAAGAGGAGAAAGGGAATCAGAATAAATTAAGTACCTTGAGGATGCATTATCCTTCATCCATTTGAAGGCAAGATAAACACACAGACACGGTGCAAAAACTTCCACTCCTTATTCATAGTTTAAAATAACAAATCTCAGAGTGGGCTTCAAAAAAGAACAAATGCAAGGTCAACATTGTTATTTCTCTTGTTATCAATCATCTGTAAGAATGACACATTAAAACTCATTTCAGTAATCTTTTAATAATGGCAGAAATTTGTGGGCTCTAAAGTAACTGGAGGAGGGTGATAGAGAAAGAGAACATTGGCTTTTACGAAGTCTTCCAGTTATTATTTGCCAGTGCCTCGAAAATGATATTCTCATATTCAATTTCGAAATCAATTGATGGAAATCTTGAAAAAACAAAATTAGCCTCATAAATTTAGGCTCCTTAATCACTAATAATACTAAGAAAAATTCTCAGGTTGAGTCAGATTCCTTATATTAATCTTCTTTGCAAAAATATGTTCTCAAACAAGACAGCCGAATGAAATGAAAAATTACGACACAGAGCTTATTCATTTTTCTTCTTGACATCGTAGCTTGTTTCAAAGAACTTTTGGCAATTCGGTGAAAGCAATTAATAATTTCTTCATATTTCATAGTAGGCAATTCAATATGTTTTTTCCACGATAGTTATTGTTCAAGAATGACATCTAGATATAATACTTAACATCGTCAACAAATTTCAAAGTAGAACCATTGAGGTTCAAAAGAGCAATAATTTGTTCATAAAATATTTTAGAAACAATCATTGCTTTATTTTGTAAGTATTGATTTATGAGAAATTCGCCCAATTGGAGACAAAATCAAATATTTTACTCTCAAAGGAATATTGGGGGAAGTTTTTCCTTAGAAAGTTAAAAGCAAATTCTCTGCAAAAGCAATATTTAAGCTACCATCTAAATAATTTAAAAATTCGTTTATTATTACATTCTAATGAGTAAGTACAGACACAAAGCCTTGAGGATAGCCTTTTCCCAGAGATTTAGCTTCAGGCTCCAGCTTAAGTTCAGCGGTCTTCACGTTCAAGAAGCTTTTAAGCAAGTTATAGATATTATGTAGTATACCAACATTTTTTTATAATATTTAAAAACGGCCACCAGACATTATCAAAAGCACACTTGAAATCCAGGAAAATAAGAATGTAGTAAACTTCATTTTCACCATTTTTACAGGTACACCTATTCTACAGGAGATTGAATTTTTGTTCTGGAGCTCCATAAAAACTAATACCGTCTCTAAACTTCATTTTCTTTTCATACTGAAAAATATTATAAAGAAAAATAGAGACATCTTCAGAACGAAAGGTTGAATAATATTTTCAAAAAATAATCAATGTCAAAATTGACAAAATTTATCTTTTGAGAAATTTTTATTGTTTCTTAAGAAAACCCGATATGCTTTCTTTATTAACCTTATTTTTCTGAAATTGATTTTCTAATTACATATTGAAATTACTTTTTTAATATTAAGAAAAATTGAACATTAAATTTCACATTTATAATATGCTGAGAAGGCAATATCCTCTTCTATATATCACATTTTTAATGAAAATTTTTATCTATTCTATAGGGAAATAAAAGTGAATAAAAAATGAAGAGTTTTTTCTTGCTTACATTAGGAGTATCCTTTTGTTTATACACACTAGCTCATCGCATTTATTCTAAGTTCTAATAAAAAAAGTAAAAATAGTTAAAGTTTTTACTATCGCATCTTGTTATTTTTGAAGTTTCAGAGAGAAACCTTGTCTGTTTAAAGTGTTTTTTTGAGTTACAGTGAATTTTAATATTTATTTTGAAACTTTTATCTCTAATACTCTCATGATACTAAGTTATTCACTAAATACGTCTTTCTCGAGTTATTATAAAAACTTTAATATAAGATTATAGACATTCATACCACTAACAATATTGCTATAGAAAAAAGGTGTAACCCACTAATTAAAATGGCTACATGCTGCTTTTTGAAATTGTGAATGAGTGTGACATAATTATAGTATCTGATATATATCGACAATTAATTTATTTGAATTACTTTTAGCTTTTGTCAGTAATCAAATCATTTTGTCAAGATATTATTCAGAGTTCAGAAAAGTCTATAAATCATTGAGTGACAGCTGGTCTTAAAGAACCACAAGAAAACTACATTGGTTCGTAAAAAGAATCTATGCGTTATTTACATTTAGTATTTTGCTAATAACAAATAAAATTAATATGTAAAAAAATGTTTTGATTTAAAAATTCAATTTCTATTTTCACATTGCGTTACAGTAAATGTATAACATATTCAGAGATTAGTGTTGTCAGCAGAAAAATATGGCATGTAATATGGCATGGGAATCAAATGCAAAGGGAAATTTTGCATTTGATTCCCACACCATACGTTTGAAAACTAGTTCAAGCAGATTAATGAACAGAAAAATTTTATTTTATTTTTCTGCAACATTGAATTTCCATAATGGATTTTAATGGTAATCTGGAGTAAACACACCAGTAAATTACTCTTAGAAATATTTCAAAACAATTTTGGGCTTGTAACTTGTTATAACATGTACAGTGCTTGCATTTATTTATATTGTACACTTTATATTATATTTTAATCTAATTGTTCGCAGTTAGTAGATTTGAGACTTACTGAGCAGTTTTCCGTTTAATTTAAAATCAATATAATCAAACTTTATCTTTTATTCCTAACAATGGCAATATTACTCGTTTAGAAGAGTAACTTACCTCATTTCTTGAAGAAGGCAGAGTAATAAAAATTTTGAAATAAATTCAATTAGACGTACCATTAGAAGAGCTTCGTAATGATATGTCAACATAAAACATTTAAATAAGAAAACAGTTTAAAAACGTAACTTTATTGCCAATCGAATTTAAAAAAATGATAATTTTTAATCCCTTATCAAGAACATATTAGAGCAAGAAAAAAAATTTCCATTTGTAACTATATATCTCGGGTTGACATTGTTTTAAATCATCGTTTTCAGTAACGAATTAGAAATAAAAGATTCTCAATAAAAAGCCCAAAAGAGAAGATATAAATTTATCAGTAAAACGTAAATACACACAAAAAAATTTATATAAAGGCGTTTACGCAAATTTTTAGGATTAATAATCTTTGAAGATTTTTTAAAAGGTTAAAAATTTCTTAGAAGATTTTTAAAAGATTTTTTTAAATGATTTTTTTAAATATTTAAAAGGCAAAGTAGTAAATAAACATTTACAACTTTGCCTTTTAAATATTTACGAATGCATTTCATGTTAACATAAAAATGTATAACAAGCTGAAATAACCATAGTTACATATTACTAATACACATTTCCGTTAAAAATCATTGCCAATTTAGGAATTAAATATTTGAATTTAGAGATCGGAAAATTCCGAATAAATAGAAATTATTATACAAAGCATAATTGAATTCTTTTTTTTTATCTAATGTTCTCTAATGAGTATTATACAAAAAATACAGGTACAGTTTTTGATTAAGCTTATTTTTTCTCTATAAATTTCCATATAATCAAAAAAGGCGAAATATTAATTGATTTATGGCTTTAATTCAATAACAATTCTTGTATATTTAAACTGAACTAAACTCTGTGGCACGAGAGCCCATATAGGTCAAGGTCTATAGTGCCCATCTCTGTTTTCTTGACCGAGGGGCTCTGAGGTAAAGCATAAGTCCCGATTAGGTGGTCAGCCTAACCCAAAATCCCCAGTGTTTAGTTCTCAACACTCCATGGTACTTAGTTTATCATCCTATTGAAGGGATGAAAGGCTGTCTTGTATATTTAGCATTGCTTAAAAATTTGTAATTTTGAAAATTTCTTATGAACTGAATTTCATATTTAATTGGCATTAATTTCAAAGCCTTTTCATAGCTTATACTTAATACAGGAACAAATGGCATCTAAGGGAAATTAATCTAAAAATTAATTTAAAAATTATGATGTAAATAATGCTTACCGGTAAGAAATGAAGCAAGAGTCCCTATTTAATATCTATTTTGATTTTTCAATAAATCTAAAACGATGGATTTATCAATGTATATCTGTCTGTTCAATTTATTTTCTCCTGTTTTCGATACTTTGTATTCTTTATCAACCAGAATTACAATAATTCTGCATCATATGTCAAAGATAACTTTTAACTATCACATTTGCAGAGATACAAAGCTTTATCTTTATTTTTTCAGAACGGTTTCCAATTTCTGAAAGTTCAGATAAAAGATTTTTTTCTATCAATTTTTCCTAAAGTTCTTAGTCCAGCAAGTGAAAGGTAACGTGTTTTAATTTTAGATTTTGTAGATACAGAGTAGATACTCATAATAGTAACTAAGAATGACCAATTAGATAGGCATTTGCAGCTAATAAATTTGCATATTAGCAGACACTTGCAGTTAATAACCATTTGAGAAAAATTAACGTCTAAGGTCTTGCTTAACAAAAATGGAGATTATAGTAATAAAATATGTAAATGTTATTCTCTTCTACTGCTAAATATGGCAAAAGTATTTCGTATTACGAATAAAAAGGGCTCAATAATTAAAGAAACAATCATTGAAAGTAGGAAATCTGAAGAAGAGTAGAATGTAACAAATTTTGACATAATGGAAATGTAGTAAAATGTTCTTTACGATATTTTTTTTAGCTAGAATTGATTAAATGATCTTAAATAACTTTAGTTAGTACGTAATCTGAATTTAAACTGTATTCCCAATGAAAGAAACAAGATGAACGCAGCAAATAAAAGAAAGATAAAATACACTTTTTATCTGAGGATTTTACACATAAAAAATATTAGGAAACTTCCCAATGAAATAATCCTTTTTTATTTGAAGAAAGATAATATTTTTGAAATAATTTTTATTGAGTGCAAGCTCTTGGTTGTGTTTTATTCACATAAAATATCGCCTCCTTAAGCCTTATAGAACATAATAGTTTTACTTCGATGTAATTACAATATTTTTAAGTCAATCTTCTTTGGTAAAAATATTTTTTAAATACGCTTTTTATCTTGGTGTCAAATTACAAATTACTGCTTCCTTCTCCTTAAATTTAAAGTGTACTTTCAACTTTCTATGTCTCATTGTGTCTTCTCCAGTTTTCAAAAAGCCTTTGTTTTCTCATGCTTAATTGATTGCTTAACGATCAATAAATCTGCTGCAAATTACGAATCAATTCTTTTGCTTAAATAGAAAATTTTAAATTTGCTTTCGTTTGGATCAAATACATTGATGTATCTATACTACAAAACGTTCATTATATTTTCTATTTGAATTAAAAATTTCCGGATTGATTTATAAAGAGATAAAAAATACTTACTGCAATAGTTTAAAATAATAAACTATGATGAAAATTTTATCTTTTGTTCGATAAAATTATAAATAATTTTCATGATTTCAGCCTACCAATAATAAAAGAAACAGAAGGTTTTAATACCGTACACAAGCATTTAATTCAGTTGTAATTTTTCAGATTCTTTTATACTAATGGTCATTTGATCAAGAGCAATACGCTGACTTTAAAAATGCTACCATATCCATTAAAAATGCCAAATATTTATACTTGTTTATAAAATTTTCTTTAGAGAGAAAATAATTACGATTAAAATCAAAGGTTAAAAACAATTATATTTCTCTTTTTTAAATATAAAATATATTTTAAGGAAATCAACAAAACATGACATATAAAATTTCTAGAAAATTAATTTTTAAAAACTGTAAAATGTTTATGTTCTTTCTTAAATATACATAGTTACGATTTTCTGATTTATTTGCTAGACGGAGACGTTCAAAAAATTAGATATATATTCAAATAAATATTTATAAAATAAATTAAAACTTAAAAGAATTATTAAGTCCTTTATTCAAATTTTATTTTAATAAACGATTTAATTTTGTGAAAGTTCTTTTATAATCTGAAATATATACGATAAAATTTCAATAAAATCAAAATATGTTCAAATAAATATGGTCAACTTAAATTTTTAAACAATGCAAACGCAGAAGTAATTTTTAAACAATGCAAACGCAGAAGTAATTTTTAAACAATGCAAACGCAGATATCTAAATATAAATATAATAAATAATAATTTCTAGATAAAAATTAAACTAACTCTTTAAGCGGTCAATTTTTTACCAGAAATGCTTCCAAAAAAGCATATATTTTTATTGCATATAATTAAGTACCATACTTAATAGAATAATAAGATTTTTTTTTTTCACTTTTAATGATTTTACAACATTTTTTACTTTACAATTTTAGAACCCCAAAACCCCTAAATGTTTGCTTTTTTCAAGTACATTATGCATGCAGTGAAGTATGGCTTACAAATTCACGGAACAGGTGGATTTTTCACATCAACCTCGGTAAAAATTCTTGCAGAACTCAAATCTTCATCAGAGCTGAGCTCACTACGCGTGTCATCTGAGGAATAATCCAAATAATTAGAAGAAATATCTGTATCAGAATGTAGTTTATCATCTAACAAGAAAGTATTTTAATCGTTTATTCCCTCCATAACTTCCACTAGAAAAGACAAGGTTTTAAATTCACAATCGTTGAATACAGTTAAAACAAAAATTTCACAGAATTCCCACTTTTTCGCTACAAAGAAAAACCCGGATAAAAAGCATTGCAGTTACATGGGCAAGCCGCGCCATCTGTTGAAAAATATCAATACTAAATAGTCTTATTACAATAATGAAAAATACGGGCAAACCAGAAAAGGAAAGGAGAAAATATCAATGCCTGTACGCAGTACGGTCAAAAACAGTTAAGGCCAATTTTGGGTAGCACGTACACTGTACGGGAAAACCGTTTAAGGGGTTAATATATTAAAATTCCTTTCTTAAATATCTTTTATATCTTATATTTTACGTACTTAAATATTCTCTTTAATTCATTTTCAGATTCGCAAAATTTTAATTAAAACAAAGTATATACACACAATAGTAACACTGAATATTTCTTTATATTGCATGTTTTCAAATAATAAAATGATAAGAAAAAATCAGAAACAAAAATATTTTTAAAAATATTATTTGAAATAGTTATAATTATTATGTTTATAAATTACTGTGTGTGTGAGTGTGTGTAATCACACACACTTTGTACTCCAAATAAGACGTGTAATTATTTAATTTACGAATTTCGGACCATTTTAAATATATTTTCAACAAAATTTTGTGTATTATTTTTATTTTAATGATTAAAAATTCAGATGATTCACAAGATTTTAAAAAATTAAGCGTTTTGGCAAAATTTCTTACCATTATAAAACATAACCTTATAAGTTTTGTTTCACTAAAGCAATCACCAATGCACAAACTGAATAAATTAATTCGAATTTCTACGTTGTTATGAACTGTAGCTTTTTAAAAATGAGTGGTACTGCTATAAGATAACATTTTTTAACCTTTCTATTGTATTTTGCAAACTAGGAATTTTAAAAGGTTTAATTTTTGCTATCTTTAATTAAGGTTTAATTTTTGCTATGTTTAGAACTGAAAAATAAAAACAGCATTCAGTTGTTACGATACCTTTACGCAAAGTCGAAATTGAATAAAAAGTTAAAATTATAAATTTAAAGTTGAACAAAATATGAAGAAGTTTTGTTAAACAAAATTACAATTCGGTGTAGGCATTAAAAAATGTCGATTATTTCTTATTGGAAGAAAATATACTTTAACAATAAGCAAACAAATTATTAGAAAAGCAATTATATAAAAATAAAAAATATGCTGTATTTTCAAAAATGATAAAATAAAAAAAGATTTTTTATTGCTTATTTAATAATATAAAAATTTTGAATCTTTTCAAAATTCGTACCTTTTGTTTTCCAAAGGTAATGAGAACTGTTTACTTTTTAAATCTGCTTGTGATGATAAATATTTAAAAACAGATCAAAGAAGAGTGGAAATGAAAAAGTATACCAGGTGTATACATATCAAATGAGACGATTGCTAGCAGATGTCGCCACGCATATAAGCAAACATTACGAAACCATGACACGTAGTTTTTTTTTATAGTTTGACCTTTGATACTCACGTTTAGTATACAATTGGACGAGTTTCAGCGTGTATTTTTTTCTTAAATGTTGAAAATTTCGAATTTTATTCTTTCCGAGCACGATTTGTCGACAGCATTAATTTCTTGTTACCATCCGAAGAAAAATGCTCCCAATTGTATAAAATGCTTGTAGAAGCATACGGTGGCAATGCTATGAGCCGTGCGCAGTGCTACAAGTGGTTTAAAAAGATTCAAGATGATGATTTCGATGTGAGAAACAAGGAGCATGGCAGACCATCAAAAAAGTTTGAAGATGCTGAATTGCAAGCATTACTCGATGAAGATGATGGCCAAACGCAAGAACATCTTGTAGAACAATTGAATGTTGACCAGATAACTGCTTCCCGTCCTCTCAAAGCAATGGGCAAGATAATAAAGGTCGGTAGATGGGTACCACACGAGCTAACGGACCGTCAGCAGGAAAACCGAAAAATCGTACGCGAAATGTTGTTTACCCCTAACAAACAAAAGTCATATCTCCATCGTATTGTGACTGGCGATGAAAAATGGATTCGTTTTGAGAATCCCAAGCGGAATCGATCATATGTTGACCCCGGACAGTCATCCAAATCAACCACAAGGCCGAATCGCTTCGGCCGCAAGACAATGCTATTTATTTTTTAGGATCAGGAGGGGCCAATCTATTATGAGTGTCTCAAACCCGGCGAAACCATTAATACTGATCTTTACCAGCAACAATTACTTGATTTGAACGATGCTATTCTCGAAAAACGCGAGCAATGCAAGAAACGGCAACACAAAATGATTTTTTTTTATGACAACGCATCTAGCCACCGTGCTAAACCGACCAAGGACATCGTTAAGGCGCTAGGCTGAAAGCCATTAGCCCATGCGGCTTATTCACCAGACTTCCGATTAGCACCTATTTTCATTATTGGTACACGCATTGGCTGACCAGCGCTTCACTTCTTACGAAAACGTCAAATCTCGGCTTGATGACTGGCTAGCCTCAAATGACCGATCATTTTTTTGGCATGGAAATCACAAATTGCCCAAAAGATGGGAAAAATTTGTAGCCAGTGATGGATATTATTTCGAATAAAGAAATATTAACAGTTTTTGCAAATTTATTGTGTTTTTTTTTAAAAAAATCGTCTCATTTCATTTGCATACACCTGGTAATTTCGATTCTTTCTTGAATGATCATTCGAAATAACTTTCTAAATCCTTTGCAAAAACAGCATTAGATGAATTTGTTTCTTGTAATGTTTTATACTGGAATAGAATATCTCATATTTTAGCTATCATCACTGATGTGATTTTGAATGACGTTCTTTCCAACCAATCCCTTAACCGTTTCTCTCCTTAGTAGATAGCGCAAAATGTGATTTTAAGTATTTGATTTAGATATGAAGACTTGCATTTCTTTACAAATAGCAATTAAACTGAGTGCTAAGTAGCTTTTTGGTAATCATTTGTCTTCTTTGTTCGAATTGGAACATTATAGATTCAATCCCAGCTTTTGTTGAACGATGGGAGATGAATATAAAGCTTCTGCTTTCTGCATATATATTTGTAGGAGGAGGTTGCATGGAAGCTTTCCAGGTTTTCTTATTTGTGACACAGCCCACTACCAATGAAAGGTCCTCAATGAAGGCACAAACAATTCTGATGCTATACCGATCTGTCTCCACCCCTCACTAGTGGTATCAATACGTCTTTCAAAACATCATGGCTTAGTGATAGGAAAATGTGGAAGTCTATGATTCAACCAACATAACTATTAAACAACCAAAAATAGGTTGCGAGCTTCTGTTTTCTGCACGATTTGGGAGTTTTCTCTCCTGCAAAACGTGAACACATCTCTTTATTTACCCTCATAAATGTATATTGAAATATCTTACAAAGGGGTTTGGCTTTTAGGCTATTCACTCAGCGGTGTTAAATGAATTGTAAGAGAAAGCAATAAAAATTGTGCTTACTGCAATTTGGTCGAGAAAAAATGAACATTCGCCATTTTGAAGTTTTTAAAGCATTGACAATCTCGTTATATCCATGGAGAATCGTGCTGTCGTCTTATATGATATAAACGGCGTATAAAGGATTAAAAGTTCTCCATTCTTTTCAAATGATCAAATTGCTATTCAAAAAGCATTTGTTCATATTTTTAATATTATTTAAAAAAAAAAAACAAACTTGATACTTGTTTTGTTTGCATTTTTTTTTTCAGTTAAGGAATATCTATATACTTTCTATTTCCTATTCGTAAAGGCTTGATTTGCTGCAAGTTTTTGTTTTCGCTTGTAATATTTTTAGACGGAGGTGTATTAAAATTATGGAAACATCAATTTAAAGATAATATTAATTATAATGTCGATTAATCCTACTATTAAATTATTTACAGTTTAATCTTCCCTAAAATTAAAACCAGTAACTTCCAGTTAAAAAACTGGAAATCAGCATTTAAATAGAAACTGAACATACAAAGAAGCAAATACCTCACCGTGCAATCCGATAGTTCAAAACAATTGCTACCTGCTAGTAGGCAATTGTTTTGAAGATATAATCTCCATTTATTATGCAATCACTATCAATTATTCCACATTGCATTGTTGATGAAACAGGTTTTTTCTATTATTTCCTTAAAAGGTAAATGTACATGCAAGGCTTTTTTTTAATCATTTTATCAAATTTAATTTAAAATTCTTCAATCTCTAACAATTAGATGCAGGTACTAGTTTAGAAGAAATCTCTTTCTCTTTAAATGATACAAATAAAAATTATTTGAATAAAAACAAATTTCATTTGATTTAAAGTTTAAATTGGGAATGGCAATCATTTTTTTTCAGCATTTATAATTAACTGTGAAGATTATTTCATATAAAATTGTTTTCGAAAGAAAAAGGGAAAATATTAAAATAAAGGTGAAAATAAAAATATATGCTTGTTTAAACTTCAATTATTAAATGCTTTATACTTTCGAAATAGTAATTTTGTAATACTTTTATATTAGTCATTTTAAATAAATTTAAATTAACACATTAGCAATATAACATAATACAATTTAGTAAAATATAACTGTTTTTTATTAATACTGTAACATTTTGTCTTAAAAAGGAATAGCTTTCAGAATTTTTTTTAAAAAATTAATAATTGACATTGATAATAAATAGGTACATTTGCATTATTGGAGGAATTATTCAATGATTCTGGATATCTGTAAAATGCTTGTTTTTTATTTTGATTGCAATTTATTTAATATTTTTTCCTAACAGCCTTTCAGATTAGAGTAACAAATGTTAGAATGAAGAGAACGATCGCCAAAATATTTGATTGAGAAAGATTCCAACTACTTTATTTTTTACATTCAGTACATTTCTCAAACATGTTTCTGCTTACGTATGCCGATTATGCTATGCATATCTATTAACATAATGCTTGCTTAATGTTGTGAACAATTTTACAGTTATAACTCATACCATAACTGTGGATTCGCTAGCAAATTTTGCTTATAAATTGATTTTGAACTTGCAAGTTACTTTCCTTTTGTAAGTCATCCATTAGCCAACTAAAGAACAATGGTGCCATATTTTCTTTATGAATGCAGCTGTGGTTGGAGAAAAAAATATGTCTTTTATCTTACGTATTATGACATTTTCTGGGGCATACATAATTTCTGACCAACTACACTGCATGCTAAAACAGCATATAATTATTATCCGAGTGTTCATCTATTTCACAGTTGGAATCTAGTTAACAGCTTGCAAATTTGTATTTCTCAATGAGTTCCTAACAGAATCAGATTAAGTTACAAATTGTTCATCAAAATTGTTTAGTTAAGAGTTCATAGTATTAAAACTGATAATCATTTTCAACATGTTTACATCAAAAGGAACTTGTATCGATGACACTTGGCATCATAAATGACAGAATATATAATACAATGAAAATAGTTTTGTTTTTGTACTGTACCGAGCTTCGGGGTTCGTGTGGATTGAGAGTTGAATAGAGCAACCACTCAATGAACACAAGACTTTTATTCGTGTAAAATTCCACTAGATATACCAATTATACAGCTACAATTCGTCGAATACAATAAGTAACAGCTTCCAATGACAGGTCTCAAATACCTCAGACAGAGAACAACTTCTCTAGACTAGCAGTCACGACTAATCGTCTTCACTCACTGTCTTCACAAAACTCCCCCTAACTATGTCGGGATGCGGTATTTATACCTGACTTGGCGGGGAAATCTACTAATTTCGCTAAGGTTCTGGAAGCTTCTAGGCTATCTCGCTAAATATTGGTCCAAGAACTTAGGTGATGGATGTTTCCAAAAGTATCTATTTCTCGTCAAATCACCAAAAATCCCTCCAACTGTCGCCAAGTTTTTTCACCAAAACATCGCCAAGTCGATAAATGATTAGAAAAACCGCTTTTAATGTATAACACGTCTAAATACCGCCATTTTTGCCCAAAATGTAAGTATTTCCGATCTGTCTGAGATTTTTAAGACATATACAATATTTATTTGTAACAGTATAAATACTAAAGTTCATTTTCATAATGATTTATTTTAACGTAGTTTTTTTTCGATTCTTACGTATCTCTTTTTCAAATTAAAATCAACTTGCGAAAATCATCCTCAAAAAGTCTTCAAAAGATCTAATATTGTTTTTAGGATTTGAAAATTTTCAATTACATACCTAATTTTTTTTATTACGGAAAGATGATTAGGGATTCTGGTGATTCACTGCTGGAGTTTGAATAGAGTTTTCATGAGAAAAATTTGCAACAAAATGTTAGTAATTTGGAAAATGCATTAAGGTTTTGCGAACTACTACTTAATTGCTTTATGTCCTTGGTAAAAAAATAGTTCGTGTCGATATATCATCAAGGTTACGATATGTCATCAAAGTTTAATTTAGTTATTGAAATGATAATTTAGGTATTCAAATAATAACTCTAAACACAAACTGCGACAATAAATTACATATTGGGGTATAATAGGGAGCTGCGGCTCAATGATATTTTGAGTGGGCTATCGTATTCTCTATGAAAGTCAAAATTCTCCTTACCAGTCATTTGTCACGTGAACAATTGAATCCTGCGTACAATTCTTTATCTTATTTAATCTTGTCTTCATATCTATTTATTTTCATGTGAAATTTTGCCAGATATTAGTTTATTTCTTTAAAAGTAAGTGACTTATTTCTAATTTTGCATTTATTTATCGTGTTGACCTAATAAGATATCAAGCAAGTTTAAGTTTGAATTTTTCTAAGATATAAATTGCATTCTTATTAAATTAATTCTATTTTTGAATCGTTATTTTAATGGAAATAATGATAGGTTTCAATGCCCAATTTTTTAATGCTTTAAACAGTGTTTCAGAATAATGAGATAGCTATACTGATTCATCTGTCATAATCGAAGGTACATCGTGTTTGCTAATCACGGCTGGGGCACGATAAGTATAAAGTAGTCTCAATGTGAAGCGATACCGGTAATGGCAGCCAAAATCTAGTGGTCTTCTTTAGGTCCACGATTTTACATTACGAAAACTAATCCACTCATGGGGCAACGATATAATATAAAATTGTCCTAAGAAAAATCCAGATTTAATATTGTAAAGCATATAAATTTTGCTGGAGCACTTTAACACAAAAGTAGAACAAATTTATATACACAAATCTATGACCATTAATATTTTCTTAAAATATAGTATTTTTTTTTAAATTTTAAAAACAAAAGTAATTATTCTAAAGGAAATATTATTTATCGATAAATAAGTTAATATATAGATATTTAAATATATTAGCAAACAATTATTAATTAATTTAATAATTATAAATTAATTTACTAATCATTATATATTGAGATATATTGTGATTCACTGGCACACTTCCACAGAAATTCTCTTGAATTTTTAAATCTTTTTAAAGAAATTCAATATTATTTCTGGAAATATAATTTAGTATTATAGAACAGATGAAATTAATGTTAAAGTATTTAGGCCCTGTCATTAACACATCCAATTATTTAATTATTATAATAGATAATATAAATGCAGTTGCATCAGTATTTTTAAAAAAATTAAATACTGGGAAATTTAACTATATATTTACAACAATTATTTAATTTTTTGAAAAAAATTTGTCATATTTGTCCTCAAAGTGTTTGATTCCGACAAATGTTAAATGAAATAAACGGTCGAATGTTGATAACTTAAAGAATTTTGCAACATAAAATAATAAACTAGAATTAAAATTTTTTGCATTAAATTTTTACTAATGACATTTTAATGGTTTAAATTGGATTCCGAACAACTGCAAGCAATTAGTACAATGAAACCACACAAATGTTGCTAATCCTTATGACACTTGGATAAGCCAAGCTTGTCTTGCTGTTGGATATGCGAATTTAAGTCTGTAGGGTGAGTTTTTCGGTTACCCAGAGCACAACGAAGGTGAAAGTACGACTTCGCTCTAAACTCCTCCGATAGATGGCATCACTAAAGGATCCACTTCCTCAATTTTGACATTGAGCTGAAAGGGGGAGAAAAGATTCTCTAGACCATTACATCCTTAGTAACTGTTCAATTCGTGTATATCGCATGTACTCGATGGGTCTTTGGCGACATTGGGAGTCGAGCCCCGTACTTCCGAATCTAAAGGAGATGCCCTAATTACTAAGCTACCATGGCCCTAAGCCACATTTTTTTTAAGGTACCGGAGTATTACGATGTATTTTATTAATTATTTCCTTACATGATGCCTTACATTTCCTCTTTTACATGATGTATATAAACTTTATAGCATTACATAAAAATTTCCAAATTTCGTTTATTGAATCAATTTATTTTTTTTTACTTTTTCTTATATCTAAACACACAAATGTATATTTTTTAGAACTCGAGTAAAATGCTTTGAGCAAAAATAAAAAAAATACGCGTATAAAAACAGAATTTACCTTATTGTTTCTTTATACATGTTAAACAGACTTTTTGTACAAAACATATTAGTAACATTATGCGTAATACATTATGTCAATATTACTTAATATTTGATTAGAATTATTACTAGATGAATTGTGTGTGAGAATTATTTTTATTATTACTTGAAATAAATTTATTTTCGAAAATAGTTTATGGGTATATTTATTTTCCTAACAACAATTTTTAATAGAATTTTCACGTTAAAATGAATGATTATATTACAGAATAAAAAAAAGTTATAAAATATTAATATAAAATTTAACTTTTAAAAGTTCACAAAAAATAATTACTTCTAAAGTGTTCTTAGTATGACATATCTTGAAACGTTTTGTAGAACGCGAGTATGCATCGTAAAGAATTTACTTTCCAGTTTCTTTATTGAACTGAAATTTATTCCAATGAGAACCAGTTTGGAATTTCAGTACCTTTTGTTCTCTCCTGAAATTTCTTGTTCAGTCTTTCACTTTGTTCTTCAGTTAAAACGTTTTTCCAATCACCAACAATTCCTTTTCTTACAAATTCGGATTTAGGTAATACTTTAGGCAAGTTTAAGCTTTCCGTAAACTGAGCAACATGCCTGAATCCTTCAAAACTGAAAAGTTCAGAAGCTACTTCTTGACTTTTCTTCTTCAAATCATATACATCAGATAAATTTTTTTTCATGTATTCAAACCCACTGAACTGAACAATATTGTTTAGAACAGAATTATCTTTCTCGATGGCTTCTATGAACTCTTTCCCAAGAAATTTCGCCAGCCTAACAATAATGCTTTTTATGTCTTTTTTCATATCCTCATAAGTCGTGTAGAAAGTATTTGGATCATTACGATGTGGGTACCAGGACAAGAGATGATCGTAATATTCGTTGTACTCGACTTCGCCAGCCATAAATAATTCGAAGAAATCGTCGAATTCACCATCCCAATATCCAAAGCCTGGCAGATTTCTTGCATGATGAAAGAAAGAAACAACACAATCCTTAGGATTTCTGGTTACATAAATGTACTTTGCTTCCGGAGAATAAGGCAAATGGCTATACGGAAGGTGAGTTTTCAGTGCTCCTGGACGTGGTATTCTTTCAATACTTTCCTTACCGCACATATCTATAAATGGACAGTGTTTCAAGAATAAGGATGGATCTTCTAACTCCTTACCTTTCCGAAAAATGTAGAGAGCTACGTTCTGCATCCAAGTTGTACCACATTTTGGGTATGTTACAATGAAAACATCTCCAGATTGTGCCTTATAGTCTAATGCTTCACGAAAACATTTAGGAGAGAATATAGATGGGTACATGATACCAGCCATTGTGCTGTATAATGGCCTCTTCTTTATGCTTGCTGTATTTGACATTGTTGGAACAAAAACCTAAAACAATAACATATGAATGTCATCCATAATTTACGAAGTAAATAATTAACTGTTTAATATGACAATTGAGAATATAGTTGTTGAGCATTAGATTACTCAAAATAAGAATACATTTCCCAAAAATATTTCAAAGAGATATTTTTTATAATGAGTTAACTAAAGTGTTTTTTTATATATAATGAGTTATAAAATAATATCTAATTCTATTAGGGGCTTATATATATATATATATATAATATAAATATATATATATATATATATATATATATATATATATATATATATATATATAATATAAATATTAATAATAATTGTAACAAGTATAAATGAAATTTTATTTAAAATGTATAGTAATATAGAGTAACATTCATTAAGATTAAATTTTAAGATACATTGGTGATTACCCAAAATGCAACACGAAGAAAGATCAAGGATATCACAACAAAATTTGATTTTGGCAGATTGCACGAATTATAAAGATTAAATGAATGAAATTACAGCCTTTTGTGAATCTTGTGTAGTCCAGATAATGACAAAATCAGAAATTAGTACAGATGCCACTGTCAGCTATAGCCATTTCCGCATGCCTTGAAATAGAAATAAAGAAACTTTGAATGAATCTTTAAGTTAGAGCAAAATCTGTTAGTTATAGCTTCAACATATTACCCAAATCTGAGTTGGTATAGGCATAGAGTGTTGTATCCTGGACCAGTTGTTGTGCAAGCACGGACCTCATGTTTTCTATGGATGATGATCGATCAATAAAACAAGTTGTCCAAAGAATTAATTCAATTTGATAAGTAAATAACCATTGAATATTTTAAGCCCTGTGTAGTAACGTATCATTCTGTTGGAATATGACTGATGATAACATAATAGCAAGTGCTGAAGATATGGAAGGAATATGGATTCTAATATCTTAGAAACGTAGCATTATTGTTCCAGAAACGTGTACCAACAATAAGTACTACGGAAATGCAAGAGTAAAATCCAATATCATTGCCCAAAAAATGATACCCAGTCCATGACCGGTCTAGTTTTGCATAATGCAACAGTTCAACAATCACTCATTATGGTTTCTCCAGATTAGAATCTAAGCATCGTGGCACTACAGCAAAACCAAAATTCACCAATAAAGATATAATGTTGCTCATTTTGTGCTATATTGTACCATTGGCGAAGCGAATTGTTATATTTTAAATCAAAGATAAACGGAACAATTGACGCCTTGCAGACGTTTCATTCAATTACAAAAGAACACCAGATGAAGCGTAACACGCAATCTTTTGTTCACATGATGTGGCTGTGCAATATATTACAATTATGCACATAATATGTTTTTTCCTACTTGCAATGCATAATATGCTTATTCCTTCTTGCAAAAGACTTTCCTCAAAAGGAACGTCTTTTTTGCCTTCCGTCTTAGGCTTTTCGTGTTCGCGTTTTTCGGTTTTCTCCTCCACTCACTGGGGAAGATGTTGCGCCTCTCGAGCCCCTTCTCAAGTGGGCATTTGAAATAGTGAGTAAGCAGTAATAAAAGATTAGCAGTAAGACGACTGCTCTTGTCCCCCATAACTTTAAACTTTTAATTTCATTCTATTAAGACAGTTAATTGTAAATATCCCAAACTTGTATACAGGTGTGTAAAATGAAAATTAAGTTTATTTACATTCAAATGCCACGCAAAAATAAAAGGAGAAATATTTACGGTGAAATAGTTTTCTGTATAAAGGTGTGGTGTAAATACATAAAATTATTATTACATTAAATAAGATTAAATTCAAATGATACATGAATACATATTTATAATAAAAATATTATTTAAAATTAAATAATTGTTCCAAGGGAATATTTTCAAAAAGAACATATTGCTATAAAATACTAAAAAATTAATGACTTCAACCAATTTGCCTGGATGATACTATTAAGAAATACAAAACTACTCAAGCAATAGCAGAATATGATTTTAGACTATTTAAACATTAAAATACATTATAAGTCGGTCGCTTAAAAAAGCGTAATATGAATTGACTAGAAAGTATTCTCAAAAATTAGAATTATTAAATAGCAATGTTACTTGCGTTAAACTGAATTCAGTTTACTGAAACACGAGGAAGATAAAGAAAAATGGTGGAAGCAGAATTATGAATTCTGCATAAAAATGAAGTTTAAAATTCTACTTGAAAAAAATAAACGAATTTTTAAAAGCATTATTTTTACAAAAACAAAATTTAACTATTCAATAAGCTCAAATAAAACTACCCCAAAACAGGTATCTGGAAGCAACATTCTTTTTGTTATATTAAATATTTTTCACAGCAATTAAAATTAAAAAATTCTAACTTATATAAATTAGTAAATAATTTTTTTTTTCTACACTAAATATATTTTTCAAATTTATAAAAAACTTCTCGTGTAAAAGCAATTTAATATACAATTTTTAAAAATAAAACCCAATTTTATTGATATTAAATTGATATTATTTCTTCAAAATGGACAGTTTTGTCCTTTTATTTTTCACAACAAAAATGTTAAAGTTACTGACCAAATTTAAGCTTGAATACAAATGTCAAAGATTTATATGGTCCATTTTTAATTCATTGAATTTTGCACATACGGTTTAGTTATACAGAATCCTATAATTAAAAGTATAAATTCTGAGCCACTAGAAATATCAGCATCCAAAATTTAAATTAACAGTAAAAGTAAAAATTATTCAGAGGAGGGCTTGAAAAAACTTGATAGTATTTTAATATGCAATATGTAAATTAATATGTTTGTTAATCCATTGACGACAAAATGAATTTAAAATCTTCTCTCATCTAAATTTTAGCGGAATTCGCGAAAAATTGTAAAACTGCACGATATTTTTATTTTTTCACTTCGTTTCACATCATCTACAGAAAATTAGAATTTTTTTATACGAATGCTTGATCATTCGAAACAGGCCTTTAAATTTCGTGATAATCTGCTTGATGGTTTCTGAATAATAGATCTTACTTAGGCGTAATGGTAGCACATTTCTTTGGAATGGAAAAGCTACTCTTGTACAAAGTCTTGTTAAACAACTAGAGATTGTTGTTACTTTCTGCTACTATATTTTTTTGAGTTCATGTACAGAAGTATAATTGCTTCTTTTATTTGTGACATATGAATGTATCCTGTATTAGTGAAACAACTTACAGGAAGAAAAATATTTAGCTGATGCTGAAAATCAAGTGATCATTTTCAATCATTACCCAATCCATTGCGTGATAACAAATAATATCTTGTTTTTGTTTAATTCTCAATCTTCATCACATGAAGGGGATAGGCGGCTTTACATGTACATTAGATTTATCCTTCAAAACCATAAAAAAAACAGGAATATTTTGAACAAGCAGTTTTCAATAGTACAAATACTAGGTTTAGCAGATCTTTATTGTCTTGTCTATAAAATACGTTTTATAAAACCAGCAATATTCTTTCGAAAAATGTAAAAGATTTAAAAACAGACATTGAATATAATTTATAAAAAGTACATCAGCAAAATAGTTTTTGTGAATTTCTTTAACTTTTTTTATTATATTTCAAAACAATATCATTTTAGATAAAATATGTTTACAAGATTCCTTTGCTTAAATAGTTTATATTAATTATTTGGTATTTCATAAAAAAATCATGAATACAAATTATTTTATAAAACTCTGATCTCTAAACCGACTTTAATAAGAAATTTCTCGAGGAAAAATTTTCCTCAAGAAAACAGAGAGAAAAATTTTCTCAATAGAACTTTTCATCAAGCATGTAAATTGTTTTTTTAAAAAAAGATAAAGTTTGCTTTAAAGAAATTAAGATTTTCTTTCAAATATGAATATTTTTATGGTTTCTCTGATACAATGCAGATAACCATCAACAGAAAGTGAATTAGGAATATTTTCAGAAACAATTACAATTATAGGAGGATAAGCAATTACAGCAAGATAAGCGTAATACTAAAAACAAAATTTGACTATGGACTATTTCATTGTGATAAAATCTTCGATTGATAAAAAATAAAAATTAAATTATTTCTAAAAATTAAATTTTAATTCTTACTTCCTCTTTATAATTTATTAAAATTATATTCTACAAATATCTTTTTTCTAAACGTTAATTTTCTTTTAAAATCCTTTTATAAATTAAATTCTTTTATGAAAATTTTATATGATTACATTTAAATGTATAACCATATAAATTATTTTCCTAATTTTCTCTTAGAAATATAATATTTGATTTTTTCGTATCATTAAATACGATAATATTTAACTGTTACAAAATATTTATATACTATTCGAAAAAAATAGGATTGTTTATATTAATTCTTTTTATTCCAACCAATAAAAAGTTTGCATCTACGAGAGATGTTTAGAAAATATTTTTTAATCTATTAATATCTATCTATCTATCTATATATATATATATATATAATAGTAGGTATAATATATAGATACTTACACACACACATACCAACGATACACTGATAACACTTTAAATGTTTTCACACAAGCCTAAAAAAAAAGGAAGTTCCCAAGAATCCATTAAGAACAATAAGTGCATAAGCCTGAATGTGATATTCACTTCCGCTATGCAGCAGTTATATCATTAATTTATCTTTTTACTTTAATGATCCCCCCAAAATGACTAAGACTAATTACTTTATTAAATGCATTATTTAATTAAAGAAAGAGGGATGTGATCTTCAAACTATAATTCTCAAAATGAATCAGTAAATCTCAAAACCAAATGTCACCTTTTTTTATCGTTGATATTTTAACAGTCAATAAATTAAAAGCATTTTAATTATTCCTGATTGATAGCTATTACAATACTATTGAATTAAAATAATGAAAGACAAATTTGTTTTAATTTATTTTGATTGTATTCTATTTCAGTTTAATTCTATTTACATTATATTTTATTTTTAAAGTACAATTAAAAATAAAATTAAAAAAAAAATTAAATAAACTTTATTTTCCCTACGTGTAGCAAATCAAATAATAAATTTTAATTTATCTTTATAAATCTATCACCTTTTGCAATTTGTAAAAATTCATCAATAATTAACTTTGGATTCTTTTCACAGCTTCCAGGTTAATTAAGTTTTAATGAAATGCTCTCTTTCTCTCTCTCTTTTTTTGTGAAACTAAAAATGTGAAATTTTCACAATCAATTTATAAATGACAATAAAAAGACCCAGATAACTGCAAAATGTTTTTCCCCCTCTCTCTCATGGGTATAAATTTAAAATTCAGAATTATTTTGAAAAACATTTTCTGAGATGTTTCTATTTTTAGTATAAATTATTAAGTCTGAAATATTTTTAAAACAGGTATATTTCAATACATATACCTTGACTAAAAACTGATGTGAAAAATAAGTATAAAAATTAATATTTTTATATCTATTCACAATCAATTTTGGATATTCATTGAAAACATATTGTTATGCAATGAAATTTACCAAAAAATCAAGACTTTCTTAATGTTTATAAAAAATATTTCTTGCCACTTATCTGTATATTAAATTTGCTTTCTGTAACAAGTATATAAGCATTCTCAGCGTTAAACTGTGAAATATTTGTTTTCTTATATAATCAATTTTAATGGTATTTTATAAAAGTCTAAATGCTTAACAATCTATCAAAATAAGAAAAGAATATAATAATTTTAAAATAACACATTGTTACCGGTATTTATGTATTTCACTTATAGTGTAATAATAAAGGATTTTAATGAAATATATCACATTTATTTATTACGAACATTCGCCATACTTCATAAAATATCATTAATCAATTTTCAGTTGTGATGTATATTACTTTATTAAATTATAACAGAACGATTAGTAAAAATATCTAAAAAATCATCATTTTTTATATTAATAAAATATAAAAATGGCATTTCTGATATGATGTATAAGCAATATTCTGTAGAACTAAACTTAACACGCCCATAAGTAGTCCAAGACCTACAGTGGTCATATTTGTTTTCATATAATCAAGATCTCTGGGGAAACTGTATTATGTATTATTTATATTAATCACACTAGCCAAATTACATATTAATAAATTCGGACACCTTACCTATGAAAAGTAGAAATCTTGTGGTTATTTAATAATTTTCAAGCAAATGGAAAGATTCACTGAGTCTCGATCAAAGTTTTAGATTATGTCAGGTATTTCTTTAAATTAAAAATTGCCCTTCATTTCTCTCATTTTTCGTTTCCATCTGGCATTTAACGGAAAAACGACTGTGATTGGTTGGCTTAGAATTGCACAAGGAAATCTTTTTAGCTGACGTGTTTGATTTTTTCCCCATGAGCTCTTTAGATGATTGTTTATAATTAAAAAGAAGGAAGTTCAATATCAAACGTGATAGCGACAGATTTTCCAATTACTTTTTGGACGAAGGGACTTATCTATAATTACAAAATAGCCATAATCGCGAAATTGTGGAATAAATGTATGTTTTATTTTGTGTCATTACACACACAAAACAACACGCATATTATAATATATATATATATATATATATATATATATATGTATATATATATATATATATATATATATATGTATGTATATAAATAATACATACTACATACACACACACTGGTGTGCAAAAATTAAAGACCAAACGGTTTTTCAGTGCAGCGTCGCTCAGCAGGGTTTCAAATCGATAAAAACCGTACCCGAACATCCTCGAAATGTAAGAATATGAAAAAAGTAAAAAAAAGAACTGTCCAAAAAATTTCAAATGATTAAAAAGGAACTTTATCGAAAAATGAGCATGGAGCAGAATGACAGAGACGGCCGAAACATCCATGTGACAGCTCTCTAACAAGAAACATCCAGTTTTTAGTAGAGGATATGATCTCTCCTGACTGCTGTCATCGTCTGTCTATACTGAGTATAAGATTGTCAATAAGTTGTTGAGGTACTGCCGCCCATTCTTCATGTAGCGTCAATCGCTGATCTGGAATCGTTACTGGAGGTTGGTGTAGTGCCGCCAAGCGTCTCCCTAGAAATTCCCACACGTGATCGATTGGATTTAGAACTGGAGACCTTGCCAGCCAATACATGCGTACAATATCCTCACATTCCAACAGTTTTTCTACAGCCTCTGTACGATGATGTGGAGCATAATCTTTAATGAGGAGTAGCTGGGGACCCATAGCACCACTAAAAAGAAGCACATAAGGAAGGAGAATATCAATAAAATAATGGGACGCTGTGACTGAACCTCCTTGGACGACATGAGGTACTTGGTCAGTACGGGTACCAAGCATGATGCCTTCCCAAACGAAAACACGACCTCGAAACCGGTCCCTTTCGACGATGTTTGAGAGGTTATTTCATGTTCCCCGTTTTCTCCAGATGTGTATGCGTCCAGAATTGGTAGTCAGACTAAATCTGCTCTAACGTCCTTAACCTTATTGCTGATCCGTCCTGTTCTGTTGTTCCCGGGATCACACAAAGCGCCTTCTCCAGTGGACAGACGTTAATGGTACTCAACGTACAGGTCGTTGTGTGAATAGGCCATCTTTGTGCAGCCCCTGGCGACTGTAAACCGTGATTCGCTCGTCCAGTCGTTTGTTGGAGGTGTCTCGCGATTTTTCCAGTCGTCTGCCGCCTGTTCCTTCTTGCCTGTAGGATCATATACCGGTCGTCGATTACCGTGATTGCTCGTGGATGACCACTGCTAAACCTTCGGACAGCTGTTCCTGCAGTTTGAAATGCTCTCCAGATTCATGAAACGATGCTGTGAGTGAATCCAAACTCTGCAGCTACACTTTTCGCTCTTTGACCTTCCTCAATCTTCCCAATGATTCGACCTGACGTAAGGTCATTTAGATGTCGTCTACGATGTTACCTGTTCATTATTTCACACTGATTAATCAGCTTTACATCGTTTAAACTGATATACGCCGTGCAACAGCTTTCACAGAAACGCTGAGCGTACACCGCCAGCCTGCTTTATACCCCTCCGACATTCCCCCTATACGACATGTTGCGTAATTTGAGTATGCCCTTGCGTACCTGACCGTAATCGATCTTTTGATTGGTCTTTCGGACCGATCTACCTGTTTGTTTCCCTGTTATGCTAATTTTTCATTTCGTCCTTAATTTTCGTACACCGGTGTATATATATACACACACAAATGAAAATATTAAATCCCAAAAATAGCTACATATATGCCTCTCTATCTTGATAATACTTTCATAAGTGCTTTTCTCTTTTCATCTACATTTATATTAAATCACAAACATAATCTTACAACTATGTTTCAAATCTTACAAAAATTTCAAAGAAATTTGAATGAGCTTACAATATTGAAAATGCATGTTTCCCTTTCTCCATAATCTATTAAATTAATAAAATTGTTGAATTCATTAATAATAACTTTTTTGACATATTATCTGCATAAAATTATTTTCATGAAATGTTTTTGTTTTTTATTGCAAATCATCATAGGTGAATGTTTTCCGGAGTACTTATAAATATTATATTTATCTATTAATACGAACCAAATTATCTGCTCATAAGATTTAAATTTTGATTTCAAGTTCAACAAGAAATATCTTAATATTTTAATTAACAAAGTATTTATTTACAGCTTATTTCTTTTTTTTGAAAAATGTATAATTTATTTTATTTGCCCCTTAAAAATTTGTATTCCTAGCTGAAATTTAATTACGACTTAACATTTTAATAGTTTTGGTCCAGTTTTTTAGTAATAAAATTGCATCCAAGGGAACTGTCATTTGAAATTAGGAATCAATATCTTATTTCTTATATAAGCATTTTCTTATGCTCCATCATTTTCTGTTAATGAATCTACTCTCAGGAAACGCAAGTAATACATTGTTTTCTTTCATTTTAGGGAAAGGTATTAGTTTATTCTTATAATTATTGTTTTTGTTGTTGAGAAATTTATTAATAATAAGGTGTATTGCTCATTATTTTAAACTTTTAAATATCCTGCAGAATTAGTGTTTAGTATTTGTTCACGGATTTTCAAGAATTGAATTTTAACCCGAAATTTGTTTTTAAGTTTCCTTGGAATTATCTAAAGGCTACCACAAACTAAAAAGACCTTAAATAGCTTGGATGGTTAAGATGAATACAATAATATCAAATTGATATGTAAATAGAAACACATTATTCTAAATTAGTAAACACCACTTTTATTTCTTCTAATTAGATTACAGAACTTATTTTGCTGTAATATTTAATAATTTGTTACAAGTTAATAACGTGTAATTATTTACACGTTATTAATTTGAAACTAATTATTAAAAAAAGATAATAAAAACTGATAATAAGTAAATAAAAATAAACATATAGACAATTAAGGATATATATATTGACAATATCTTATGTAAAAATTTGTATTATTTTTAAATCTCCTTATAGAATTTGAACCAATAATTTAATAATTTCTTTGTAAATTCAAACTGTTCACAACACGTATTTCTTTACATATCTGGAAACCAATTAGGAATTTCAGTACCTTTTGTTTTCTCTAAAAATATCTTATTTAAACAATCATTTTGCTCTGTTGAAAAAACATTCTTCCACTCTCCCACAATTCCTTTACGTGTAAATTTCATATCAGAGTCTTCATCTCTGGAGGATTCTTTCATAAATTTGGATGGTTTGTCATATAATGGGCTAAAATATTCTCTCTTATACTCGAAACTGGTGTAATGAATGATATTGTTGAAAACAGTGTATCATTTTCTGTTGTGTCGATCTATTCCTTACCGAGAATGCTACTAATTTGAGGATGACACTTCTTATGTCTTCCTTCATATTTTCGTAGGTCGTGTAGAAGACATTGCGATCATTGCGGTGAGGATACCATGACAACAAGTGATCAAAGTAGTCATTGTATTCCACTTCTCCCGCCATGAAAACTTCGAAGAAATCATCAAATTCTCCGTCTTCAAAATCGGTTGAAGGACTTTTAGCATGATGATAAAAAGACACACAACAGTCTTTAGGATTCCTTACTACGAATATATATTTCGCTTCGGAAGATAAAGGCATGTGAGTGATTGGTATATGTGTTTTAATTGCTCCAGGACGGGGCATTTTATTGATGCCTTCAAGTCCAACCTTATCAATAAAAGGATTGTATGTTCTGAAAAGAGATATATCTTCCAATTCTTTTCCTTTCCCTAAGATATATAGAGCATTATTTTGCGTCCAAGTTGTGGCACACTTAGGATACGCTACAATGAATATGTCTTGTGACTTTGGTTTGTAATCCAGGGCTTCATGAAAACAATTTGGTGGAAATATCAGCGGATACAAAATGCCATCCATTTTTGGCATATCGTGGCTTCTTAATAATTCTATCCAATTTAGAATTTATTATAGTTCATTACCTGAAATGGAATAATTTCCGTTAGTTTTGTGAGCAAATTATAAAAAGGTACATGCGCAACAAGCGTTATTAAACTGCGATTTTGCAAGAAAACTTAGCTCTGCATTCAATTTCCTTATAATGCCCCTTAGAACATATATTTCACTGCATCTTATATTTTTATTTCAAAAAGTAATCAATAGAATGTTAAAAAGAGTATTTAAAAATTTAAAAAATCTATAATTGATTAATTATGAATAAATAAAATGTAAAAATAATTATGTTTATTATGTTCTTCTAGAGTTATATCATGAAATATTAATGTGTTTAGTGACCAGTATAACACTGAAATTAAGCATTTGCATTCAAATTTTAATAACAAAATTTACACGCTTTACAAGTTAATTAGTGGTTTCATAAAAATTAATTAATTTACAATAATGCAGCAAACTGAATTAGTAAAAACGTTCTAAAGCTCATGCTTAACGCCTTTCTTAATTTTGTTTGATTTTAACCGATTTTGTGGCAAAACAAATCAAACTTTCATATATATTTTGCTTTTTTCTAATACAACGAAAAACGGGTTTAAAATATACTATATTAATTTAATTCTTATGATAAATTTTCACAATTTTCACAAAAGTAAATAAAAATAATTTGGCTTCCTAAAAAACTTTTTATCACAATAATATTTTCCGATTATCATTTTTAAATGAACTTTTTAATAATATGTAATTTATTTTTACTTTGATTACAGTTATATACATAAGTTTGTTGTACTATCGATAAGTAAGCGAAATTTGTTTCATCAAAATAAATCTCACATCGATGAAAAAATATCTAACTATAAAAATAATTTTATTAAATCAATTTAATTCTGTTTATCATTTAGAACTATATATGATATTTATAATATTACAATAATAAATAAAATATAATGTAAACGTTAATAACTAACTATATGATAATAAACTTCACCATCAAAAACTTTACTAAGAAAAAATTTGATAACAGAAAAAATTATAAATTTTGTCACCTATATAAATAACGAATTCTAAAAACCTATAGAAAAATTTCTTAAAACTCTTAAAAGAGCAAAAATTAAGTAAGATTTTCAGTTTATTGTTCTTTTAATTTTTAACAATAAATAAATAAATTGTAACATCAATCAATATTTAAGAATTTCATTAGGGAAAGAATCTTAAAATAATTGAAATTAAAATAATATTAATCAGTCCCGAATTTGGAAATAAATTTGTATCAAAAATGTGTGTTTTTCGATACTAGTTTATGTTCAACTTAATCGCATATTTAAATGAAAAGTTATTACCTATCGGAAAACTACTCTATTTACTGAAAAATATTAACAGAATTTTTGCAACTTATTTTTATTTGTTAGTAGCGTAATAGACAATTTCATTAAGAAATAATGAGAATATAATCTGTAATCTCTAACCCACTGGAAACTCATTCTAGCCACAATTCTATAAATAAAATACTGCTAAAAACTTTACTTGTAGTTTAGTCCTGAAAATTTTTTCTCAATTTTCTTTTAATAGTAATTTTTGAGATATAACATTTTTGGTATAGAAAGTTCATCAAAAAGATCTTATTTATTTTTAACAATTTAAGACAATAATTAAACGTGGACCAATTTGAATTTAACGGAACGTTGAAATATTTAGCCTAGTATTGACTTTTAAATACATTAAATTGAATTTTTAATTTTAAATTGTTTTTCAGCAGTGTGAAAATACCATAATTAATATTATATATGCTCTAGAAAAATCTATTAATTTTTATAAGGTAATAAGTTTGGAAAGAAATGTTTGATTAAAAAAATCATAAAATCGGTGAAATTATTCTTGACATAGATGTTGACCATCGTTAATGTATATTCATCTATTAATAAAATAGATGAATATACATTAACAAAAAATTGTTTAAGATGTTATTTAAATTAAACCAGCGTGATTAAAATAAATTTAAATCAGTATTCTAACCACTTAATTATTTTTTTTAAATAGTATTTATTAAATTAGAATCAAATTTATTGAATTAAAAATCGAGTCATATTGAATTAAAATAAGTACTGAATGTTTTTTCTAAGCTATTTACATTTTTAAAATTTTGTATGTTGCACTTGCATTTATATATATGCCTATATATTGAGAGAGATTCAATCTATAAATTTATTATTAAAGAGCTAGTTTATTTTTCCAATACTTAAGCTGTAAAAGTATATGAAATCAGAAAACATACACTAGAGTCTGATTTCTTAATTTATCAAATTTCCATCATAGTTTTGAGAAATAATTTGATTTGGTCTCTTGAAAAAAATTGTGTTATCATTCTAAGATTATTAAATTCCTTCGAAAATCGAATACTTTTTATATTACTAACAGTGAAGACGTGTTTTATCAGATTTCACTAAAGATAAAACTCGTTTTTGTCTTCTTCTGAAATCAATAATTTACGTGTTGAAAAATTATTTATAGCAAGGATGCTCCTTAAAAATTTTCTATGGAAACAATTATACTCTCTCATTGGTTACAATATTTTATTTTGAAACGATTCAGAAACGGAGAAATAGCCTTGTCTTAATTTACGAAATTCAGATTGTCATTAATATTAACTAATGTTGGAATTGTACATTTAATTAAATTGAAAATGAAATAGTGCGATTACAGCCACACTTAAAAATTATTTGTCTTTATCCGAATTAGCAATCTTATGAGAAAACACTTTTAATTATATGATTTTTTAAGCATTCCTTTTCCTCACGACCAAATTAATAAAAAATCTCTAATATGAGATCTAATCCTGGTAGGGTCAAAAGCTAATCTCTGATTGGTAATATTTGACCCATGGATTATACACTTTTAACGTGAGAAATGATATTTGAGATTTGACTCCTCGAAGCACATTTCCAAACTGCACATTGTGATCAAAAATTTGGTGATATCAACTGAAAGGTTTATTTACCAAACGTATCTCTAAATTGCATGAGAATTACACCAATTAGATGATGTAATATGAATGATAAGTTCTTATTAGTAAATTCCATTATTTTCTACTTTGAAATTCAAAGAAGACTGCGATAGTATCAGGTCTAAGAAAGAATTTAGAAATATGAATATATGAAATTATTATATTTTAATGGCCTTGAATTAGAACTCACGAACATTTAAGAAATACAATTTTAACAGTCCTATAAAGAACACTCATCAGCTCTGAACTGGAAATAGAATGGTAAAAAGTATATAAGCCTCTTTTTCTTTTATAAAAATTTTATCCAGTGAATAGCTAAATTTATGGAATTTTTTTAGAATATCCTCGTAAAAGTAGTTTAAATATATATATATATATATATATATATATTACTTTTGTTTAATTGATAATAATTTTATTTACATTGAAAATTTTATTATCCAAGAGAATATTAATTTATTTAAGGACGAATGAAAAAGATACCTCTTAATTTCGAAAGAAATTATTAGTTTTTTCATGTTCTTGGCGATTTTCTTCGTGTTTTTGTTCACCTTGGCGTTCTTGCTCATAAGGTCTAATTGGAGTTATAATCTTTTTTCAAATTATACACATGGAAATGAATTTTATTTTTTCTGTAAGGAGTAAAACATTTTTTTACTACTTACAGAACAAATCCTTGTGATCTGCTTTCACAAAGTAAAATAAAATTAGTGTAGATTGGGTTATAAGTAAAAAGAATAGAATACGTTCCTGGTACTGACTTGGTGCTGAATACTTCAATATCAAATGTTAATTTTTGAGTCTGCAAATAAATAGTTAAAATATTAAAAAAAAACAGAGGCATTGATAACGTTTTAATATGCATCAGAAATTGATAAAGAAAAATTAAGCATTGTATTATTTAAGAAATCACCCGAAACTATTGCTTATAAATTAACAGCTGATTTTCTATATGGAGCAAAATTAAGTGTTTTAAAAATAATTTTCAGGTTTTTATATTGATGAATTCATTTTAACGCTTTCAAAGGAATTTAATAATAATAAAACTTCATCCGCGAAATTAAAACTGAAATCGTGATTGGTATTGAGTTGCTATATAAACAAAAAATCATAATTATAATATTTCTCTTAGGCTATATAATGTAGACAATGCTACTGCAAAGATACAGCAATGTAGAAATTGTTCAACGCAGTCTAAAATTGGTTTATAAGTGTTACTTTTATCTATTCTAGTTAATAGTGTTTTCTTTGTGATTCCATGTATCCTATTACCCAAGAGTTTAATTGCTGAAGTCGAAATCAGATTCAAAAGGTAGAAATAATACATTTCATTAACGAGTTTGATTCAATCTGGAATCACATCAGATCTATCCTAGACTAAAACATATTTAATAACTTCGTAACTAGAAAAAGTTTTCAAGCATTACATGCATCTTTCGATTTTCTTTTAGCAAATTTAAATACTAAACATTCTGTGATGCAAAAAAAAACATCGTTTTGAATAACTTATAATAAAATAATCTTATAATGAGCACACTTTTATGTGTTATAATGTAAAACTTTATGTTTTCATTTTTAAATTGAAATTTGATCAGAAATTGTATTGTAATTTCTTTAGATTTTTACTTTTTCTGTATGCTACATGAAAATATCTAATGTAAATTTTGTTTTATTGATTTAATGTCTGTCTTCTTAGTTCATAATTAGATTGAGCTTAAAATAGGTCTTGTAATACTTACATTTTCATGAGTCAAATTGTATAATGTTTTTTTCTATTTAAACGGAAACACGTCAGATAGAGTTGATTTTTTTGACTTTTCTAAGTTTTTGTTTAAATCGACATGCCGTGCATAAAAATATCTAAAATATTTTAGCGGTGTGTTACATTTCCTTAATTTAATGTTTATATTTTCATAACTTGGTGGAGAACCATTAAAATCTAAGAGCACCTTTTCCCTCTGAGAAATGTTGACTGTGTAAGCACGCAGTTATAAATCGGTATTAACTATAAATTTATTTAAGTAGATATAAAGGATTAAAATGAGCACAAGAAGAGAGAGAACATTCAGCTAGCTTTTTTCTAAAATTAAAATATGTAAATACCAGTTTTATGGCATTTGTGGTTATAGAAAAACAAATATTTTAAAATACAATCCGACCGATTATGCTGAAAACAATTGTTAGGAAGATATAACTAATCGATTAAGCAATCGCTATCAATCATTCGGTGCTTCAGTGCAGATGGAACAAGTTTGCTACATTGTTTCTTTTAACATATAAATCACATTCAAAACAGAAATCGCTACGTGTTATGTAATTTTTATCAGTTTATGAATAAGAAATTCTCCCACCTGCATTGGTTAAACGCAGGTGTTTTTTGGAAACCAAATGATTTCTCACAGCATGCAATGCAAATAAAAAATAGTGGCACAATAACTAAAATCTAATGACTAAAAATAAATTTGAAAAATGTGTCCATTATAATTTCTTGTATTCCAAACAACACTAGAGATAATTATACACGGAATGTTTTAAAAAAATATTTCAAATGTACAATATTTGTTTTCTAATAAAGAAGGAAATAAAAATATCATTCAGTGGTGGAAAAATCTAATAAAAATTTTTTTATAAGAAATTTCAGCAACTGAAATAATTTTAATTACATATTTTCTAATTCAATGTTATTTTTAAATATGTTTTATGTGATATATAATATATATATATATATATATATATATATATATATATATATATATATATATATATATATATGTGAAAGATATATATGATATCTTTATATATCTTAAGATATATGTGAAATTTACAGGAGAATATTTATTAATTATTTTGTACTAATTTCTTATCAAGTAAATTTAGATTGAGGTAATCAATATAATAATATAATCATTTTGTAGAGTATAATTGTTTTATTATAGAATTTATTTTAAAAGTGAATACTTTTAGGGTTTTAAAAACTGATATATATGTCATACGTGGAAGAAGTAATATACTGGGTTACTGAAAAAACTATTTGCAAAGTTTAGATGTTGGTAAAATGTTTGTAGCAATTAATATCCTTTTTGACTAACTACAAAATTATTTGTTATCTTTTTTAAAACAACTTTTCAAGTCAGTTTATTAAATTTCTTCTGCAAAGGATGATTGGTGTGCTATATATTTAATGAAATGTCTGTTTCTAATTGTTTCTTTAGATCATTTATATCCATTTTTCACATTACAGATTTCTCAAAATATGTTTACCTCAAAGAATTTAAAATTATAATAAATAACGTTTGCTAAAACTTTCTTTGTTAAAGTGCTAGAGTTTCATCAGGTCAATGTTTAAAAGGAATGTATTAATTCAGTTGTGGAAAAAATCTAATAAAAAATTTTTTATAAAAAATTTCAACAACTGAAATAATTTTAATTACATATTTTCTAATTCAATGTTATTTTTAAATATGTTTTAATAAAATAAGCGCATTCAGTTATAAGAAATGATAAATTTTTGTGATTTCTCTTTCTTGAAATAGCCAGATAAAAGTTCTCATGAAATGTAAATATTTGTGTGAGATATCTAGCCATTTTTTTCATTCACACTTCGTAACGAATAAAGTTAAAGCTATTGTTAAATATTTAAATATTCACCTCACTTTGTATTTTTGAAAAAATTTTCATAGGTGCAACTCCTATATTTTATAGTATTTACTTCCCCATCAGTGGAAAGATAGTAAGAATAAATACAATCCGTGGAGAAAGAAACCCAGAGTTCTCCCAAGCACTTACCAGATCGATGGCCAGAAATATATCTGTCATTCTTTGTTTAACAATAGCTGAGATAGAGCATGGAACAACCCTCTCCAAAGAACACTATCCTATCACTCTGCTTCAATAAGGCCCTTCACAGATGTTCTGATACAAGTAACAGGTGCTTATGTATGATGAACAAGTAATAGGTTCTTAACTGTTTTCGCTTTAGCATTCCAGAAAGACTTTTCCTCAATAGTTATTCCCGTGTAACAAGCAAGAAAATCCAAAAATCTTCTAAGCAATCACCCCGACAGATATGCATTAAGAAAGAGAACGTTAAGACTTATTGTACATTATTGATAAGCTGAAATAGAAGCCAGAACTTTTCCATTCAAAAGTAAATAGCCTTCCTGTTTGGCTTTGGTGAATCCAGCCTTCACATATGTTGGAAAATTTCGGTTGCAAATCATTCTTGGCATTTTGCATTCACGTTTATATTCCCTATTACATGAAATGAATGCAAGAGATACCTCCATTTTAAGCATAATAAACTGTTAGTCAGCAAAAATGTTTGGAAAACCCAGGACCCTTGAAAGTTAAATGAAATCAACTAATTTGCAAATCCATGTTAATTACAAAAATGTTTTAATAAAAATATATAAAATTAAATAAATGTGATTTGAATCGAATTAAATGATTTCTTTCACGATTTTCTTCGTATATTTATTTGAACAAGATATTGTTACTAGAAGTACCGTAAACTCTTGATTATAAGAGCAGTTAGGTGGAATCCAAATAAATGAAAGAGAAAGAATCTTAGGCTTTGTGACTCGGGCCATGGGGATAACGGAAATCTCTCTCAAAAGTTTATTGTCATAAATCACCCTCACTGCCAAACTTAAGAGATTATTTTAAACAACATGTATCTTATTAACGTAATGTTATGAACAATGCGTGTATAAAATTCCAGTGTTGAGCTGAATGACGAACAATACATTGAACTTATTGTTCTGAATACTTGTTGATTGATTTGTAGCTTGATTGTAACACTCACATTTAAAGTCATCTGTTCAATAAATAAAATATTACCGTACCATTCTTTTATTACAAAAAGAACTACTTCATTTTTTTCTTGCATTTCATAATGCAAATTCGGTTTTTTCCATTCATCTGATGTAAGCCAATTTTTCATGTCTTTATCCCTTTTCATAGTATAGTATATAAACACTCATTTTTACTAACCACTAATTTAAGAATTATTCGCTATTTTAGAACTAGTTGCTGGTTCAAAATAGTGTTCCATTTACGGAATGTTATTTATAGTTACTATATACAAACTAAAATTTTGGGAAACATTTTTTGAACTCATATTCATGTATTTTTCCTTTGTATTTATTTTTTAAATCCAATTTTTTTCCATTTTATGGTTAAGAAACTTGATTAATGTTTTCGCTGGAGAACAGTAAACACTTCGAATTTTGGTTAAATAACTGCACTGCTGGTGTTAAAATCTCCAGATTTATTTAAACAACTCACATAGGATTTCTTTCTCCTAATATAACACTTATGCATCAAGTTACAGTCAGTAGTTTCAGTTGCAAATATCGTAAAGTAGTCTTGCAAGGAGTGATCGTAGCTTGGAAAATTGTATCTTATAAAATAAACTTTCCAATCAATCTAAGCTTGGAAGGATGTTACAGAAAAAAGATATCTAGGTCAATTTGACATACAGACTTAATTACCAGCGTTATTGAAGAAAGCCAAGGATATTTGTTACCTGATGACTTGAATAAAGAGGAGTGACTCATCCATGAACATTGATAAAGGAACTCAATGTTGTCCAAACTTTCATTTCATTGTGATTGAATGTGGATTCAAATGTAATTTGTACATAAATATTATTGGATAATTAACTGATAGAGAACATAATAAAAATTAATTTTTCGATATCAAATAATAAAATAAATAATGCTGCTACTGTCTGCAAAACAAGTGAATGAAAGATTAACAAGATTAAGGTTTTTTTAGAGCAAAACAACAATGAAATGCTTTGCAACAACTCTTTGAGTTCTCAAGAACACATTTAGTGTATTAATAGAGTATTACTTCTATCACAAATTACAAATTTTATATAAAAATGATTTTTTAAAATAATTAAAATTTTTTTTCACTCTTAGCTTTTGAACAGCAACCTTAATCTTTTATTCAACAGACAGAATCACTCATTCGTGTACTTGCCAGGTGTTCCGGTTTTCAGACAAAATCCCAGTGTCCCAGCCGGTTTATTTCATGTCCCACCAAACATTTAATTTAGTTTCATACATATCCAAAAAAGTGTAAAAAATAATTAACTCTGAAGGATTATTTAAAATTATTTGACATTAATTTCTTCATTACGAAAAGTTAAAACCATATCAGTGTGTAGTGGTCTGTTAATAAGTAATATTGTCATCGTATTGTCTTCTCTTGGAAGCAGCCAGAGAGATTACCAAAGATACGGTAGTTTGATGTGAAGAAAAATGGCTCAGGTTTTTTGGTCACTTCAGGGACAATCACATAGCATCTCCCAATCTGATCAAGATTGTGGAGTATGCCTTCTGCTTTCCTGGGGCATCTGTACCAGGAAAGAGTATTATTTATTTTTTTCAATGAATAGCGCATAGATTGATGATAATGGTGTTATGGAGGAGTCTATGGTTAATTGATTAGCTTATGAATGTTTTTACGCGATTAAAATCTCAAAAAAGACACTCAAAAATGTCCTTGTGACTCAAAAATGTCCCAATGACATATAATACATGTGAATATTGTTCAAATTTTTATTCTTCATGCAAAATATTTCTTCTTACTTAAGTGACTCGTAAATGTTAACGTGTCGGAAATATTTAAATTTATATGTTTTTCATTTACTATATATATTTCCCCTGATTTAGGCACACTCTGAAATATCCCTAACGATGTGTGATCTTGAATATATTCGTAGCTAGTAAAGGGGGGAGTATTCCGGGGTCTTAGTTGAACATATCAGCTATCTGGCAAGCCTATTTATTCGGCATTATTCTAGATATATCGAGTAAAATGTTATCTTTTTCTAGTGAACAAAGCACGGTTTCTGAAACCCAGTTGGGGAAAATTGTAATGTCTTAGAATAGATATGTAATATAAAGATATGTTGTCGTTGTAAAAAGTCCTAGTAATGTGCATATAAAAATGAATTAGATTAAAGAAATATCAAGTAAAGAATCTAGTTCATCTATAAAAATTCAATAAAAACAAATCACACAAATACTCAAACTTTAAGCGAATGGAAATTTTTCACAAAATTTATAATCGCTGCCCAATATTAAAATAATTTTGAACGCAATATTACCTTGTCACATTAACATTTAATAAGTTTAATCTAATAATTCAAAAAAGGTTTTAACTATAAATATAGACAGTAATGAGTAAGTTTTCTGCTTTAAACATTTGATGAAAATTAATATAAATTGTTTCCAATTCTGTAATATGAGTCTTTCTCGTAATTTTTCAATACATTTCAAATTCTTTTGAAGGCTAACAGTTTTCTGATCATCTAACTCATTTTGAAATAATTTTTACTTCATATACACACACAAGATTATCTTCACTAGTAATAAGATTTTTATGTTCTGTATAACTTGACCAAGTCTTACAAGAAAAACGTTTGAATCGAAAAATATTAAAAATTCAAAACAAATTACTTAAAAAAATTTCAAGAATTTCTTTCAAATTGAACTCTTATGATGCATATTCAATTATAATTTTTCCAATATTTCTCAGTTACTTATTTACATTCTTATCATTTTAACTAGTATCTAAAGACAAATTCTTCCATTTCATAAAAAATATGTTTATTTTTTATTAAATATTTTTAAAAAGTGGGGCTATAAAAATTATTTATACACACATTTAAAGAACATTAAATTTATGAGAAATGCTATATTTATATAAATTACTTGTAGTATTTTTTTTCAACACTTAAAATTTCATTTTAATAAATTTAGTGTTTATTCGAATGACACAGTTTAATCTGAAAAACCAATTAGGAATATCTGTACCTTTCGTTTTTCTCACATAACTTTTAAGTTTATTTGAATGATACAGTTTAATCAGGAAACCAATTCAGAATATCTGTACCTTTCTTTTTTCTCATATAACTTTTAAGTTTATTTGAATGATACAGTTTAATCAGGAAACCAATTCAGAATATCTGTACCTTTCGTTTTTTCACTGAACTTTTTCTCTAATCTTTCTCTCTGTTCTTCTGTAAAAACGTTTTTCCAATCTCCCACAATCCCCTTACGGAAAAACTGATCCTCGTGCAATCCTTTTGGAAAGACTATGTTTAAAATGAATTGTGACATATACTTTATCCCTTCGTAAGATGAAGTATCCTACAACCTCTGTTCATATATTGATCTTAAATCAGATGTATCACCCAAATGCTACTCCATAAACTCGAAACTGCTGCAATGTATGATGTTATTGAGTGCTACATTATCCTTTTCAATAACATCTATGTATTATTTCCCAAGAAAAGTGGCTAGTTTGATAATGACGTTCTTTATATCCTTCTTCATATCTTCATAAGTAGGATAAACTACATTCGATTGATTACGATAGGGATACCAAGACAGCAAATAATCAAAATAGTCATTGTATTCCAATTCCCCTGCCATAAACAGCTCAAAAAAACCATCAACCTTTCCATTCCAGTAGCCCAAACCTGGATCATTCTTTGCGTGATGATGAAAAGATACACAGAAATATTTGGGATTTCGTGTTACGATTATGTATTTGGCTTCAAACGACAATGGCATATGAGTATAAGGAAGATGCGTTTTAATTGCTTCCGGACGGGGCATTTTTTGTACACCCTCTAATCCTAGCATGTCAATGAAAGGACTGTATTACCCCAAACGGGATAGGTTTTCCACATCCTTGCCTTTGCGCAAGATGTAAAGAGTTACAGTCTGCAACCAAGTTGTGCCACATTTAGGGTATGTGACAATAAATATATCATTTGGTTCAGGCTTATAATTCAGAGCTTCTTGAAAGCACTTCGAAGAGAACATTTCTGGATACAAGATACCATCCAATTTAGTATACAAAGGCCTCTTCATTGTTTCGTTCCTTTTTGATTCTAATATGACCTGTAAAAGAGAAAAATTCTAAATAATTCAAGAAAATACAAAATACTTACATGAAATTAAAAAATAAAAACATAAGAGTAAAAGAGTGAATCATTTGCAATTAATTTAAAACATAATTACAGTTGATTTGAACTACCTTAAAGTTCTTTGTTTCGATATCATCATTTAGGCAATATAGCATTCAGTTCTAGAACATTTCTCATGTGTACTTTTTTTTCCTTTCAAAATTGTTATCTACCGATTCCTGATGGAAATGTATATAATTCCCGAAATAAATATTTATGGTTTCGTATCCCCTTTTCTTCCTTCAATTGCACATTTGTAAGAAACTAACGATATTCTACTTTTCAATTTGTAGAAAAAAATTGCTTTTGTTTTTTACAGTTAATGCAACTTTACTTTGTTCTGTGGTTTGTCTTAAGCATATTGAAATGCGGACGAAAAGAGTTGATACATTATTTAATAACTACATGAAATTTTCAAAAGTTCTACATCTCATTAGATTTATTTTTAGCCAATCTATCCATAAAAAAGCATTTTAAGTTATTAGTTAAAACTCGTGATTAAGTTACTTTGAAATAGACACACTTTCATGTGTTAAACAGCAGAACTTCTATTTTTATGAGTGAGTTGAACAGTGGAGTAGCGAGCACAATTGGCGCACGGGTACGATACCAGTTTTGGCGTCCGATCTCAAAAAATAGTAATATGATATATAGAATAAACATGCAATAAAAGTATAATGCAAATAACAACAGCACAAAGTATTTACTTTAATCTTAAATATAGATAATTTTAAAGGCTCAGGTTGTACTTTTAAATTTGTGATAAAAGAGCTAGTAAAAAAATCTTAAATAGAATAGTATTCGGAAATGCATCAGTAGAAATCAAACTTACGGAAATTTAGAATTTGTCAAAGATTGCATTAGAATATCATTTTTCTGAGCTTCAGTGATGTTAACCAAGTGTTTCGAAACAGAGTGCAAATTTGAGAAGTCCAAATGTAAAAAATCTGGCAAACTCTAATTCTAAGTGTTATAACAGTCTAATGTATGTAAATCAGAGTGAATTTAAAACACAAATATAAATCAATTCTTTTTTAGGATATGGTTTTTAATTTGTTTTGACATGGAAGTGTTTTATATAATTAAATTGTTCTCTTTTTCCAGATCTTTTAATTAACAAAATATAAAAGTTATCTATAACAACTAGTTAATATTCAATATAAAGGTCTGTATAGTTTAAATAAAAATTAATTATTTACTAAAATAACAATCTAAACTTTAATTTATTTTTAGTAACTCTGATCATTCTGTATTTTTAAATACCTTTTACGTCAGATATATATAACCTATACTATTATCTAATATATATGGGTCTCTTATAATATCTACTGAAACGAACGTACAAAAAAATCAATTATTTAAATTTTTTAACCGAGAGATTATTGTAAGCATTATTTATTCTAAGTCATTATGACGTTCTTTAAATTCTTATGGACGAAATACTTAATATTGTTTAAAAATACTTATTTTTTGAAATTAAAATATAATTTTTTCCTACAAAGTAATGGGAATTTATCACATTTCCCATCATGAATTGGGGATTATATATATATATATATATATATATATATATATATATATATATATATATATATATATATATATACCGGTAAAAGTGATAAATATTCACTAATTTATCACATTTACCGAGTTTAGTGAGGATTTTGAATAATCACCGGATTAATCAGTTTTACCGTAACACTATCTTATGCTTTCATCATGAGAACTTTCCTCGCTGAATACTAAACTTATTTTTAATATGTGTAATATAAGACTTTCTTATGATTTTAAAATATATTTCTTAATTATAATAAGAACTAATTCATATTAAAAAAAAGAACTTATTTTTATTCTGAATCATTTTACGAACCATTTTATAACATTAAAAAATATTACTAATTTGTAGCTTTTTACAAATTTTGACTTATTTCATTAAATTCCTTTAAAATGATTTCGATTTTGCTGTGAATGTGAGGTTTCGGAGAATCCTATTTTATTTTTAGATTTTTTAATGATTTTTGGTTTTATAAGGATAGTTTAGCTTAGCTACAGCATCTGAGATTAAAAACAACAACAAACATCAAAATAATTTCTAAGATACACATGCTTTCATTATATGAACTGAAATATAGAGTTAGTTAAAGATTAATTATCAAGAAACATTTTATGCTTATATGTAAAAAATATTAATACATTTGATCTTTTAACTTTCCAAAAAGAATTTTTCAACATAATGTATTAATATAAAGGCGACAAAATTACAAGTCAAATAAAAATTATTTTCGAAAATCTTTAAATTTTAAATATTTTGATTTCAAATAAATAATTTTAAATAAGTAATTTGATTTTAAATTTCAAAACTATTTATGTTTGAAGTTATTTATGTTGTTATGAAACTATTTATGTTTTCATAACATTTGGAGGTAATTACTTATTTATTTCCTGCGCTGTATCGTATTTCGATTCCAGGTGCGCAATTCTATTTATTAAATATTGAAGTGCTATTTTGAAAAAAAGGATTCTTTTCTGTTGGGGGTCAGTCTGTTGCTGAACACAAACATTTTCGGACAAAGAGGACCGCAAATGAGAAATATATTTTAACGCGAATTTTTTCACGAGTGTAACGCGACAGTAGACTAAGGAGTTACAACAAAAGCTTGAGGTAAAAACAGGGCTTTTCTTTTCTGTGGGGCGATGTACAAGAATTTCTCCCAGAAGTTTTAAATCTCAATAACATCTTTCAGTTACGTTTTATATTCCTTATTTTTCTGATAGATTTAATGATTTTTATTAATGAAATGAATATAAAAATGAATATATATATATATATCTTTCAGTAATTTGATTCTTTTAACGTTTTTAATTTTTTCATCCTTGACAGGTTCTTTATTAGATAAGGACAGGGCTCAAGTAATGTTAATTTAATCAGCAAGTGAAAAAATTTAAAATCATTAGAATATTTTTATGCTACATTAATTATTTATAATATAAGTATTATTCTTTAAAATGAAGTTTTCTATATCCAGTCGCTATATCATCCAGATTTAGCTTCACTGAAGACCTAAGCTATATCGCGAATGTATATATAATAATATATTTAAATACCTATTATATTTTTCTCGGATTTTATTGAACACAGCTATGTTAGTATAAGGAACTTATAATTCAGGAGCTCCACAAAAGAATAAACTCTGGGATATAATTTATTTACCTGACAAAAATTTCTTGGAACTATAATTCCATTATCATATACTTGTTGTCTATTCGAAATTTCAGTGATTAGAATATGGCGTAACTTATATATTTATAATAATAAATTGTAACTATATAAAAGTAAATTATTAAGAATTGAGAAATGAAATACTTTATACACATCCATTCATTTTATTTGAAATAAATTTTTTTTGTAGGTTTTATACCTTTCTCATTGATTATTAAAAAATGCAAATTTTACGAGCTTTTAAAGAAAAACTTTCACTTGTGTTTTAAATATAGTTTGACAAGTTTTTATTAATAATATTTCAGTTTTATAAAATTTCCTTTTTAGAGAGTAATTTTTTATTTTATTTTAGTCAAAATGAGATTAAAACTTCACATTTTTTATTCATAAGAGAAAATATTGCTTATTAAATAAAATGTTTCATAATAAATATAAAAAATGGATATCAAGTCAAATAATATTTTAGAACATCAAAATTTCTAGGAAAATATTTTTGAATTCCTAAATGATAAATAACATCATGCGAGTTCCTAATGATGTATTTGTCAGTCAATGCAATATTATTCATTAGATTTTTTTTTAGTAACAAAGACTTGTTTAATAAATGCTACAATTTGACATAGGTATGTAATTTGGGGAATTTTTCTGTATTCACTAAGTCAAATCAGTGTTACAGATTAGATCATGAGCTTAACTCTTTGGAATCTCTCTAAATTATTGATTCCTAAATCAAGAGATATAGCATCAACACATATTTGGTATATACGTTGAAACTATAAAAAGGAAACTAACCAATATAATTTATATTTCAGAATTTTTATCACAAAAAATTTAACAAATTTCCATCGTTACATGTACAAGATTTACAATACAAAATAATGAGAGATAAGGCATAACAAATCTTGAGCAAAGTATAAAAAATTGTAAGAAAAGATAATTGAAAACGCGATTAAAAAACATACTTTTTAATACTAATTAAATTATGCTAACCTATTAATATAGAAATATAAAAATAGGAACATTTTTATTTATAGCAAGCTCTTCAGCAGGAGAAATAATGGTTAAAACTTAAAATATATTTCTCCGAATAAAATTGATATTTCAATTAAAAAGAAATAAAATTTTTCTGAAAAACATTTTTATAACTATATTTGGCGCCCCTTTCAATACGATACGATAGACCCCCTTGCCCCTCCTTCTCTACGGCATTGGAGTTGAAACTTCAGTCGGATGTGACATTTTTAATTTTTGGGGGAGGTTTTTGCTTATAATAATAAGGCGCATAAAGAAAATAGTAAGTTCAGCTTTTCTATTTTTTCATAGCATGTTTAATCTTTGTCCATTTCATAACTAAATCAAATCTAAAAATGCCTAGTGTACTCTTTAAGTTGCTAAACTGCCAAATTTGCTTACACATTTAAACCAAAATTTCAGTCATATAAGTGATTTTCATTTCTTCGATAAACTGAACAGAAAATATATCCAATGTAGAAAAGTTTTTTTTTCCAAGAAAAACACTATAAAAAAGCAGTCTCCTCAACAAGGTACACGTTTTACCTAAATAAAATCTAAATTATTTAAGCATGCACTATGTCCTGATTAAACTAAAAGCTTGTTGAATTACATCAGTGAATCTCATCCTGTGGGGCACGAGCACACAAATGGGGGGGGGCGAGCATATACAAGAGAAAATGTTATTTAAAAAAAATTGAATAAGTGACTGAATGGAAAGAACACACACACACATACAAAACAAAATACATTTCAACATATTTAATTAAACAAATAAGTGAACAATTAATAAATTAAAACAACTTACTAAATTGAAAACAAATTTAATAACTATTAGTGACTTCCTTGGGCCTGTGTTTCAGAGCAAAGTTTTTCGAATGAGGGTTTAATATTAGAAATAGACACTCTCAGTTCTTTTTAGATATTTAGTTGAGATCTATATTTTGTTTTCAAAGAAGTCACCGCAGAAAATCCAGTTTCACAAAGGTATAATGTTGAAAATTGTAATAGAATGCGACATGCCCTTGTTTTTAGAGCAGAAAACTCATCATCCACTCCTGCCCAAAATTCAAAGAGAGATTTATAACTCAATTGTTCCTTTGGTTTCGACGCTTGCCATGAAGTCTATGAAGGCTTATTCCTTTTCAATTGAGAGTCCTTCGGGAGTATTTTAAAATGGATTCCTCACCCAATTGTAACTTGATATCAGTTTGTCGTCAGCAAGAAAGTACTTTTCAAAAATTCTTTGCTAGCATTGCTAAGTGATTTTCAATGATTACAAAAACAACTTTTACATGTTGTTCTTCAGCCTTGTAAGTTTTCATACACTCATTCAAATTTGCAAACATTGTTAAGTTTTCTTGCTTTAAATTTCTGCTCCACAATTCTAATTTCCTATAAAAACATTAACTTTATCACTCGTATCCAAATGATGTGTATTTGCTCCTTGTAGTTGAAGATTCAAGTTATTTAATTTCTCTAATATGTCGGTCGATCACACATGTCGCTCAATTTCATCACAAATAAACTATCGCGAAAAGTCTCAGCTTCCGTCCTGTTTTCCTCTTCTAGGAAAACGCGATTTCTTCTCTTAATTCATAAACACGTTGCAAAAATTTTTCTCGTGATAACCATCTTGCCTCGCAATAAAATAGTGACGCTGAATGTACTGCCCCCCATGTCTTAACAAAGTGCGGAAAAGATTGTTGATTTCAGGGGTCTCATTTTTGTATAATTTACTACGATTACAAGCGTAGTTAACCCAATATTCAAACAAGGACTCATTTCTTTGGAAGCCAAAGCTTCTCTGTGGGTCATGCAATGTGTCCAGACGCACTGTGGCGATTACTGTTTCACAAGTGTTTGAATATTTTGGAATCATCCGGACATAAAACGAGCACCATTGATGCATATTCCGACGCAATTTTCCATTCTATGTTTGCCTCCTTCATAAAATCATTTAAGATAGCAAATAATGAGAGTGTTGTTGCTTTGAGTTCTATTGGTTTGCAGAAAAGTAATTCTTCTTCTACTGATAAATCATCACAAAATCTAACACAGGCAATGAAATGAGCATCTTTATTACCATCTGTGGCCTCATCGAGTTGTACTGAAAACAATTTTTTACGGAACTTCGACAAAAGCTGACACTCTACATCTTCAGCTATATCAACAATTCGACGGGAAACAGTTTCATTTGAAAGAGGTGTAGTCTGCAATTGTTTTGCAAAATTATCTCCAAACATAATTTCTACACTATCAATTGCGGCTGCCAAAATAAGCTCTTCTGTAATGGTGTGAAGCGTTTTACATCTGTGCTTATTTTATATGAAACTTTGTAAGAGGCAATTAAAGCTTTTTAATTCGCAGACAAAGTTTTTTAAACAATGATTTTTGCTTCTCATATGATATTTTAATTTTATATGAAACTTTGTAAGAAGCAATTAAAGCTTTTTAATTCGCAGACAAAGTTTTTTAAACAATGATTTTTGCTTCTCATATGATTTTAATTTTAATTCGAAGAATTCTACGGGTTTGTTTACGTACTCACTATGAAGCGTTTCCAAATGTCGTTTAAGTTTATTTGGTTTCATGCTTCTGCTGCCAACATTTTTGAGCAAATGATACACAGGGGCCTTTCTTCTTCATTTACTTCAGTACTCGTGAACCCAAAATTTAAGCATTCATGAGAATATTTTCTTTTGATTTTAATTTCGCAACCACGCTCGTCTGTGTACTTGTTGATGCTTGTCTACAGTCTAAAGCTCGCTTACGCCCGCTTAAAGAATTTATCCATGATTTCTGCATAAATCTGCTGCCGTGAATATTTAATACGGTGAATTTTGCAATAACACGAAAATATATATAACATAATTAAGATTGTAGTGTAGGTTTAGCGCCAAAATACTCAAAATATATTATTATTGTATACATTATTGTATACGGTGGGGAGGGGAGGCGCGATGAAAATTATGATTGAAAATTGGGTCGTGAATACTAAAAGGTTGAAAAACACTGATAAAGTGATTTAAAATTAACGCATCTAAGTGGGAATAGTCAACTAGTTATTTTATTTGATTTGTTATAAAACCAATTTTGAGAAAAAAAAATCTTTATTTTCTAAACATTATTTAAAAAAATAAATAATGCTCCAATTCATTTTTTTTTTATCTTTGCTCCATGTATTCTCCATTTGAATCTTCATTATAAACACATATAAATTTCATAATTTTTTTTTGTTAAACTTTTGGAATTATTTCATCAATCATTTTTATGCCAATTTTAATAATTCCTTCTTAATTGCATCAACTTATAAGAGCAAAGTTAATTATAACCACCCATTCAAATACATATAAACGGTTTTTTTTAAATTTCTTTGAGATTTCAATAAATTAATGACTAATATATACAAGTAAACGTAAACAAAAGTCTTGTTCTTTTGATTTCAACAGTATGGTTCATGTTTGAGAAAAAGAGAAATTACCTTGTAAAGGAAAATATGCATGATGCATTGAAGTTATCAAAAACGATTCTTATAAATTTTCTGCGCTTTTTTTAACCACCATTGATGCAATAAGAATAAAGGTTTTGGTGTAGTGTCTACATTTTATCAATATCTCTCCTCTTTACACGTACTAGTAATAAATATTATTTCAGAAAAATATATTGAAAGAAGGATAGAGAAGAAAAACTACATAAACTCAAATGTAATAAAATATTACTTTAATGTGTGATATATATATATAAAATAATTAAAAAGTTATCTCAAAAATAATTTGATCACAAATCGATATTTTGAATAATATAACAAGTATTTCTTTATGCATAATTCATGCTATGTACTATTATATTTTGCTGTTTTTTATCAATAAATTAAAAAATTTTGTCGTTTATCAATAAATTAAAAAATTCCTTATTTTGTAATTTTCTAACTTCTGAGTTAAAATGTTGCCAAAAATTTTTTTTTTAAATAGTAATATCCAAAAATTGAGATGATTGTCTTCTGTGGATGGTTGTCTTCTATAGAACCGTTCTAATGCTCGATATATTGAATTCTTATTTGTTACGTGAAACAGAAAACAAGTCCACAAATAAAGTTTTATTTATTTGCTTAAAAGCTAAAGATCAATATTTCAACACATATGGAGTTATCTCAAGGAAACACAGATTATCACAAACAGATATGTAACGCGCAATTAAAATATTCCCTTCCAATTTTTTACTATGAATGTTGAATGGTGGATATCAAGATCGACAAATTTTATTTGTTAAGAAAAATTATATTCGTTCCTGAAATTGTTTTATTTTAATTGCTCAACAAAGATGACTTTATTTTGAAAGTTGTTTAGTTGATTAAAATTTTCATTTGAAAAATTTAATGCTTTCACTAAAATATGCTAGTTTTCTTTTCTTTTTTGCTACACTCACTTCCAAAAGTTAAGCACGGAGAGGAAAATGCTAATTTCCGGAAGCCAATTGGAATTAAAGAGGATGGTAATCGCTGCAGAAGTAGATGGAAGTATGCAAATATGTTAGGTAACCGCCAATCGCGCTTTCATTTCAAGAAATATGCAAAAAGGGCAGTCTTATAAGATACCAGCGTTATGAAGGATTGCAGATGTTGACTGTAAGTGCTGATAGAGAAGGTGTTTAAAATTTTGTTCAATTTGTTTTCAAGACATACTTGTTTCTATGACTTCCAGAAGACGAATGGAAGATTCTGAGCGCTGGCGTGCTGTCGGGCGCATCCATGCAGGACAGTCGATCTCAGATGTTGCTGTTTTCTTCGGCGTTCATCATTCTGTAATTTCACTATTATGGAAACAATTTCAAACCACACAGACAGTTGTCCGAAGGCCCGTAGCTGGTCGCCCAAGGGTTACAAGCTCCACAGAAGATCGATATATTGCGATTTTAGCCAAACGGAATCACAGATCGACCTCCACACGTGTCACATCTATGGTTACAGCGTCTATTGGTAAGGTGATATCTGCAGCTACTGTACGCCGAAGATTTCACATGAGTGGACTTTACGCCGGGGTACCTCGTGTTTGTGTTTGTCTATCCGTCCAATCAAGAAGGGCACGATTGAAGTAGTGCCGGGAACACGTCGATTGGACTGTGTCTGGCTGAGGCAATGTCATGCATACTGATGAGCCAAGATTTCCTCTGGAGCCAGATGACAAGGTTATAAGTATATGGCGTGAACAAGGAACACGCAATCATCCCCAAAACATCACCGAATATCACGCATTCCGAGGCGGAAGCATTGTGGGCAAGGATTTCATTAGGATACAGCACCGATCTGCACATCTTTAATCGGGGTTCTGTGGCAGCTGTCCGGTATCGAGATGAAGTCTTAGAACCCACTGTGAGATTGTACGCTACAGCAGTAGTCCCTACTTTTGTTTTAATGGATGATAACACATGTCCCCATAGAGCTGTAATCGTCAATGACTACCTGGAGAGTGATGGGATTGCGTATATGGCGTGACAAGCATATTCACCCAACCTTAATCCCATTGAAAATCTTTGGGATGTTCTCGGCCTACATATATTCACATTTCCCACCTCCATCCACTCTTATTGAGCTAGCAACTGCTCTACAAGAAGAATGGCTATTGTTTAATTCTGCGGTGGTTGACCACCTAATTGAAAGCATGGTCACAAGGTGTAAACTTTGTATACAGATGAGGGGGGTCACATACCCTATTAATGCCCATTTTTTCATTTTATGCTACTTATTTTCCCTTTATACATAATTCTGTTTAAATCTCCAGTATGTCATTATTTAATAACTTACAATAGTTTAAGATTGTTTTCATTTATGTATACAATTATTGATTTTATTGTATGCATAAATATATGTTACTTATCTGCCAAATTTTGTGTCAATCAAAGCACTATTTGTTGATTTTTTTTATTTTTGTACTTAATTTTTGGAAGTGAGTGTATAATTGTTTTTCAAGTAAATATCTCTAAGCTAATCAATGCGGTAAAATGCTTTTGGGAAGTGAATGTCATATGTTGGTAGTAAGTAATGTATTCTTATTGGAAATTTTATGGAAAATTTATAGATATTGTTCTCTAGTAAGAAAACATTCAAGCTATGAAACGATTATATTATTCTTTCAAAAATCTATATTTTGACACTTTTTTAATAACACACATAGCGTTGAGTAAATTAATGTGCGATTTACCTTACCACAAAATAATTTTAGACCAGGAAATGCATTTTTATAACATGTATGATGCATCTTACTCAGAACCAGGATATTATAGTTACATTTAACTAATGTAAATTTTCATGCTGATCTATAATTAAAAAAAAATATGATTCGCATGAGATAACACTTAATCTAGTTTTTATAAATCAAAACTATTTTTCAGACCCTAAGGAAGATTGCACACACATAAAGTCAAAAATTTATAAAACTTACATGAAGCTGTTACACTGAATATCAGGGTCTAAATGATGTTCATATATTTGTTATCATATTAACAATATGCTTGGTAATATTTAAAAATTTATTGTATTGATTTGCTTGCTTACAAATTTTAACGGTAATTAAAATTTATAAATCTTTTGCTGCGTTAAAACATTATATCAATATTATTTTACCAGGCAAACAAAAATGCTTGAATTCACATTTGAAATGCGTTATACAGCAAATTATTAATTAAAACGATTAGCGTAATTAATATTCATGGTTATATATTATCAATTTGAAACTTCGACATATATTTCTTTGGAACTAAATCTACATTGTTTTTAAGAAAATAAAGTTTAACTTTTTTTTTCTCAAAGTTAAATTCAAATACTGAAATACTATACTAACTGTGCTGACCTTTGAAAATTTAATATCATATATGATAAGAGGTATTAAAACCGAATTTACATTTAAGAGATTGTCACAATGTAAATGCCATTTTATTATAAATGTAGTTAAGAAAAGGAAAATTAAAAGGCAAGTAATGTATGTCATCTTTACAGTTTGAAACAACTTAAAGTATTTTAAATAAGTATCTTAATATGTCATAAGTTTATATAAATATTTTATAAGAATTTAATTTACTTAGAAATTAAATCCAAGTATTAAAATTATCATACCGTATTTTTAAATGAGTGTTTTTAAAATTTCAAGTTGCAACAGTTTTCGCTTACTGATGTTTAATTGTTATGTAGTTACCTTATTTCCTTTTATAGAAACTTAACATGTTTGTCTTACATGGATTAAAATCAAATTTATTTTGAAAATCAATTTTAAATATACATATCAATTTTTTTTGTAAATTGCTCAGATATTTATATCTCAGTCCACATTTTAAATCTTATTTCATGTCTCTAATTTTCATAGGAAAGATATTTTTGATTTAGAATATTTTAAGAGTATATAATTTTCTAGTGTTCCTTAAACTGCTAAGTCTGTTGATTATTTTCTTATGTATTATGCAGTTGTTCGATACTGTAATTTTGAAATCGACTTAAAATTTAATATATTTTGATAAACAATCATGAAAATTGCAACTTTTAAATCACTTTAATAAACTTATTGAATATTTAATAAACTTTACTTATTGAACTTTACTTACTTATTGAATAATCAATTTAATAAACTTTAATAATATTTTATAAATAAAATAATTCAATAAACTTATTGAAATTTTTAATAATTCAATAAACTTATTGAAATTTTTTATTTATAAAGTATTTCAATATTTTTGCACTCGAAGATAAAAATGACAAAAAAGGAAAATCTTTTTCATATATTGTGAGTTTTATAATATAAAAATATTCTAGAACAATCTGAATTAAATATTTATTAGCATATATAAAATTAGTCTGAAATTTTGCTAAAACTACCTTTATAAATTTTTTTTAAAAATTGACATCGATGACAAAATTTCACAATATTTTAAACACGTTTTCTAAAACATTCAATTTTATCCAAATTTGGATCTCTTTATCATTTAAGACTTAGTCAATAAATAATCTTAAAATAATAATGACTGGAGTTTTTATTGTAAAGAAAAAAGTGGTTGAAAACGATCAATTAAACCAAAATTTCATAAATCAAAAGATGTAAGTTGTTATGTTAATATAATTACATTGTACTTAAGATTAAAGAAGTATTAATTCATTAACAAATAGTAAAAGATTGGGAATCTTTAAGCATATGAAACAGTATTAATAAAAAAAAAACTAATAAAATACTAGTAATATGCTAATAATACTTGAATAAAATGACTTACTGATTTTATTCCGGCTTTAACAACGACCAAAACTGGAGAAGTAAACGATATACGAGTGGAGTTTCGGAGTTTACTAGGTGATCTGATCGTTTTCATATTTATTATAAAATAAGCAATGACATTGAACGGCAAGTAGAAAAAGCAACACGAGGAAACTTGACTTTGTCACTGAATATGAAAATTCAACAGCGATTTCATTAATTATATAAAAAAAAACATTTGTAAATTTATTATATTGATATATTATAAAGTTTTAAACTCTGATATTCTAAGACAAAAATTCAATGTTTTATAGAATTGTTTTCTAAAACACTTAATTTTATCAGAATTTGGATTTCAAATTCTACGTAATATATTAGAGCCGCTATACTCAACCTGCGGCCCACGGAGGCTTTTTGGTTGGGACAATTATTAAACTAGGTAGTTACAACTTATTTGTAAGCAACTTCAAATTTCGCGCCCTTCAAAGAGTTGGTAATTGAACGACAAGTATGGGAATGTGAGCGATATCAATAATTTGCTTAAATTGGAAACGCAAACTATCCTAATTTATGGTTGCGCAAACGATACGAAATACGCGGCGTCGGGAATCCCCTTAAAGGTCTGGTCACGCGCAAACGTGGACTTGCGAAGCTAAACATTGCTTGTCATGTGTAATGAGACGTGTGTTTTACTAATTGGCAAGTCGCCCCGCCGCTCGTGTTTGCGCGTGGTCAGACCGTAAGATCCATGGACCTAAGTGCGTGTCGCTTTGATTGTCAATGGAAACTAAACTTGTTATAAATTTAATCTAAATTATTAAACTAAATTTGTGTACGTACCCGCGTCCTCTGCCAAATTATAGTTTTGTTTTGTAAATTAAGTATACCTATTATTTGCAAAATAATGTCAGGAGTGTCGTCGAAGTATAAAAGAAAAATATCAAGTGAAAATAGATTGTTTCAAGATGAGTGGGAATCTGATTATTTTGTTGTGCCAAATAAAAACACAACGCAGCTACTTGTTTGATATGTCGGGAAAGTATCATATTGAAGAAATACAATATTTCTCGTCATTTCACTTCAAAACATAAAGATTTCGATGAAACGTTTCCTCCCGGATCGTCTTTGAGAAATGAGAAATTGAGTTTTTTTTTAAGCGATCATTGCATGAGCAACAAAATGTTATGTTCGCGGCATTATCACAAGACTCGGCAGTAACAAAAGCATCATATGAAATTTCTTACATTCTTGGTAAGCATATGAAACCATTTACCGATGTGGAAATTGTAAAGGAATGCTTTATTAGTGCTGCTAATATACTTTTTGATAAATACAGTAACAAAAAACAAATAGTATCTGATATAAAAAAAAATACAGCTTTCGGATTCAACCTGCACCAGGCGTATTGAAGACATTTCTAAATTTATTTCCGATGATATATTAAAAAACCTTAGAAGATGCAAGTTTTTCAGTTTAGCATTTGATGCCAGCACCCATATTTTCAGCAACATCGCAGTGCTCGGTGTTTGCTAGATATTGTACAGAAAACAATGAAATTCATGAAAACTTAAAATTACTGTTAATGAAAGGTCAAACCCGAGGCACGGATTACCTTGATACTATTTGTAATTTTTTAGAACATCATGAAATTCATGTGCAAAAAATCGTCTGTTTATGTACAGATGGTTGTTCTTCAATGACTGGATCCGAAAATAGCTTCATTTCATTATTTAAGAAAAAATATAATTGCAGCAATTTAATAACATTCCATTGTATTATCCATCAAGAAAACTTGTGCTGTACAACCAGAAATAGAAGCTGTAATGAAAACAGTTATCAATATTGTCAATTATACAATTATATACGAGCAAAGGAACTGAACCACAGAAAATTTAAAACCCTTTTTGAAGAACTGGGAAGTGAGCACAGCGACGTTTTTTTGCATACCTCGGTGCGATGGCTTAGTAGAGGAAAAGTTTTGGAAAGGTTTTTTTCATTACGCCATGAAATAATCCTATTTTTAGAGTAAAATAATAAAGGGTACCCAGAATTACAAAACGATGAATGGTGGTGTCTTTTAGGTTTTCTGTGCTATTACGGAAAAACTAAACAATCTCAATTAGAGTCTACAAGGCGAAAATAACATAGTGTCCAATATGGCAAATAAAGTGTTTGCATTTGAGGAAAAGATAAGTATTTATTATAATGAAATACAGAATTATATATATAAATACATACATATATATATATATATATATATATATATATATATATATATATATATATATAACAGCTTCACAATTTTCCAACTATTATAAAAACCAGAGAGGACGGTGTTAACATTTCAGAAGAAAACTGCTCCATAATTTCAAATTTTATAATTGCACTATTAAACGAATTTCAAAAAAAGTTTCAAGATCTCAGAAAAATAAAAAATTGTTTGTTACTTGTAGAAAATCCATGGCATTTAAAGACACTAACTATTTCTGAGTTGGCTTCAATTTGAAATTGTAATTACTCGGAGTTGTTTGATGAATTTGTTGATTTTAAAAATGACACCAACCTGGAAGTAATTTTTAAAGAAAAAAGGGAAAAAAGGGAATATGTGGAATTTTAGAGCATTGTTCCCCAAAAATATAAAAGCGTGCAAAGATGTGCCCAAATAATGCTAACATTTTTTGGGTCAACGTATGTGTGCGAATCATCTTTTTCAACGATGAAATACACCAGGAGTGTATATAGAAATAAACTGACAGATTCCCATTCGTATGATATAATAAGAGTAGCATGCAACGACAAGCCAGATATTGATAAAGTTTTAAAAAAATGCTCTCAGTTCCAAAAGTCTCATTAGATATAAGTAAGTAAGCATCTTTATTAAAAGTTCTTTTTTACATTAAACTAAATAATTCATTAGGTTGATATTACTTTTTCATTTATACACCTAATTATTTTTTACTTGCAGCCCGGACTACCGTGACTGAAACGTGTTTATGGGCCCCTATAAAAAAAAAAAGGTTGAGTATGGCTGTATTAGAGCATGTATATATATTTATATTTCATACTTTTCATTTAAATATAAGTGGTTTCGTTATATAAGTGATTTATTTTTATTGATCAAATTTATGAATTAATATAAAGATTATATTGTTATGCATTCGAAATATAGTATTAATATAACAATAATATGTATACAAATATTAATATATAATATTAATATAACAAAGTAAAATTAGAGCGTTTATTTACAGATGTTAATTTTACTTAGAAGAATAACTGTAAAAATAAATCCATAAAAATAGTTTAAAGTAATATTATGCAATATATATTTAATTCAAATAATATTATATTTAATTTATGTAGTTTAAAATGTATAACAAAATAAATGTATACACACTTTAAATTTTTGGTGGTTGTGCTTTAGCCGTTTCATAAATAATCCTGAAAAAGAACGAAAACTGTTTTCACCATTTCCAATGATATATTTAATTTTTCAATTTCACTTTTCATGTACATTATAGGATCCCTTATCCGGTAACCTCGGAACCGAACATATTCCGGTTTTCGGATCGCTGAGGAAAAGTTCAATAATTATTTGCAAAAAATCGCGACACCCCTTCTCCATCCATGAAATAATTTGTGGGAGGAAAATAATAAATAAATCGTTAATATTTTTAATGAAAAATACTCGCACACGCATATATATATAAGCTAAAATTTGCAAAGTGAGATTATTTTTTGCTTACTGATGCAAACATATCGCTAAATTTTTTGTTTTAAATGCTTTGGTTTTTCTGACAATAAAGTTTATTGTACTTTATATACAGACATAATATCGTGTTCCTTAAAAATGATTTTTGTTCGGATAAGTTCTTTCGTTAGTTCTAGACAACGGTCAATGGAAATGTTTTCCGTATTTTCTGTTTCCTCTACATCGGTATCCTCACAACTTGAAGAATCGGTGTCTTTCTTATTGAGCACTTCACTGACGATAGCGTCATCAGTTAACTGAAGTACAATCGGAGAATTTAGGTCCACGTTTAAGGAATCTTGTATAGTTTTTTCATCGATTATTTACTCACTTGAAATGCTTTTGGCATATTCTAACAATTCTTGGATCATTTCTTTTTCTTGTGACACGAGAAAATCAAAAAAATTCCTCGTTTTCTTCTCCCTCAAGAAAAATTGAAAGATGCCAGATATTATGCCAAGCATTCATCAGAGTATTCTTTCTCAAGGAATTCCAGGAATTAACAATACTCCAAAGAGTATTTTTGATCGTAAACCTCTTTTTGAAAATCTATCATTCTGGAGTTGCAGAATTCTAAATATTTTCGGATAAAAGCCGTTTTATACAAGCATTTTAACGAATTTAGAATATCTGCTTCATTGGCTGGATCAAAGATGGGCAATTCGGTGATATAAAGACAACACGTCCTTTTCAAGAGTTTCTGCCTCGGGATACCTTAAAAAAAAAAAAAAAAAAAAAAAAAAATTACAATGTGAAAAATGCCGGTTTTCGGAACATTCCGGTTTTGGGGAAGCCGGATAGTGGATCCTATACTGTATTAAATTTACTATTGATGGCAAATATATAGTACTTAATATTTTTCTTTTTTTTTTTTAGAAAACTAAAAGGCATATGAAAATTATGATTTGAAAAACTATTTCTTTGCTGTTAAGATCCAAACACAAGTATTATAATGACTTAAAATCATAATTTTATAGTGTCAAATATTTTTTAAATTACTTTTCGAAGTTATGGAACTTTTAATTATCCAATAAGACATATGTCCTGTTTGGAATGAAATGTTTAATGATAAAATAATAAATTAAAGATAGAGGACATCATGTAAATAAACTTGGATTTTTTTAAAGGTATTAAAAATAATTAGTGAATTAATTTAAAGATGTGATACAAATATAAGCTCTAATAAATATTAAAGTAAGAAGAAAATCACATTTGATATCTACTTGAAGGAGAATAACTATGTTTATTTAGGAAAAGTCATTTTTTAAAAATATTTATACTGCAAAAGAACAAACTATACAGTTTTGGAATCATTGCAATCCCTTATAAACTACCAAACAAAATAAAAATTTGTGCTTCAAAAAGTTTACCAGTGTTTATAAAAAAAAAAAAAAAAAAAAAAAAAAAAAAAAAAAAAAATTCCTAGTTTAAAAATTTAAGTTTAAAAAGTTAAATTCCTTTCTTTTAAAAGAGAGGAATTGGGATTGTGGCATGTAGATTTACGAACTGTTCGAAAAAAGATTTCGAAATTCCTTTCACAAAAGTTGCATTTATTTAATTATTTGTTTAAAAAAAAAACGAATATTTATCTACTGTTAGGTGCGATCCGATATTGGAGAAAATGTTACAACGTAACACAGAGGGGGGAAGTTAAAAAAAAATGTTTTTGAATTACGGTAAAGCATTTTTATTTCCTAAATTGAAAGCTTTATTTTTTTGATTACAAATTAAGAAATTTAACTCTTTCGTATTTAGGATAATTAGGGAATTTTATATATAAAACCAACTTTTATATACAAGTATAGTTTAACAGTATAATAATTTTAAAATATGATACATTATTGTAACTTAACATTTCAATAAACAAATTGAAAACAATGCAGATCATAAATGAATAAATTATTTCATCAATATAAGTACTTGCGAACTATTAAACTACATCACGAAATAAAAACTTGGGGTTCGATTAAACATTTTAATAAACAAATGCAAAAAACAACAATTACGTAAAAATAGAGAAAAAAATCAATTAATTATAGGTTGCAACCAACAATAAGAAATGATTTATTTAAAAAGCAAAATTGGATGTCAAATTGACATCAAAATAAAAGAAAGTGTTCTCAAAAATATGCATCCATCATGCATGTAAGAAAATGTTCTCTTCTATTGTTTTTTTTACTGTTTTAACCCAAAATATACTTGTAGTGGTGCCATCTGTTGGCACAAACAGTTGTGACTCTCAGCATATCATTCCTTACAAACTAGCACTTCAATGTAAGCGTATATGTATTAAGTAAGTCCCATAAGCCAAATTTCTTGGTGCACTTCTGCACACCTTCGTCAGACTTTTTTTAAAATTTTATTAATTTAATTATCATAATTAAATTAACGATATAACTCATTTCTAAATATGATTTAAACTTTTTTAAGTAAAAGCTACTGATAATTTAACATTCTTTAGAACCTTATCAAAAATATACTTGACTGATCATCACATTTATGAATAAATAAAAATCAGAAATGTGATTCTAATAATTTATTTAAATTAAGTAAATTTTAGAAAAATATTTCTTTTTTTTTCCATTTATGCTATATGAAGATGCATTTGCGTTAGACGCTTAATTTGGTTGATTTCAGTATCCATTAGTATGATATTTTAAAAAAATAAAGGAATAAATTAAAATATAAAAAGTGTATATAATTAAAAAAAGAATAAATCATGTTCATGCATTTACATTTTTGTGCACATACATTTATTTCCGATGTAAAAACTTTCTAAATATCTCTTTATTCAACTTTAAGCTGGTGCTCTTTCTACCAGTTTTAATGTACATTTATGCTAACAAAAAGTGTTAAAAAAAATTTCTTAATAAGTACTGATTAAGAATTATACACATGAAATTAAGGATTACATAAGTGGATGACTTAAAAAAATTAACAATATGAACTATGCTTAAAAAACAGCACAGATATTATTTCTGATTATGACTAAAATGTAGCAAATACGTTTATTTATAAGAAATAAAACATTTCAATAAAAAAAAAAATTTCGCATTTCTGTAAGTTATAAAGTACCATCATATAGAATCATTAGCAAAAGGAAGCTTAGAATAAAATAGAACAATAGTAATTATAAAAAGTATGCAAATATCATTAGTCTCCATACTAAGCTTACAATGTTTGATGAGTCGATCAACAGCCAAAAAATTAAAAAATAAATCACCATTCTTCTATTACGGAGTTTTTCAAGTTTATAAGAGTATTTGAAGGTGAGAAAAGTAAACATTCAGCACGACTCAGAAGATTTCCAAAGATTCTAATGAGATTTAAATTGAAAGAGTGCGCCAACCTTTACACACAGTTATTCCCGAGAGCATTATATATGTTCGTTGAAAATGATAGATCTATTGGGACTTTCAGTGCTGCCGATTCAATGGGCGATATTTCTTATCAATATGTATAGCAGCATTTTATTTGCTTGTACAAAGGAGGTGCAATATTTAACTGAACAATGGAGGTCAAAGACTGCAATATGATACTGTACAGTTGGCATAGAACTATTTATATATCTGTGCAAATTGGTGCGATATCCCAAAGAAATTCCTATGCAGATCACGATTAGTCTTGTAAAATATATATTTTTACATGACTTTTTAACATTCTTCGTGGATCATAACATCACAATTAATTTAAAAGCATTTAATTGTCTTTAGGCATTTTTAAACAAAATAAAATCAGTTTCTACGGAATGTTTCGTTCGTGAACAAACGGTTGATTTCAGCCACCGCCTGGTGACATCACAAGCAAGTGGTCTGGCTTTGAATTGCGAATTGAAAATTAATAAAGTTTGAATTCTCACCTATAAGATTCTTAGAACTTATTGAACTTAACTCTTTCATTAAATATTAATGATAATAAATTTAAGAGAAACTTCAGATGCAAGAACAAAAATTCCACCATTAGTTTTGAAAGAATTTTGTGGTTAATATGAAAAGCTCGGCTCCTTTAAAATTTATTTGATGATTTAAAATTTCTAATAACACACTCATTTAAATTCATCTCAAAAGCTGTATTTTGAAAACTTGTTTGACACACGATGCTTAACAATTAGATAGTAACTTTAATGGTTTGTTTCTCTATTTAATTCCTTAGTTACTAGATATGATAAAAAGGGCTTAATTATTGATATTCATTGTCAAACAGCTTTAAATTTAAAAAAAATCAATTCTAAAATGCTAAAGATATTAGAAGAATGAGTGTGTTAAAAACAATTTACGCTCAATAAAATTTTAAATTACTTTAAGAATAATTTATCCGAGGTTCTTCAAATTAATATTCTAAATCAAATACTGAAATGAGAATCAAAAAAGAATTTTGAGTTGTCACATAAATCTAAAGATATCCCTACATTTGAAGAATTTATTAAATTCTTAGAGCAAAGTGCATGAGTCTTATTGTCTATTAACAGAAATATGACGGCTTGTGACAAGGTTTAAGAATTGCAAATCCCTAAACATACTAATTTATATATATATATATATATATATATATATATATATATATATATATATATATATATATATATATATATATATATATATATATATATAAAGATTATTTTGAAGAAAATTTGAGACTATTTTCTTCAGAGGGACTTGGAATAAAAGATAACTTAATTTTACATGAAAAAGATAAAGCTATGGAAATTTTCAATAAAATTCAATTTAAAAACACTCGTTATGTGGTTGAACTTCCTTTTAGAAAAATCTTATGAACTTGCAGACAATTATTCCCCATCAAATCAACATTTTAACAATTTATGAAGAGGTTCAGCCATGAACCAGAATTATATTTAAGATACAGTGAAATTATTTATAATTATTTGAATCAGGAAATAAAAATAATTAAACTTAAAGTGGACAAAAAGGACTTGGACAGAACTGCCTACTATCTATTGTTCTTTTTTCTTCACAGTCATATGCAGTAAAGTGTCTTGTACAAGAATTAGGGAAAGAGAAAATTCCTGGGATGATTTCTTGCCATCAAATATTGAAAAGGAATGGGAAAAAAAGAGTAAACTACTACTCCTTTTAGAAAATTTCAGAATATCTAGACTGGCTCTTAATTCTGCTTCCAGAGAAGTTATCATAGAATTAGATAGTTTTTGTTACGCCAGTAAACAAGCATATGGAGCAATTATTTATCTGAAAATTAAAAAAAAAAAAAAAAAAAAGGATGAAACATCAAAAATAAACTTTTAACTTCGAAAAGTTACCGGTACCTTTGAATTGTATAATTTTACCACTATTAGAATTAGTGGGAGCTTTACTTGCAGCTCCATTAACATCGAAAATAAAAAAGATAATAAATCTTGAAAGATCTACTGTATTGAGTATAATTAGACAGAATCTAAAATAACTCTTCTGGATCAAGAGTAAAAATGCGATAGAAACAATTTGTTTTAAATCGAGTCAATGAAATAACCACTTTTACAGATTTGGGTTTCTGGCATCATTGTGCAAAAGATAATCCTGCTGATCTTCTCCCTCGTGGGATGACTGTTTGATGTTTGGTTGATAGTTCCAGGTGGAGGACAAATCTTGAATTTTTGATGGAATCAGAATTTCCAGAGACTTTACTGTCCTTGGTTTCAGAAATTGATTGCTTAGTCAGAAAGGGAAAAGGAAACATAACTAAGAGAAGCCAAGTGTTTTTTCGCCTGAGGACACTATCTACATTGTTTTATTGTCTGAAGAACTCCTAGATCAGTCATGTTAAAGATACGGCCCACGGCCCGCATCCGTTTCCGGGCCGTATCAATACGACTCGCAATCGCAATATGTCACAGAAAGAATGTTTTTTATTGAACATTTAGACTTCACTCGATTAAGAGTTTAAGAAGATTTACGAGAAGACGTGGCAAATGTTCTAAAATTTATATTGACAATGCCATTAATTTTGTTGGATCAAACTCTAAAGAAACTCTACAAAATAATTTTTCTGATGAGATTTTAGCTAATTATTTTACTTCTGAAGGTTTAAATTGAAATGTTATTCCTCCAAAATAGCGTCATTTTGGAAAACCTTGAATTCGGTTAAAAACCATCTTAAAAGAGTTATTGGTAATTTTCATTTTACTTTTGAGGAAATGAAAACTATAACTATTCAAATAGATGGGATTTTGAACAGTCACCCTTTTTGTCCTCTTAGTGGTGATTTTGATAAGCTTGGTGTTTTAACTCTAGGTCAATTCTTTATAGAAAAATCGATAACATCTATACCTGTGCCTTTTCTGATTGATATAAATGACTATCGCTTAAGTCGGTGGCAAAAAACTACAAAAATTGTACAATTTATTTGGAAGAAATGGAAGACTGATTATTTAAACACATTACAAGCACACACAAGATCAAAATGGATAGTTGCAAAAAATGATTTAATGATAAGTCAAATGGTATTAATCAAGGAAGATTGTTTACCTTTAAATACTTAGATTTTAGGAAATACAGAGGTATGTCGTGGAAAGGACGAAACAGGTAGGAAAATTAGCACTATGTTGGGTGAATTTAAAGGAGCAATTACTTAAATAGATATTCTACCTACTGAAAATGTAAACTTACATATGCTTTGTTATTTTATTATTTCATATGAAGTTTCACCTTTATTGTATTATTTCATTTGTATATATTTTTAATTTTAAAATTGTGTATGTCAAGTTCTTGTATGTTGTTATTTCCTGTTTATGTCAAGTTCCTGCTTGTGAACATTGGAAGGGCGAGCGGAATGTTGGCGCTTCAACTGCGCCTGAGCTGAGCGTTGAAACGGCAGAAGGCACTTGTTTGCCAAGCAGAAAGGACGTAGGTAACCAATTTTGGTAAAACGACACCTACAATATTATATTAAAATTCCTGCATTAATGTTAGATTGCTTTTTATTTGTGCTATTTGTAAATAAATGTTGTGTCTATAACAACTGGTTCGTACTATTCTTCCTTATAAATAATGTGATCTGTTTATTACTAGCATTTAAAAAATACGAAAAGGCAGCATTTCTCCAATAAATTAGGGAATCCCAAATTTTATTAACTTCAATTTTCCCTTCCAGTGTTTTCAGAAGGTTGAATGAATTGTGCATAAATTCCATTTTAAATATAGATATATTCTATGAAGGCGATTTGAAGAAGCTTAAAAAATAAGTACGAGTAGATGAAAAATGAGCAAAAAGATTTGACAAAAATGATCAGATTTTACTGGTACAAATTTTAACTACAAATATAAACCATGATATACTATGGCTATTTAAAAGAAACAAAATATATCTATAAATTTTAATGCATGCTTATTTTATTGTAAAAAACTTTTGATAAACAAAATACTGGTATTACCTTTATCTTCATATGTTAGGTTTTTCAAAAAAATATTTTTATAATATGGAGTTGGACACTAAAATAACCAAAACCTATAAGATCATGCATACAAATTTTCAAGAAAAGCAAGGCACTAAAAAGTAAAGTAAATTAAGCACAAGTAAATTCTCTCTCTCTCTCTCTCTCACACACACACACACACGCACGCACATATATATGTCTGTTTTCAATTAAATAGCAAGCAGCTTAGTAATTAAAAGTATATCATGCAAATAAATTTTTTTGCAACTGCAATTAAGCTAGGGATTGAACCGTATTTTAAATGAAGAGTGAGTTTTAAGATTCCTAGCATTTATAATTATTATACTCAGTATATAATCAATGCTTAAGCCTAATCATATCTCGAAATACGTTTTGTAATTTATAGTAATATAGTTACAAAATCTGCTAAGATGTATTAGATAATAATTACATGATGTATATAGTAGCAGTTGTAAATCAAATGTTATTAATGAAGAGAAATGCACAAACGCAGAAGCAAAATCTTTAATTATTTTGAAAAACAACTCTAATCATGTGGTTTCATTCGAAAATAATTTGAGCTCCTTATTTTAAAATTGTTAATTTCATTATCAATACACCAAAAACAAAATTAAAAAGAAACTGGTATTTTCCAGTTGCAAAAAACTTTCTTGAAAAAAGTAAATATATTATTTTAAAACGGACAAAGTAATAAATAAATATGTTAAATTATTGTGTTGGTATTATTCAGCAAAAAATGGCCAGTTTTTTCTGTTACAAATATGTTCAAAATGTAGTAGTGCTTTAGCTTAATTTTTTTAAAAATAACTCAATTTTTGTAAAAATTACAAATACTATTTATTTATTATTTTATGAGCTGTATTTACTTATTCTTTCTATGCAACTGTAGAGAAAAATAACATTTGCACGAGTAAATTTAATAGTTTGTTTAATTTAGAATGTTGATTCCCGGGAGAATATGGAATGATATATGAAATAATTTTAATGATAATTTAAAAGAGTAGGCTATTAAATTATTTTAAATGTTATATTATATAAAATTGAATGCATGATATAAATGAAAACTTATGCAATTAACATTTTATAAAACAGTAGAGAAAGATTTATAAAGTTTAAATTGAAACTGGAAGTAAAATATGAAATAAGATAATTTTTTTTTTATATTATAATATATTTTATGGAAACAGATTTACTGTCATAATAAATTCTAAATGAATTCATCAACTCATTTTAAACAGGTTTCCAGTTAGAATATTTTAGTGACTAACAGCCAAAAGTATTCCCTGCAGATAATTTACATATATTTAATAACTGGAAAAGTCACTGATCTTAAAATGAGCATACATTATCCCTGCTATAAACATTTTAAGTTACCATTTAAAATGTAAACTGATAATATTTAGAGAACAATATTTATCAACAAATTATAATTAACCAACATGATCTTTAATTATAATATTTAATATTAAAGAAAACAAGATTTAAGAACCTCATTTTCTTTTATTATGCTTTTATACATGTATATGCAAACATAAATGAATTCGAGCTCAATCAGCTGATTGCACATTCTGAAGAACTTTCTTTCACTGAAATTAACTTGTAAATGCAGTTCAATCATTGGTCCAAATATCACTTTTATAGAAGAAAAAACAAAGAATTCTTTAGATGTTTATCAAAGGAAAATTATATAAAAAATACAAAGTATTACAATATGACTAGCATGAAGCATACATATTTAATGAGATCTTTCAATAACAAAATATTTTCAAAGATAAATTCAATATTTATTTTGAGGTTTGCTGTGCAAAGCATTTTAAATAAAATGCATTGCCTGCAAAATCATTGTAATAAATATCATTTAAAGATTTCACATAATAAAAATCCATATTGTAAGAAGAGATTATAGATTATTACAAAAAACATAGACAATGATAAAATCCTTTATGCTGAAAGAGAGAAATCATTTTTAACAAAATATTTCTTAAATCATGAAAAATGATTATTAGTGAAAATAAAATTTATATTTATCACAAATTAAAATTATAAATGTTGTTGATAGTACAAGAATAAATACATAACTTTTCATGAAGGAAAACAAATCCATTATTTGAAAATTGGGCATTAATTATAAATAAAAATACTTAATATATATTTTTAATTTCTTGAAAGTATTTTAAAAATAAAAAAAAATAAAAGAAGCTTAAAATTTTACACAATAACATTAGATTGTCCAGTGCCTTATTTAAATTTCATTCCATCAAAAGATTTATTGGAAAAAATTATTAAAAAATAAAAAAAAATCATTTGAAATTTATATATAATTATTTTATCATTTCTTAAATTATTTGATAATTTAGCTCTTGCTTCAGTAGTTCAATTTTTGCTTAGTTATTTAACACTTGTAATTATATAATTTATCTGAACCACAAAAGATTTTCAATTTAAAAAGATTCCATCTATGATTTAGTAAAAATTGAAAAAATCGTTTTAATTCATTTTTCATTATTTTTGTCTTAGTTTAGTTTTTAAAAAGAAACTGCAAGCAAACAATAGCAAACTGAAATATGTTTAGTTAGAGAGTTATTATTTTTTTTTTTAATTAAAAATGACTAAAATATGTTAAGCAAATTTAATAAACATAGATAAAAATTTGAAATTTATTGCTTTAATATTTTTGAGCCTTTTTGTATTTCATTGCATTATAAAAGTGAATTGCTTATTTAGAAACAAAAATTAATACTTTATAGCTTAAGATTTGTTTTGAAAAGATTTCTTGTTTGGTCATTTAAACTACTTTCACTACTTTGCTCATTAAGTATTTCTACTAGTTTTATACTAGTTATTGTGCTCATGAATAATAAAATATAAGTAGTTCATTTCAAAGATAAATAAATATAAGTAACAAATTATGAAAGTATAAATAGTTTTTGAAGAATATAATATTCTTTTGCAAATATTTTGTTAATTGAGCAGTTTTTATGCAAAGCACTTAAGTGAATATATGTATCTAAAAAGTAATTTTACCTCTTTAACCATTATTTTTAAATAAATAATTTTTTCTCAGTAGCTGTAACAATATTTATAGAATAAAAAAAAATTTAAAATGCTACAACTTAAATAATTTTTAACATTATAGATACATGAAAGGAAAACAATTATAGAAAGATGAGGTTAAAAAAGGTTTATTGTGACTTACTATAGTAAGTAATGATAAATGTGAACAAAATAATCCTTTTAGAAGATGAATAAATAAATTTTAAATAAACAATAAAAGAATTATTAAAATATGTTGATAAAGTAATAATGAAATGCATAACTAATTTTTGCAGCAAACAAAAAGAAAAAAAAATTCATGCACAAAAATTAATGCACGACATGATCAACAGTTAATGCACATTAGTACATGATTATCAATTTTCCTTTCTCCCACTTTGATTAAATATTAAATTATACAATTAAAAATTTGCATATTATCTTATATATTTAAGATAATATAATATACTTTTGAACACTCATATAAATTTTAAATAGATCTTTGTAATAAGGTAAATTTCATTTAAAAGCCACATTAAAACACTGATAAATTTTATAATAAAATACTATATCAACTTTTCACAATAGATCACATTCAAGTTACAGCATTGCATTAAGGAAATAACACATTTTGCAGCAGGAAACAAAAATAGAAATTTTTAGAATTTGGCAAAATGACCAATAAACTTCACAACCTTAAAGAATATTTCTCCCAATTGCACTGATTGTTCTGCACACTTTAAAAGCATACAAAAATCAGACTATACAAAATAACTAATAGGAGAGTAAAATTTTATAATACATGAAATTAATAATAGTGTACACTAAGACTATTTTGCAATTATGAAGCATTACATAGCCTATGAATATGATACACACACAACTTCATGCGGTAAGCTCATGCATTCAACCAATGCAAAGCAACATCGAGTTATAATTCTAAGCAATAACATTTATAAAGAGTTATATTGAGAAATACCACTTGAATTAGGTCATAAGAAAAATTCAAAAATGTTCCTTTACAAATTGTTTTATGATTCAACACATTCCAAGTGATAAATATTAAACATGAAATTTAAATTTGTTAACATTACATATATTGGTGGAACTGAGAAAAAACAAAATATGTTCAACATTGTAATAGACAAATAATATGCACTTTATTTACAATCACGAAGTATGTTTCTTGCATAGCTTATACTTTTCTTTGGCACATTTATTTACTAAAGTGAACGAAATATACACAAAAAGGAAGTAGACTTCATAAAAAAAAAATTTTTTTTTTAAACATAAGGTATAAAATTTTACACCAAAACTGAAATATATTTTTAACACACAATTCATAAGTTACATATTTATGAAGACATTTATAATAATAATAAAAAACAGCTGTTCAAGCAATATTTACATATTTTTGTATTCTTACTCAATGTACTTTCAATACAAGCCTTTTGAATAAACCAAACTAAAATGTATATAATTTAAATATAAATTATGATAAAAAATTTACCAACTAAATAAATGAAATATACACAAACTCCATCAATTAATAATTTTTAAGAGCTAAACACGCACTTTTGTAAAGCTCACACTACTGACAGCAAAATGTAAGTACATTAGTGCGGAAGTGAAATATGCTGTCTATTGAATCCATTCTAATTCATGGAGTTCTTAAATTGCAAAATTGAATCTAAAAGTGTGCAAATAGCTATACAAAAAGCACTTGGCAGGTAAGTTTGTCACAGCATTTTCTAATTATTTTCACCATTTCATAAGTTAATTTCTTGTAAAAGAATATCAAAATAAAATATATAAATAATAAAAAGATTAAACGAAAACATTTGATACTTTTAAAGAGTTAAATAATTAAATATAAAAGCAGCACAAAACAGACATATCTAATGACAAAGATGAAAGAAAATCCTGTGTCCAAATAGCACCCGCATATCACAAATAAAAACAATTCAATGACATTCTTAGAATTCGGAACTACAATTATAATCAGTTTCACTTTGAATAAGGAGATTGTTTTAGTGCACCTATTTATATCATGTATGTGTATACTTATTCAATAAAGTTTGTTTTGATACATTCATTTCAAGTGACATGAAAAGATTTAAGCACTCACTTGAGAGAAGAAAATCATGGGGGCATTTTACTGAAATTATTTACTTAAATATTTAGGTATATTTCACCCCATTTTCTTATATAAAACAACAAAACAGCTTATTACTTTTTCTTCATACTGAGAAACTGGGTATGGTGACATTTTTTCAGGCATTTACTTCATATATTTCTCAAAATATAAATATTTTTGGTTTTTAACGCTGTACTTCACTTTAACCTTTTGTGAACACTCATGCAATTTAACATATGGGCATAGTTTATTTATAAAAAAAGTTTATACACATACAAGATTAGGCATGTGAATCGAGGACTTCTGCTGAAATATTTGAACTTTCTAGAAATTCCTCTCATGGTAGTGTGAAGGGCAAATGGTCATCAGAATACACCAGTTTTGTTACAATCATCAAACTTATTAATTCAATCAAAAGAGCTACATGAGGTAAAGCTAATGTTCCCACTGATCCACATTCAGAGCTATTCTCCTGCAGATAACAATAAAGATAAAATTTCAAGATTTTATAGGAACCAAAGTACATAGTAACAAACAGAAATTATAATGTAAAAAAAGAAATTATAATTTTAAAAATATATGCAAACTAGAGCAAAAGGTGCAAATAAAAAAAATGAAATAAGAAATTTAGTATAATTGAATAAAAATGCATTACAGTGAATAATTTTATAATAAAATCTCAATTTTATATTTTTAAATTTATTTCTTTTTAAATTCTTATTTCTCTTTCTATTTAAAATGGGCAGATTCTAGATTAGATTAAAATGAAATTAGACAATTTTAATTCAACTGACTTTTAAAAACTAATTTTAAGTACTTTTTGCTTAAATCAAACACTTCCCATTCCAAAATTTAAGTTCAGAATATTGGATGCAAAATATTTATGTAAATCTGACATTTCACACATATATCAAATAATGAAAGTACTATGGATATTAAATTAATACAGAGTTAATTAAAACTTAATATTTCAGGGCAAATATGTTTAAAGAGTTAATTAAGGAAGTTATTCTGAAAGTTAAATTCTCCAAATCTGACAAATCTGGGAAGTTACAAAATATAGATATTATAGTAAAATTGTCAAAAATACGTTGTTATGAACGTACATTATTCAATATATGTAATAAGTACTATAATGAACAGCACAAATAGCTAAAATATTATGAAGGTGATAGAATAGTGTGTAAACAATAATATTCACTAAGAGTATCAGTTAAAATAACTTAGGCATAACTTAAATGGAATGATTTTTTTTTTATATTCTGCCATAATTATTTGGAATAGCTTTTCTTGATGTTCTTTTTCATCATTTTTTTTTAAAAACTGCAATATATATTTTGATTACTTTTGACTTATTCATAAACAAACATTTAAAAACAAAAGGATAAATATTATCATTTCCTTCTATAACTAGGTAAATATTAACTTATTTGAATATTATATACACATGTGTAAAAATAAAATCTACTGAGATTTTATAAATATATTTATCTTTTAAATAAAATTACCTAAGTAGAATTTAAATTTAGAGTATGGAAACATAATTTAATCAAAATAATATTTCATAATACTATGAATCAATAATTTTGATGACTTCATATGTTGGAATACTTCATGCAAACAAAAGTAAACAACTATACTCTTCATACTCACATCTTGACTAAAATAATAACAGTTGTCAGGTCTTCTACGATACCTCAATGGGCGATCACAAGGACTTTTTTCAGAGCTGAGCACTGAAAAATTAAAATTATTGAAGAAAGTCATAAGAAGAAAATGGATATTAATATGAACCTAAATTCAAATTATAATCCAATTAAAAAATGTGTTTCTACAAATGGTTATCAAAATAATAAAAATACCAGTGAAAAAACTAACATTTTTGAATGCACTTCATAGGTATAGAAATATAATAGCTACCAATTTATTTTATAAATAAAAATATAAATTCTGGTAGTTTATCAAAGTTCTGTAGGTCTTGGGATTTTTTCAACAGTGTAGAATAACAGACTTCTCAAACTTTTATAGAGGCTCTATTGTATTAATCCACTGACTGGAGTAAGTGCAACCAAAATATCCTAGCTTTTAAGAATTTCTAGAAGTCCAGTGTATAGAGTAATGAAGCATGACAAGACAAGCTCTGCAAAGAATAATAGTGCATGTAAAGAGAGGCTCAGTGAAAGACTCAACAGGTCTCAACAACAAGATGCCTGGCAACTACTGAAACAAATAGTGTCTAAAAAAGAGCAACAAAAGTGACCACATGGTTCAACCAACATAAATACTTGCTACGGTATCAATCAATTACAGTTATCTGACGCCTTCATAAACAGAACATTCACAACAGAGCAGCAATTCCTAATACACTTGCCCCCACAGTTGTGTCACTTGCACAAAACTGGTAAATTGATAAGCAGAAAAAATTAATATGGTGAGTTGAATTATCTTTCACATTTTTTCTTTAACAAGATGTGTAGATGGATTCCAAGTGTTCACTCAAGAATATGATCAAGATTGTCTCCTTCCATCTGTCAAACAGATGGGTTTGTCATGATATGGGCAGCCAAGTCAGTTTTCTGCTGGATTCTAAAAGAAAGGCTCATTAGGGAGACGTTTAGAGAAATTTTAACAGACTAGATTTATCCTACAATGCAAATTTGGTGTACTGAAGATAACACACAGGTCTATGTAGCAGAACTCCTTCAATCATGGTTTAATGAACACAAGGATGGAATTAAACATCTACCTTGATCTGTACACACATTCCCCCACTCTCTATATAATTAAATATTATGGTCAAATTTATAGCATTCAACATGGAATCGATATCTTAAGACTCTTCTTTAGATTGATGGAATATTTGATATCAATGCTATGATAGAATCGATATCTTCAAACTGGCATTTCCTCCAAAACTTTCTGAATACCTTTATGAAGAATATTTCTCTAAGCACTATTCCAGATATTAGACCATAATGGCATAAATGAATTCTTAGTTGATTCTAAGCTGTATTACATGGTCAAAGATGATCCTACATCACACACTAATAAAGAATTCCAAATAAATTTAACTTATTTCTATTATTTTGATAACCACCTGTATTTGCTAATACAATTGAGATGTGTATATACATAAATGTAAATAATGTGATCCTTCAGCTACCAGTCCCATTAGTGACTTTTGATGATCAAAGAATCCTCTTTAGATTGACATTCAGCTATATATGACAGTTAGATAATTAATATGCATGTGATCATTATATTAATATAGTGAAATCAAGATATATGCAGCTCTCAGATATTATGAAGAAAATGATAATTTAAATGCTAAATTTTTTAGAGGAAGGATAGAAACTGTCTCCACTAAATAGTAAAATAATTAAAATTTATAAAATATCTCTATTTTCAGATTTTTACTTTCTACCTTGCACCAAAATAATCCAAAATAATTTTTCTTAAATAAACTGTAGAACAAGAATGACCAAGTAATAGATATTTAATATACCATATAAATCAGAATATTTTTTCTCCTTCTACATTTTTCTTATAAGGGATTGAATTTTTAAAATATTTTAAGCAATAGAATAAATATGAATTACTTACAAGCAAAATTTTTTTACATTGATATTTAATTAACCATGGTATACAAAAATGACTAGTTAAGGAAATACTTATATTAAATTCAAATAATCAAACCATAATGAAAAAATTTGGTTTACCCTCTTCTTTGGCTTGTAAAAGAGTTGGAACAGGATCACAAAAAAGAGGTGAACAGGGCCTTGCAGTTACCAGCAGAACTATATTCATTTGACCTACTTTAGCCAGTGAGTAATGTCTGGAAGAGATATGGATATATCTTACACAAGGATCACACTATTGCAAGATTCGTATATATGATATTATGTTATTAACCTTACCTCGTACAATTATTGCAGAATATTTCACCACTGTTGCTTCTACCCCATCTACCCCAGTAATATTGAGCTTCATGCGTGTTACAAGTAGTCTCGTTCGAAAGCTCATAAAATTCAGGCAATGCTTCAGTTCTAGGAAGTTTCCATAGGGAAAATAAACTGAAAAAATAAATAAATATAGAATAAAATTACCTAAAAAAAAGTATATAAAAATAATAAAAATTACTCCTATGAATAATTTTAAGTTACCTTAGGAACCAATACTTTAAATAGGACCTGAAATAAAAAATGCAAAAATATATAACTAAATATCACTAAAATATATATATATATATATATATATATTAGTTATATTTCATTAAAAATTATCTCTCCACTAAATTGTTTTCATTCTTTTTTAAATAAATATACTTTTTGAGGCAATTTTAACTAAAAATTCACAGATAAAAATGTTATATATATATATATATATTTGATGGGGTAATCAGTTTTTATAATATGTATGCCAGCAGGATATCATTTAAAGTAATATACAGGTAATAAGAGTACAGTATCCTTTTTTAATTTTCCCTTCTGTCATTCTTACTTATTAACCACTATTTATTTGCCTTTTGCATCAAGTTATGAGTATTGAATTTCTAATAATGCAACTCAACATAACCTATAAATATATATATGGACATGGGATTGCAAATTCGATAGTATTCAATTAATTTTTTTATCATCTTTTTCTAATAGCTGAAATCAAAATTATTGAAAACCTTTGATTTAAAAATCAAGAAATTAATTTATAATTTTAAACTTATAACAAGTTTATCACATTTAAAAAAAAAGTATAAAAATAATCACTGCATAAAGTAAACAAAATTGCTAATTTATTCTTTAAGTGATTCATGATGTTTTCTGAAAATATTACTTCATCATCTACTTCATTTGTATTTAATATTCAGTTAATAGTTAAGAAAATTATAAATTGTATAAAAAAATTTGCTGGAAAAGCAATAACATTTATCATCTGTAAATAAAAATATGGCAATACTAATGACATAAAAATGAGAGAAGATATAAAGTTCAAGAGTCTCCTTGTAAATTTATTTATTTCTAATTGAATATAAAAGATAAACATTTTTAAAATTAATTTTTGCTGCTGAAAATTTTAAATGGCATACAGTAAAAAGTAGGCAAACACAAATGTTGGCCATAACTTTATTATTTCTTTCATGTACATACCAAGCAAACGTCTCATAGCTATTTATTATTTTTTTTGCATTAGTACAGAACACTTCATCACATTTCTTTTTATCTTCTAAAAGCAATTTATAAAAAAAATTATGGTTTAAATTTGCATGGTATTATAGAAAACTTTAAACCTAAATATGTGAATTGAAAACATAATTTCCTTAAAAGATTTTTAAGGATCAAGCAATATTATACATACAAATTGATTTGAAAATCCTGTTGATTAAAATTAAAGTTTTTTATTACCTTAAGCAAATTAGTTTTATTTACCTTTAAAACCAATCTTTTTTATTCTTTTTTTAAATGAAAAAATCATAAATTTATTTGATGTACAATAGTAAACTCTACTAAATAGTTATAGAAGTTCCTTGTTCCCTTTATGTTTTAACCACTAAAAAGGTAATTAAGTGTTTACTAATAATCACTTTTATTTCCTGAAAATAGGAAAAAACAAACAAATGGAAATAAAAATCTTTAAAAAAATTTTAAAATATCTTGTACACAGTAAAGTTTCAAATAAAATTAATTTTGAATGAAATACATTGTAATAGTTAAAACTAATAAAAATTAACCTTATAAAAATAAGACTTAATATAAAAAACTTACCAGGCCGAATAATCAAACAGCCAACCAATTTTTAAAGCAGCAATTGTGGAATGGAAGGGCTGAAAAGGATATTGCTAAATTCAGTAATTTTTATTTTTCAAAAAAAGATATAGACTGTAGCTTTACCATTTATTTGTAACGGTAAGTATTACAAATTATAACGCATAAATACTGGTGACCACATTCTGCTTCAACAAATTCCAAAAAAAGTTCTGATTTTATGTAAGTAATTTTTTACTGTAACTGTTAATCAATATTATTGGTAAATAAATGGATGACAGTATAAGATGGCCATATTTTTAATATGAATTACTTATTTTTTAATATTTATAATGATTTATTGCTTTACAAATTCAAACACATAATGATTAAAGACATATACTAGATTAGATGAAACTTGAGAATAAAGTTACATTGAGCTATTTAAAAATAATTCAAAACATTTTCTAAAAACAAGGATTTAAAATAATTAACAAATTTAGAATATAATACAGAAATTAATTAGGATTTACTTAATCTGATATACTGAACTAATAAGAAAACACACAGCAGTGAGGGACTATGTAGTAATATAATCTAGTAAATGTCTTTCATTAAATAAATTATACAATTATTAGATATAACATTTTTTAGGTGTAAAATATGCTTGATCAGATACCTTGCTTAAGGAGGCATAGAAAATAAATAAAATGTATTAACACAGATAAGAATAATTATAATCCCAAAAGAATCCATATTACATTTATTACTTCTTTGCCTCAAAGTGTTTAAAGGAAACTAAATGGAGCAAGAAAATTTAAGATCTAGATGAGAAATACAAGTATTTAAAAAACTGCATTCAAATCAGAGTATTATGCAAATGAATATTTTTGTAAAAAATTGACTCAAAATCTAATCATGCATACAAATTTTTGCTTAATCTTAACTTATTCTTCGATTTAAAAAAAAGGTATATTAAATGGTTGAATCCATACAAATAAAAAACGAAGTAATATTCAAAATAAATATTCAAGTTATATCCATTATTTAAATATTAAAATCTTTATCACATGTTTCAATTTATTAAAAGCAACAAACTTGTATTTCATAAATATTTGTTAGGATTAATTTATTTTTATCATTTAAGAGGCACATTTGAAACATTATTTTGCTAAGCATTTGGCATATTACAACAGATTTGTTGAGCAACTGGAAGTTTCATAAACTCCATTGTATTTACTTTTAGTGCTTTCAGATAAAAGAGCTGTATATTTGTATTTCTTAAAAAAAATTTGAGCAAAACTTCTAAATAATGAAAATTAGTAAATTTATCATAAAGTTAAAAGATAATATTTTTTGAATTGATAATGATTACAACTGTATTAAATATGGATAATATTTTATAATATCAGCATTAAAAAATATAAATATTTGAATTTTTCAATTTATGATAAAACAGGAATTATTATGATCTTAGTAATAAATACAATTTTAAAGAGGAAAACATTTTGTATGTGTGCATATATCTAGAAATGTAATGTTCTGAGCATTTAAGTGAAACACTCATCTGCTTTCAATTTTTAAGAACTCGATGATAAAAAAAATTGTAATATGTTTGAAGTATATTTAATTTTTTCCAAATCAGCAAATAGATATAGAGAAACCAAAGTGAGAAGATTTCTTCAATCATAGAAATTTTTTTATGAATATTTACTCGCATGTTTTATAATATATGAACAATTGTGAAAAATAACTAAATTAAGCTAACAATTAAAATATATGATGGAAATACATAATATGTTATAAAAAGATTAAATATAATTTCTATGCTACATAAAAATCAATTATTAAAAAATTATAAGATTTGGAAAAAAAAAATTATAAATAATATTAATTAAATGCTAATAATGACAAGATCTGGACAAAGTTGATAAGAATGGAATTACATGTGGAATGAATATAAACTGTACAAATCATGTTATGAGAGCTCATAGTTACCAATGTTAAACATGCAATAAGAAATTAACATTCAAATTATTGTAAATCTTTTTGAAATTAAATGAGAATAAATAATTTAATTTACAAAAAAAAAAAAAAAAAAAAAAAAAAAAAAAACACTTTTTTTGTGGCTGGATCCAAAATAACATGAAAAGGTAAGCATGCTGAATCTCAGCTTTAGTACGAGTAAAAAAAGTCAAACGTTCTTCCAATAACCTCTCTACAGGTTGATGAACTTCCTACAGCAGTTAACTTGCATTTTATTTTATATTCTTTTCAGTAATTTAAATTATAAGTGTAATGAAACATTGAAATTGAACTATCGAAGTTGGTAAAAGTGTTTTTTAGTTTTCTGATTCAAAGATGTCAAATCTAGTAAAAAAATGGTTACCAGGAAAAAAAATGTAAAATTAAAAAATTTCATAAAAAGCCAGATTATACTCAATTTAAAGAAAATACTCAGAATATTTTAGCTAAAAAGTTTTTCCTTTCTTAATTAGCAAATACTTATAATATTTCAGATAAAAATATATTAAATTAAAAAATTTGTTGCTAAGAGCAATACAATTGCTTAAGTCACTTAATTATTTCATTCAATGTAATACAACATTGTAAATGCAAACATATTTAAATCTAGCAAGTTTTACTTGTGAAAAACATTACTAATTTCATTTTTACACGAAAAAAAATAGGTGAGATAAAATATAAAATTTTATCTCACCCACAACGTATAATAAAATTAATAATAATTTCCAAGTTAGATATTTTTCTTTTCATCAACATAGTTCTTATAAAAGGCATAAAATTAAAAATATTAAGTTCTAAACAATTATGATTCTTTCTCAGTTCCATTACACATAAAATGGGTTGATCGATATAATCTTTTACAGAACTCAATTGTTGTAGAGTATTTTTTGTAGTGTTCAAAAAAACGTGTTTGTTTAACCATATTGAGACATTTTTCTCATAATTCATAAAATTTTAAGATAGTATTAAGGAATGGGCAAAATTCACAACAAAACAAATTTGCTTATAATTAATCAAGTATAACTGGTTATTAAGATGTTGAATCTTACAATTGCTGAAGTCTTGAAACCAGCATTAACTTTTAATTCTTTCTTACACCGGTCTTCATAATTAAAATCCTCATTTCTATAAAAATAAATATATAACTGTGAAATATCAAAAAATAGAGTTTCTTAACTCACTTTTAATACAATTCTGAAGATACATAAATTAATTGTATAGAAGCAAATAACAAAGGGCCTTTTTTATTTTAGAGCCTATAAATTGCATACAATTTAAAAGTATTTAAAGTAAACAGGCAACATTGAAATTAGGATTCAAAATTTAAAAATATATGAGATATTTTATGAGAAATTTTTTAAGTGTTACAACTAATCACTCCATTAAAATAAAATAAATGAAAACCCTAATTAAATTTAATTCAACTTAATTGACAATTCATAAAACTGAAATTCATAGTTAAGTCACTAAAATGTTAATTTAACTTACATATGATAAAAGAATTGAACCTAACAACTATAAAAGATAATTATACACATATAGCTAATGCATCTATTTACTGTTTATTTTTGGTATTATGAAGTGTGAGTTCATTAAAAAACATAAGAAAAAATGAAATTCAAATAGAATTTCGTTTTTTGAAAAGAAATTTTTCTCAATTTAAAATAACTAAATTATCTAAAATAATGTTTTAGTACAAAATATAGAATCACCAGATTTAATTGGCAGTTACAATAACATGTGACGAGCAGAGATATTTTAAGTAAAACTGGGAAACAAATTTACAAATTATTTTTTGACTTACATTTAAAACTTTCATAATAGTATTCAAAATTCCTTTAATAAAAATTGAACAAATTAATAAAAATTATTGGTTTTAAAAGCTATATATATTGTTTGTTGGCTAAGACATTATAAAATAATTGAGAATTATAAATTCACTGATATTGTATGGTCACATAATCTAATTATTTCATTCACATTTGTTACTTTTCTTTTTTCTGTAATAATTAAGTTATATGAGTTAAAAAATATAATTAAAGGAAATATGTAAATAACATAAAATGAATGCAGAGAATACATTAATATATTTTTCTATAAATTATATTTCATATTACAATTGAAAGAATATATTTTTCTTTAAATTGTATAGAACACATTACGATGAAAAATTTAATGTTGAATAGTTAATATATTTTCTTCAAATAAAATGTTATTTGAGAAAATATCTTAATAATAAATGTATTATGTTAGTCATTCTTACAATAAGCAATGCACTACATAGTAGTTAAACCTGACACATATGTTTGTACTTTTATTTTATAAATTACACTGGAGTATCAAATATAGAGTTTATAATATCTATTAACTAAATACAAAATAGCTCATAAGCTACATATTATAAGAAATGTATAACATAGACTCTCATTCATGTATTTGTGTAAGTCATATAAAATTATATGGATAATGTAGAGAATAAGTAAATATTAAATTTAGAATGCTAACTTGAGACAAGATGTAAGAATTGTTTCTTACAAATAATTTTAGGGAATACAAGACATATCTGAATTCAAAGTGTCAAAACTGAGAGAGAATGTGCAATTTTAGAGAAACAAATAACTTTATACCAAATAATGAGGCATTTTTTGAAAAATGATGGAATATGACAACCAATCCTAAAAACATCAAGAAATTCATTATAGTTGGGACATGACAATAGATTGTTCATTTGAATATCTTAACTGAAAATATGCAACAAACTGCAGTTAATCTACAGTGATTATTTCTGTTGAATCTAAATAATTGGAAAATTGTTGCCTGGTAAACAGAGTCGTATATCTAATTGATAAAAGCAGATGACAAACTTTAAGAATGACACATTTTACAAAATCATCAATTATCTTCATTGATTCCTAGTATGAAAGATATCTTCAGGTCAATTAGAATTAATCACTGACTTGCAGAAGTTATACTTTGCTGAATAAGAACTAGTAATTATTCATGTACTCGAAACACTGAAATAACAACTTCTGCAAAACGGTAATGATCCAGGTAATCAGCTTAAAATTGCTTACGACTGATTTTGGATAACACTAACAAATAATAAAACCACTAGATATGATACCCATGACACGTATATAAGACATAAATAATGTCTGTGGGAAGCAATTTGTAATTCTAAATAGCTGTATAGCATTCATAGTTAACTATTCCTAAGCAGAATCTTAATTATCAGTCTAAATCCTACTAAGCAGAATCCTAATTCATAGTTAACTATTCCTAAGCAGTCATCTAGTTATTTTCAATAACTAGATGACTCATTCCCACATCAAGTTACCTTATTTTACTAGGCGAAAAAATCGTATGTGTTTTTAGAGATATCTCATAACTTTTCACACTTTACTGCAGAATTTTGTACTTTATTTGATTAGAATCGAAAGTGTTTAAATCCATAAACAAATATTAAAATAATCAAAGCTGTAATAATTTTTAAAATTTTGGCTTATTAATATAAACAGAAATATATATTAATTGTTTTATTTAATAGTATAGAATCTGGAGCAAAATAATTCTTTAAGAACAAAAAAGAATATTTATTTCAATATTAACAAAAAATTAGAAATTATAGAAAATGGATTTAACCAATTTTGACTTCTAAGCAACTCGCATGTAACTTAAAATTATTGACTGTTCACTTGTTCCAAAAATTATATATATAAATAATAATATAATTAAGTATATGTAAATTTATAGTATACTATAATTTATAATAAACTATAACTGTCAATCAATTTTAACAAGTCTATAAAATACAATATAGTGATAAAAATATCATAGAATGACAGAGAATCTGCAATAATTATTTCTTTTCAATATTTAAAATAATATACATTTCAACAAAGAAATAAGAAAAATTCTGGTTTTGCATAAAAGTTTAGAAATGAACAGCTGTTAATTAAAGAAATAAAAACGTAAAATATAAAAATAAAGAATAACATAAAATTGTATTTTTCTCAATGAATCATCAAGCTTTATTTCTAACAGTTAGCTGAAACGGAAATATTTAAAACCTGAATGTCTATTAATAATAATTAACATTTTTACCAATTGTAAATGAATAAATTTTCAACTCTATAAATAAAAAAATTAAAAATAAATTTTTCATCATAGATGCAATAAAAATTTAAGTTTGAAACATAACAATTCAAAAAATGATTATAGATACATCTGTTTCACCCACATTTTTGAATTAATCAGAGGAAAAGATTTTTCAAAATTTACATTCTCTCCCTTAAATATTACCTTTCATAAATTTTCTTTTCATAAAGTTCAGTCATTATTTCAGGATCAACATACCCCAGAAATTTTCCCATCTAAAAAATAAAGGTAGACATTAGATTTCTTAATTTGTTCACTTTATTTACATAATTTTTACAAAGCATATTCCAATACAAATTGACAAAAATAAATAAAATTGGCTCCCTTGATTTAAAAATAAAAGTCTTTCAAGAATCAATAGAATTCTTTTTAAAAATTTTTTAATTACATTGAAATTTAATTCAATGTTAATGGCATGAAGATATGCATTTTTAACAAACAAATATAATTGACTTGAAATTATTATTATTTCCCCTATTAACAAATTTAATTACACATTATTTACAACACTTTTACTTTGGAAATATTTTTAATACAAGAGATTTATTTTTATAAAATTATAAAATATTCAGTTCAAATGTAAGAATGATTTTATTCTGCTATATTTAAGAAAACATAGAAAACTATTTAATATACTTTACTTCACAATATATAAAAAACCAAGGTGTCAAAATCCTTTGATTATTTTTATTTCCTAATTTTAAATGTGTTCACAAGAAAATTTATTTCATTACAATAAAGATGTTCCATTAAAGTCAAATATAAAATATGGTGCTATAATTTAGTTTTTTTGGTGCAAAATAGCAATGGAGTTCAGATAATAAATAAAAAATCGAATGTAACAGTGTAACAAGGCAACTTAAGATAGGAACAATGTCAAAAAGTATAATTAAGTAGAAAGGTAAATTATGGTAATTATAATATATATACCAGGGAAACATTTAAATAAATAACTATGGATGTATTATGTATTTATAATTTACATTAATATGAACTTAATAGTTTCTTATTAAGTATCAATAAACATAGTTTTTTAAAAATATTTCTTTTTTATTTGATTCATTAGCAAGAATATGGATAAATAACAGAACTATTAACGGATTGTGAAATTCATAAAGTCCTTATATTTCATAGACATTTAGTTTAGCCTTTGTTTTTCTTAAAGAATTTAGAATATTTATTGTTTTTTGATATTTCTGCCTAACAAACTAGAATTTTAGCAATAAATAAGGAGAAAATATGATTAAGGAACAATCATAACTTTCATTTCAATATATACGCTTATAAAATTATAATCTTTAAAAGAATCAAAGAAATAAAATTCAAATTCTAACATTTTACAAAAGGGAATTCTTTAATTTAAAAAATTGCAAGAAAAGATTTTATGAGATTTAAAATTTGTTAATAGTTTTCTTGGTACTACTACATGTAATGTGATAACACAATATACATACAATGTGAAAGTATGAGGTAATTGAAATTTCAACTTAAGAGCTTTCTTAATACTCTCATAACAAAGTTTATGACAATTAATTTGAAACAATATTTAGACATACTTTCCCAACAAATTTACATTGTAGAACTGCTAAAATTACATACAAGTAGTACATTTTTTCAAAGTGGACATCTATTGATAATAGCATACCTGACATCCTTGGAATAAAAACCAGTAGAATCTACTGATTTTTAGAGGAAAAATCAGAAGACACTACTAGCGGCATTTTTACTTGAAACAGAATGTTTAAAATGGTAGTACAAAAAGACAGTTTTACTCTTTAGATTATGCACTCAGAGAATGATTTATGTTAAGCATATTTAGTGTTCATCTCAATATTTTAATAAAATATTCAACTTCATAAAGGAAATATGAAAAAATATATATACAACATGTAAAAAAGCAAACATCATAGTTTATTTTCCAATATTTATTTTATAGAGCAACTTTTACTATACTAGTGCAATTTATAAATATTAAACTTAAAAAATTACATAAAAACATAAAATACATTACTAAATAAATTTAATTCAGTGAAAATACTTCTAAGAATATGGAAATAATCAAATACTTTGTCCATGAAAACCATAATACATTTCAAATTCAAATAATTTATGGCACTTTATTTTTTTCATATGATGATAATTTAATATTTTTAAGAATGAACTACTGTTAAAAAAAAAAATTATTATTATTATTATTTTTTTCATTTTGAGAATATTTAAGCTATTAAAACAACTTAATACTTTTTTTCCTGCAAAATTTTGGCTAATTTTAATTTTTCACTGAAACTGTCAAAAATGAGTAGATTTTCATACATTATCGGTAAATCAGGAGCATTGATAAAAAAATCAGGAGTTTCCCGATAAAATCAGTAGAGTTGGCAACTATAATAACGGACAAAAAAAAAAAAAAAAAAAAAAAGGAACAAAGAATTTATACTATGATTAATCTTCATTTAGAAAAGCTGTAAAGCATTTCAAAATCATTATATTATTTATATGTTAAACAAGCATTTAAGTCAATGGAACACTGCAAGAAAAAAACACAAAAGACACACTTTCAAAACTTCAGAACCTAAGCACACAAAAATACTTTCATCATCAAACTTCAGTGGAAACAATTAATTTTACATTATAATTTTTAACACAGTTATACAATCTGATAGAACTCATTTAAAAAATTCAGAAATAACTAAAGTAAGAATTAAGACAATGGTTTTTTAGCAAAAATAGTTTTTTTTATTAAAGTAAATGTTACTGACCACACTTAAAACATCTAGTTGATTAGTAGAGATAATAAAGCCTCCATCATCAATAAGATAGCAAATAATATAATCCTATAAAGTCAAAGAAAATTTGAATTAGCACAAAGTTGAATAAAATATACAGTAAAACATTAATGTCTATAAATAGCAAGTATACAACATATCTTCCTTCTTTCACATTTATACAACATAAGAGAAATATATTTTGATCATACATTTCAAAACATTTAAAATTAAAATATTTTCTTTATACAATATAAAATTTTTATTCAATATCACTCTTCAAAACATTATTCCTCCTGTTTCTAACTGATGGACTTTTATAAAATTGGCATTTTAAAAAAAAATTTCTAAAAACATTTTCTTTCAAATTGAAAAATTTTTAATTATAAATGTAAAGGTTAAATAAAACCTCATTAAAACTATTGTCATATAAATTTTGTATGAAATTTTTTTTAGGAAAAAATCATTTATAAAAATAAAATCTTAGAAGCATTTCCATATGTATTGAAAATTTTATTATTTCTAAGCATTTTTGTTTGCCAATAATACCTGAACTTTAAAACGGCATATTTACTTTCAACGAAATATGGGTGATTTGTAAAAGTATATTTATAATAATAATAAATTAATCAAAAATTTGATTTTTTAAAAATAAATTAAACTGCTTTTACTTATTTTTAATATATTACTTATTTAATGAAATTTATTTAGTATTTTCTTAAAAGGCATAAGATAAGCATAAAGTATTTTAGAGACATATTTATGCAAGATCTTATAATGTACTTAATTTAATAAGAAAGCAAATAAAAATTATTATCAATAACCAACATTTATAATGAAATTTAAGAATATAATATATAATTCTCAAAATGTTTTTCATCAGAGGACTCACTTAAATCTATTTAATTATTTTTATCTTAAATAATTATACAAAATTTCTTTCCTTATTTTAAATCTACAGATAATTTAGCAGTGAAAGCCTTTTATATTATGACTATATTGTTTCTAATCACACTTAAGATTGGTTAAACAAACTACTTATCATACATGATATTAACCATTATCTTAACAATCTAAAACAGTTTTTAATTAAAATGTTTTGTTCCATTGAGCTAATTTAGATCAAAAATAAAAATAAGGTTCAATTCAAAACTCACAGTAATAAATACAAGAGTACACTTTCCTTATGTTTTCAATCAATATATGTTCCTATCCAATATTTAATATCATATCTTCTAATTTTAAAAACATCCAGAGTACAATAAAGAATTATAAATTTAAATGAAATGTAAGTTATGCCATCTTTTAAAACTTCATAGGAAGAAAATACAAATTATAAGCAACCTAGCAATATTTATAAGAATATATAAAATGTGAGTATATATATATATTTATTATTAAATTGTTGAAATACATTAATAAATAGAATTTACATATAAACTTCTTTACAACCTTAAGACAAAAATGTAACAGTACAAATTGAGTTAGGAAATTTAAAAAATTTTCTATGACTAGAAATCCTCTAAAAATGCATGAAAACCTACTATATCAGAGCAGCTAATTGGTACTTTACCAGCACCAGAAGGAGTTGAAAGGAGATAGGGTTGAAGCCACAAAGGATCCACCATGACACCAACAACTAAGAATGAAGAAAATCAGAATAAGAAATAAATGGACAGTTTCTACTAAATAGAATGAAGTACAGTAGATTGCATTATATACATTAAGCATTAATATTAGACTCTCAGAAATTGTTTATTTAATAAAATAAAATATTTAGTAAAATAAAAAGTAAAATTCATCTTTTTAATCAATGAAATTTATATAGGAAACTTTTTTAAACCAGATATTAATTAGCCCAACAAAATCAATAGCACAAAAAATTATTAATTAAATTAAATAGCAAATAAAACTATTTAATTTGCAGGTGAATTTCAGTAACATGTTAAGTAGCCGAGTTTATGCTATTCTACTAGTAGTTTATACTATTAGAAAATGATTCAAAAGTATTAATAAGTTTGGAAAATATAATAGGAAACAAACACAACATATTGTAATAAGTTATGGTTACTAAAATTTCCTACATTTATTAATTATTAAAATATAATTTTGATTTGATTATTTCAAATAATAAACCATATCATATTTGATATATATAAAGTTATCAATTTAACACATAAATACTTTCTACTTATATGGGTATAGAATAAATATGTATTAAAATAAAAATGTTCTAGTTTTGAAGCAATCTCAAATCATAAGATAAAATATTTAAGTTACTATTTTTTTGGTTTCACAAAAAGCATTACTTCTTTTTATAAACTAATTTTTACACATATTTAAACTCCTTTTTTGCATACATTTTTTCACAGATATTTAAAAAACCTAAATGATAATATATGTGCTGAATAAATAAATTTTCTAATTTTAATGAATTGAACTACTAAAATATACACAATGTAAAAAACTTTGAAAATAATGAAAAAGCAAAACTTTGCTTGTTATATATTACATTAGATTCAAGTTACATAAAAGTTAAATGATAGATATATCATTTATATAGTTTAATCACATATAAATAAGCCATTTAAAACCATTTTAATAATTGGGTAGCTAACCTTAAATTTAAGCTATGTGTATGAATTCAGACAATTTTAATATAATACAGTAAGGTGATAAAACTGTTCTTTGTAAAAATCCTCATTATGAGTTAAAATCAAGAATCCAAGATAGAAGGAAAATGATAATATCTAATAATTGGCAACTATAATTTACTGAAAATTACCACTTTAATAGATCTTGAGTATTTTGATATATTTTTTGTTGATCTCAATGTATATATTCATTTGTATCAGACACTTTGTTGAAAACATAAAAAGAAAATAATTACCAGCAGGTTTATAGGTTATGCCACTACGGGCAAAGGAAACAGTTTTCACAATTGTAATAACAGAGTCACTTTGGTTGGAGGACGCATCATCTGAAATAAAAGTGATAAGATTTATAATATTAAATATTTAAATTCATGGCACAAATGCTGTAAAATGCTTTGAGCATTTTACTTTTAACATTGCAACTTTTAAATTTCATGAATTTTTTGGCAGATTTTACCATTTTTGGAAAACATAGATTTCTATTACATCAGGAAGATAGAGAATATGAAGGATAATCAAGAAAATTCCATTTTGGCAACTCTGACTTATAAGATATCACAGGACAATTCAGAACATTTTGTTTTAACTAATCATTTACAACCAGAATTTTTATTAATAATTTTTTTTCTAAAAATCTAATGTTTCATAATTTTGTTAATGTAATTTATTATTAATCAAATCTACTTATTTAATTTGAAAGGAGCTATGATGTAAATTATGTCAGCTTGGCAACATCATTTTATTCAGCCAAAAATTTAAAAATACACTAAATATGTAGATTATACATCTTTGGTTCCTTATTCATAAACATTATTTTCAAATTTGAGAAGTTTTTAAGAAAACTAAATTAAGAAAATAATGAGAATTGTAAAATTATTAAATGAAATTTATATATTTTATAGTTTCGTATTTTTATATTTTAAATTATAACTATACACTAAATGACAAAATGAACTGGATTATAAACATTTGTGTAATATTTACACATAACTGTGGTTTGTTTGCCACACAATGCTCATTTTGCATATGAGGGCTATTAAACTTGGTCTTAGTTTAAAGTGAATTCTGAACTATTACAAGCATCCATGCCTGAGGTGGGAATCAAACCCATGAACTGTTGATTCAAATGAATAACGATTTGATAGACAGTTTGGCTGCACATCAGTGGTTGATTTGAAAATTTAATGTTTTTCTGAAATATGAATACTATAAATAATTTTTAATAAAGTAAATGAGTAAGCATGATTGTTGTCTAGAATATTCTTTTATAACATTAAAATAAATTTAAATATTATAGGTAAAATTATTAACTTCTCAATTTTAAATTTTACATACATACTTTCCTAAATTCTGTAAAATTAGTGTACTCTGATATATTATTTAAATCTGATGGAAACATAATCTAATTTAAAAGTTTTTCGTGACAAAGAGCAGACAAAAAAATTATATAGAAAGTTAAAAAGGCATGTTGATGCAGGTGGTCTGTTTTGTAAACCCTGACCTAACCCTTATTTGTAAAATTTTTATAGGTAGCTGTATACTATATTTGTGTCAACAGATTCGAGGCCTATTCTTTTTGTACAATTTGAATTGGTGAATTATAATAAGTTTATTATCTGCTCGCTTCCAAAATGGAGGAGCATGAGGAGCTACTTTCATTTTATTAATTTTATGAAAATAAGTAAAAAATTAGAAATTAAGTCTTATGAAATAATGTCTCAAAAATTATTTTAACTATTTTTTATGTTTGGAGAATAAAAGAGGAGCATATTTTCAGAATAAACTAATTTGTTTAGGAATTAAGTTCTAAAATATTGTATTGTAGAATAAGATACCAATTTTAATCAATTATCTCAATATATTTTTAAAGTTTTGATATTATCATTTCTGAATATATTATTACTTTAATGGTAAAAATGGGGTATGAAAAGTTAACAAAACTTTAATAGAATTTATTTGAGATATAGAAAGTAGCATAAGTAATTATGATAGTTTGAGATATAAGCATGAATAATTATGATAGTTAAGGTATATATTTACTGAAATTTAAAAAGGGATGGTATCCCATATTTTTTAAAAAGAGAACAGAAAATTAGATGTTTTTAATCTATTAAATTAAAATTGAATATTTATTAAAAAGATAAGAATTGTTTTTAAGAATTTTTTTATTAATTACATTAGAATATACTTTTAAGTGGTGTTCTGATATAATTAAAAACACACAAAAAAACTAAGTATTTTGCTTTTTTAAACATAACATACTTGAGTAAAATTTACTAAAATTGTTTGATAGTATTTACATTTTATTTAAACAGAATATTATAAACTGGAAAATAAATTGCAGTTCTAGAATACAAACATTTTAGTCTAATTTTATATTACTCATAAAATATATTAGCATGAACATTTATCTCATATTTATACTGATTTTTGTTTTCATTTAGAAGCTTGACTTTGCTGCTTAGCAGATTTCTTTTGATTAGTAGAACAGGCAATTGAAACTAATAAAGTAAATCAAAGAACAGTGGGATCTAATATTAAATTCCCTTAAAAACTAAAAAGAATATTAAATTCAAACTTGAAAAAAAAGTGCTTTTTCATTTTATTGTTTTTAAAAGTGTGGAAGATTACTTTAAAAATAATACAACTGCATAAAATACATATAAAACTTAATTAAAATAATTAATAAAGTTTAAGAACATTTTATTTTGAGAAATTTGTATTAGGTGACTTACATTCTGGTTCAGGAGGTATAAATACATAATCATCACCATAAAATGCCCTTTGAAATACCAAGGACCTGGATGGATTGGTTTGACCTATGAGATGCTCTGAAGCACTGGAATAAAAATTTGATATTAAATATAAGTACTTAATTAGTATAATATTAATCAAAAATTATCTTTAATATTAGTCTTAATACTCTAGGAAACAAGAAATGAGCTTAAATTGGACTAATTTACTTACCAAAATAGATTACTATATTGGTTTTAATTTTCTAATAGAAGTAAAAAGTTAATCACAGTGTTAGTTAAAAAAATTCATATAAATGAATTATGGAGAAATAATGAAAAGTAAAGTATAAAAAATAAAATGAAATATTCATTTGATGTAAGCAGAAAAATTCCAGTAATACAACTGCAACTATAATATTTAGGAAAATTTATTTATATCTTATACTTATTGAATTTGTGATTAAAAAATCACAAATCCAATAAGTATTTGCTTTCATCATTTGTCTCTATCCAGATTTCATTACGATATGTTACTTAATTTCATAAATCTTCATTTAAATTTCTTTAATTTTTTGAATTAATTTCTTCAAAGATGTTATTACAATCATTAATAATTTAACCAAAGTAAGTTATAATTTATTTATAAAAAAGGGAAAAATCTTTTACCTTGGTGGATGAATTCTTGTTAAACCTCCTTCTGACTGAACAAATGTTCCAATCACTCCTTCCCTGTTAAAATAACAAAAATCTAATCAAGTGCAATTTCTTCAGAAAATGTAATATGATAAATATTGATTATTAATCTACCTTTTGCCATCTTTTTGTTCAGTTCTCCAATAATGCATTATATCATCTGTTCTACGAATGTCCCAAACTAATCTATTTAGCAGATGCATTTTACCTACACAATAATAAATCATGATTGAAAAATATCATGAAAAATGTATATTACTAAGCAAATTTAATATAACAGATTTTTAAGAAACAAAAACCTTAATTTACAGGTTGTTTAAAAAAATATGAAAATTCTTATGTTTTGAAATTTTTTATAATAAAAAGGTAATTTTCATAAAATGGAACACTTATTTGATGCAAAAGCCAAATAATTTTTTCCCCTGATAAATTATTTTTAGAAAAACAGGCATTAAAACTTATATTAGTTACTTAGTAGTTTATGTACCTATTCCTAAATTTCACAACATTATTATTATTTTTTTTTAAATAAACTTATTTCCTTGCATATGAAACTATTCTGAAAGTTTAAATACATACATAAATTTCATAAATGGAATTACTTCTACTTTCTGTATTTGTTGATTTTACATAAACTACTTTGAAAGTTTTAATATTTCTACTAATTTTCTATCTTTTTGCTAATAATTATTTTTGAGCTTACTATTGTTAAAAAGTAAGCTATTTGTATACACTCATCTCAACATAAAAAAATATATAAATTGAAATTTTTTATAGTGTTTATTAGCAATCAGCTCTTTCAAAACCATGAAAAAATTAATAAATAAAAAAATTCATGTTGTAATAGATTATATCTATAAATATTTAGAAAAATTTAGCAATGAAATTTAACATTTTAAAATTATATTAAATAAACCCTTGATATTAAACAATAATTTGATAGAAAACACATGTATTATTATGTTACTACATACGTGGATGAAAAAGTCTAATAACAATTCTAATTAACAATGTGTGCCATTATATATTCTGAACTAAGAGATCAGGTTGCTTGTTTGTCACTTTATAGTCATTGTATACACAAGACTATCGATCTGACAGGAGCTTACATTTTAATGTAGATTCAATAAAACAAACTTTGCATATTTTTTATCTGTTTTTCCATATGAATTAACCATTCTAAGCACAGAGTTTTAATAAATTTAAAGTTTCCTCACTTGAATGATTTTTGAGTATTAAAATCACTTCAAATGGTTATTATTTATTTTGAATACTAATTAAGAAACATACATTTAACTAATAGTTTAAGGAACGACACATAATTATACAAATGAAGTCAGAAAATCTAGATTCCCATGTAACATGCAAGTGAGCAAAGAGAGTCCAACTGGTTCTTTTTTGCTGGTTTTGAACTTAACCTGGCTGCTGGTTTTAAACTTGACCTGGGAAAAGTTCGAATCAGCAAGCAGATGTTATCACCTATGGATAGTAATGAGCTTCCCACAAGCTCATGAACTAATATCCAATGCAAAACAAAGTTAAAGGTATATTCTGTAGAACACAAATCCTAAGAATTTCATTGCTGAACTCATATTTAGGTGCAAACTCTGCCTGAAATAATAGGATTCATTTTTGAAGTTATTATTAGTTGAGAATCAGTTAATTATAATATTTTCTGGATGCATGAATTCAACAAATTAAAAAAGAATTGTTGAATGAATAGCCATTTGAAACAAGGATGCATCCTTAATTAAATTTGTAGCACACATTAAGACTCTACTTTCATATCTTAACATAATATTCCAATTTTACTTACATAATTCTGGATTTTTCCTTGCAGTTTTTGATAAGTTTTTTATGAGGTGTGATATATCCAATTTTAATACTGTATCATGGCAATATTTCCTAAAATAAAATAAAAAAAAAAAAAAAAAAAAAAAAAATCATATTTTTTTTTAAACAAGCACATATTTACTATTCGAAATAAGTATCAAATAACTTGAAATGAAAGTTCAATATAATGATAAAATTGTTTTTAGAGAACTTGTATATAAAATATGCAATAAATTGATAAATAAATTTTAAAATTACAATAATTATTACATAATTGTTGTAATTTTAATATTAATATGTAAAACATTTCATACATTTTAGTATACTAAAAATGGTAAAATAATTCTGAGTAATTTGAAATCAAATGTATAAATAACTTTAAATCATAAGTATAATTGAAACAGTAGGGTATTTGTTTGAAATTATAATTCTTATATACATGTCTCTGAGTATCTAAAATGATAAGAAAAAGATCTCAATATTGAAAGATCTAAAGATTGAAATTGCTATGAATATAATGAGTGTTTCGATACAAAAATGCAAATTAAAATATCCATGCAATACACATTTCCTATAAATGTGTACTTAATACAAAAACTGATAGAAAAAGGTACTTTTTCCTAAAATATTATGAATTAGAGAGAAACTGGTCAAACATATTAATTTTGGCTTATTACAAAATATTGTGTAATTAAAGTGAAATTTATAAAAACAAAATAACAGCTAATGTCAAAAATTGAAAATTTGAAGAGCTTTAATTGTTATAAACATTTTCTGTGTCATATAATATAGAAATTTTGTTGGAGAGATCTTATCTCTGAATATTTCCTTATTTAAAACATCCTACTATTAATTTTAATCCATTTTTTACAATTTTAGTAAAATTTGAAATTATTCTTAATGATAAATACCATGGAAAATAAAATAATATACATGTATTATCAAAAATTGAATGCATTATCAAAATGATTAAATGGAAAAAAAACCTTAAAGAGTGATTTATTTGAATATGCATAATATATAAAAAGAAGGCCAGGACATTTTTAACACATTTATTTATTGTGTAGAAATAGTAGTAAAAATTACTGTTGAAATCCTACCATGGTGCAAGATGCATTCCTTGGAGTTCTTTTTCTTTTAAATCCAAACCTAAACACAGAGGTACAAAATAATTTAACTTAGCAGTTGCTTACAAATTATATAAAGTTGATTCATATTTAAATGTATCAATAATTTTTATGATATATAAATATATTTAGATACAATATAAACATTTAATATTAATATGCATGATCATATTGCCAATCATATTTACTGATTTGTAATGTGATCATGTACATAAATATTAAATGCTTGCTTTTAGATAAAAAATTTGTAATTAAACATAAAGAGTTAAATTGTGTAACTATTTCTAATGCATTCATACCTAGGAACAAATAACATAACCTCAGAAGTATTTATTAAAATTTCAATTAGAAGAACACAACAATTTACATTAATTACTTATAAGCAATTTATATTAATAAAGCAATTTGATATTTTATAAAAACTATATAATTACTTACTTTTACATAAGCAAAATTTTGTTATACACATGATCATAAAAATAGAAAAAAAAAAGAAAATAATGAAAAACAATGGATCAAAATAATGGAATAAGAGAAATGCTATTTAAAAATACACTTCATATGAATGCAAGGAAACATGATCATAACTGCCAGTCTTTTTTAATACAAAAAGTTGTATATCTTGGATATTTTTAAAAGTTTAGAATGTAGGTTGTTAGAAAGGTCAAATTACAGAAATATGAGTAATGGCTGAAACATCCCGGTTTTTAGGAACCTGGAAGTAAATTTCTATAAACATAACAATTACAAAAAAGCAATAATTTTCAAGCAATATGTCAAAGATGCTTACACCAAATATCATCTATAGCAGAACCCAAATAGCAAAACTTGATCAGTTGATAAATTTAAGAGATATGGTCAGACCATATCTTTTATATTTTCCCTGACAACAGGATAAGTGCATATTTGGAGGGCAATCCTACAAATCATATTATAGAAATCATTTCATTCCACAATCAAGAATGGAGGTAGACCTCTTTTGGTATTAGCGAATATGTATATTTGTTAGTTAAATCATAACCTTGAAAGGAAGATCACTGACAAAAACAGCGAAGTTTTTAGCGGACCAGGTTCAAGGTATGATGGAGATCATGCATGGTATCAATAATAGTTTGATGAATACATGAACGAAATGAAATATATTCTTGTCTTATACAGTCACCTGATTTCAATATAATGGAATTATTATGGTCAATTTTCGTGTTCAGAGTTGAATCAATATTCTCCATTAGGTCTCTCACAACTAATAACTCCATGAAGAGCTGGACAATATTCCTTAAAAAGCAGGATTCCTTATAAATGTAAGATATTTCAATTATGTAAAGTTAAAAAGGAAAATAAAATAAAAGGAAAAGAACTTTATTATTGAAAATCATAGAATATTTTAATGTATGATGAAAAATAATAATTATTACTTAATATATGATCTTTTATTTGTAATTCAGAAGTAAAATAGAAAGTTTAACAATCAATGAGGAAATCATTTTTCCAATCAAAGGTGTAAATAATGATTAAACAAGCATTAGATACAAACATCAAATGAAACTTACACTTAGAGAAAGATTATTTATAAAACATTCAGTAAGTTGTCCCATTTATTAGTCCTACCAAATGTCATTAAATTCCTTGGTGGTATTCAGTTTGCAAATTTACTAATCGACACTAATTAAAACCAGAGATGTTTAGAATAGATTTTGTTATCATTTTATTTAGTACATTTACTTAAGCCATTTAAAATAAAATTTTTTATTTTTTTATACAAATTATCATGAAATCTAAATTACTAACAAGTAATAAGTTAAAAAAATTGCATTGTGAACTTTGTTTTTTTTTTTTTTAATGTAAATATTAAGAACAAAAAGGCAAAACACAAAGAAAAAAATAACACATTTATCTTTAATTGTACATTATTTTTAAATCTTTAATTATAAAGAATTATTAATCTCTCTCCATTATGCACTGATTGTACGTTTCATAATTCTAGAATCCATAAGAATAAAATATCAAGGCATTACATCCCTCACACACACACAGTATAACTACAAAATTATATTGAAAGAGATATTTTATAATTTAAATTTTGTGCTTGGGGGAATTAAAAATAGCTGCCTATTAGAATTAATTAAAGATGCTAACACATATGCATATTTTGAAACAAAAGGTTTTGCATTTTATCAATAACATGAATTAGTTTTTTTCCTAGTGGTTGCTCTTAAAACTAATATCTAATGTTTCATACAAATCTCACATATGAAAAACAAATTGAAATTGCAAACAGTAATACCATTCTCTCACAACTAATAACTCCATGAAGAGCTGGACAATATTCCTTAAAAAGCAGGATTCCTTATAAATGTAAGATATTTCAATTATGTAAAGTTAAAAAGGAAAATAAAATAAAAGGAAAAGAACTTTATTATTGAAAATCATAGAATATTTTAATGTATGATGAAAAATAATAATTATTACTTAATATATGATCTTTTATTTGTAATTCAGAAGTAAAATAGAAAGTTTAACAATCAATGAGGAAATCATTTTTCCAATCAAAGGTGTAAATAATGATTCAACAAGCATTAGATACAAACATCAAATGAAACTTACACTTAGAGAAAGATTATTTATAAAACATTCAGTAAGTTGTCCCATTTATTAGTCCTACCAAATGTCATTAAATTCCTTGGTGGTATTCAGTTTGCAAATTTACTAATCGACACTAATTAAAACCAGAGATGTTTAGAATAGATTTTGTTATCATTTTATTTAGTACATTTACTTAAGCCATTTAAAATAAAATTTTTATTTTTATACAAATTATCATGAAATCTAAATTACTACCAAGTAATAAGTTAAAAATTGCATTGTGAACTTTGTTTTTTTTTTTTTATGTAAATATTAAGAACAAAAAGGCAAAACACAAAGAAAAAAATAACACATTTATCTTTAATTGTACATTATTTTTAAATCTTTAATTATAAAGAATTATTAATCTCTCTCCATTATGCACTGATTGTACGTTTCATAATTCTAGAATCCATAAGAATAAAATATCAAGGCATTACATCCCTCACACACACACAGTATAACTACAAAATTATATTGAAAGAGATATTTTATAATTTAAATTTTGTGCTTGGGGGAATTAAAAATAGCTGCCTATTAGAATTAATTAAAGATGCTAACACATATGCATATTTTGAAACAAAAGGTTTTGCATTTTATCAATAACATGAATTAGTTTTTTTCCTAGTGGTTGCTCTTAAAACTAATATCTAATGTTTCATACAAATCTCACATATGAAAAACAAATTGAAATTGCAAACAGTAATACCATTGAACATAAATCAGCAGACCATTAATGACAAAAGAATTTATATACAATAAGTCCACATAATGTTAGTTATCTTTAATACTTTATTCCAAAAATAACAATGAATTGTAATTAACAATGCTTCAAGCAGTTGATTTAACAAGATATTTAATTCAGCAAGTAAAACCAAAAAGAAGCACATACAAACAAATCTGAATTCAGAAAATAAAATATAATGAAATATACAGAAGGTATTACTTCATATTTTTTAAATCTAATGAAGCAGATAACGTAATAAGAAAAATTATAAAATAATTCTAACCTTCTTCTAAGTCCATTCCATCCACAAGTAAATAATGAGTTCTATCAGTGGGCATCACAAGAGCAATTCTAGACAAAACAATTAGATTAAGTTCTTAAAAATAAATGAAGATAGGCTCTAAAATTTAATTTAAATTCTATAATCTACCTGTGAATTAAGAAAAAAATTGTCAGTTATTTTACTATAACATTTTTTTTTTTAATATTTCACTACAAAATTATTCTTTATATTATTTCATACACTGCTAGCTGCCCAAATTGCAACACCAAGAAAGATAAGAGATATCACAACAAAATTTTTTTTTGTAGATAACATATTGACCAAGTATCAATGGATTAAATTTATAGACTTCTGTGAAGTGTGGTTCCTGCCAAAATCAGCAGCCAGAGTAGTCATCAGTGATGGAGATCACCGTTACCACATGCCTCAGCATTGATTCAAAGAGATTTTGGATGTATTCTTGGGATACAGCAGACCAAACAGCTTCCACACATTGCAAAAGTTGACCTGGTGTGGCAACTGAAAATGTAATGTGGGTCAATCATGGACCACATGACGAACCATCGACCACGTTTTCTATAGACGAAAGACCAAAAGAGCAAATGGCTCCAACATCTCAGAAAAGTAGGTCTGGCTGTTTAAAGTGCCATCAATGCATATTAAAGGAGTGAGGGAGTAATATGCAAAACTGCTCCAGACTATAACACCTGGTGCAGGACCAATGTGGCGGTGCATAAAGCAGCTGTGTTCAGCATCCTCTCTCTATAGTGTCTCCAGACTCGTATGCAACCATCGTGGTGTTGCAGACAGAAGTATGATTCGTCAGTAAAGACAATTTTATACCATTCTACCTTCCACAACATTCTTTCATGATGGTGGAGACATCTGTGGTTATGCATTAGATGAAGCAATAGACATCTTGCGCATTGACCACTCTGCTGTAACCAGTGTTGAATGATACGGGAGATACTGGATGATGTGTTAGAGACTGAATGCGCTGTGCTATGTTTTGAGATGTGGCTGAGTCATCTGTCACTGACGTGTGCACAATTTGCTTGTCATCACGTGAAGTGGTGGACATACGTGGATATGATCAGTTGTTTCGTTGTAATCTCTTGCATCCAATGTTCACTTAAACGGATAACAGTTGTTTGGTTTCATCTAAACTGACTAACTATTTCCCTGAAAGATCTTAGTAAGCCACTATTCTTCCTCTATCAAACTTGGATAATTGATAAAAAATGATCACAATTATCCACGAAGCATAATATAGATAATTTGAAAAAACACAATTGCAGAACATGAAATCTCCAAGTCTTAAATAGCACTTTGAAGTGGTGCCTCAGACGCATGTGATGGGTATTTGTACTGAAATTCTATCTCATTTGCATACCTCACCTCCACTAATGCACGCTTCCTTAAGGGTGTTGCATTTACTGGGGTCAGCAGTGTATTAAACTATACTTTTAACATTAATACTTATTTTCATATTATTCTGCAACCCTATAAAAACTTAATAACAGATGTTTAAAAAGTGAAATCTGAAGTTGTTTACAAATTTACTAAATCTAATAAAATGAATATTCTTTTAAGTTTATTGAATACAGCATTTTACTTACGAAAAAGTTGTCTTGTTCAATGGAGTGTAATAATATTCCATATGATGCCTTACTATATGCTTCTACAGGATAATAACAAATTTTTAATTATATAATATTGGTGTTACCTTAAAAATAAAAATTAGAAAAAACATCTTAAAATAATTGTTACTATACTGACCTTGTTAGGCATTTTCAAGAGACTAGATAATGATCTTTTTGAAGTTTGCAAATCTATCATAGCTCTTCTCAACTGTAAAATTATTTTTAAACATAATTAAATTTAAAACTTCCTTCTACGCTAAATTAATGAAACATATTTCAGAGTTCACACTACCCTTTTAAGTAATTTTCAATAATATTTTGATGGATTCAGTATCGTTTGTATTAATTCAAAATTTCCAGTAACTTACACGTTTTTTTTTCTTTAAGATTACAAGAAAATTCTATTCGTGTAAAACTTTTCATGGATTAGGCAAAATAATAAATATTATATTTAAGGGTCCATTTCATTATTAAAATACACACTTTTATTTACATAACTTAATAAATTTGCATTAATTTTAACTTTTGTTGCAACTTAATCTATAAAATTACTTTTACTAATTAAGATTATTTTTTTTTAGATTTACTGAATAAGTTAACATATTTTAATTCTCTATATACCATTTTGTTTTTTACATGCAATGCTGAATGAATATGTTTCATTTTAAATAAAATAGAGTAACTTAAAAACAATTACATTTTTAGATTTAGATATGTGAAACAAATGTGCTATAATAGTATTCTTTTTATTATATTGGGGTAAACATTCTACAATTAAAAAAAGAATAAATTTTGTTTTAATCGGTCTAAATTTTTTTCAACATATTAGAACAATAAAATGCGGGATAAAAGAAGAATGAAATGTACCTTCTATTAAATATCTTACTCTTAGACTCAACATGTAATTGAATTTATATGATGATTGTAAATCTAGGTTGTTAATAGATAAAAATATTAGTAAAGAAAAATTATATGATATTTTTCAAAGAATTATCATTCAGAGAAATTCACTCGTTCAAATATAATTATATATATATATATAAAAAAACTTAAAGAAGAATCAAAAATTAAAGAAAATTTCATCGATTGATAATTTAAAATTTTCATCTATTAACACAAACTTCTTGTGTGTATACATGTATTGAATCTTTTTACAAAACTAGGTATGGTTATACTTCTTGTACTTAAGTCTCCTAAAGTTAAGGAGCAATAGATTTTTCAAAGATGACTATGGGAAAATGACACTAAAATTTATAGTTTATATAAATAAAAAAACAAATTTATGTAAGAAAGCTAGCTAACATATTTTTTATAGAAAATAACAGGTGTATATGAGTGGGACAAAAATATGCTAATGTCAGGTAGGCTGATGCTGCCAGGTGCTTTAATGTCTTGCAGTGTGATCCCCTATCCATGGAATCAAAATCAAACTGAAGCTTTCGTGACCAAAAGAAATATTCTGGGCCAACTATGAGCTATAATACCTGTAATAAACTGTTTTGTAGTAGGATTCTGTGCCAGGTGATCAGTTATATATGTCACTCTCACCAGATGATAGAGAAGGGCCAGCTTATTTTGCACAAGGGTACAGATAGCGATTGACTTCTAAACTTTTTACAGATAAGGTCAGGCTCATAAGGAGAGCAATTCAGGATGTGTGTTGACCAGGAGGGAACAAAGCAACATGTACCATCACTCTGACACTATCAAATGACAGTTATTACAATGGCAGAATAATGGTTTGGTCATGGAATCTCATTCAATGGTCACACTGAAATGCATGTGTTCCAGGGAGGAACTGTGACTGGAGTGGTATATTGGGATGAGATTCTTCATCCATATGTTTGCCCAAATGCCAGTGAAATTTGAAATGATTTCATTCTGATGGATGATAACACACAATCTCATTGATCTGTAGTTGTTGAGGAATGTTTGGGATCTTTGTTTGAAGCAAATGCAGTGGCCAGCTCAGTCTCCAGAGATGAATATCATAGAGTATTTGTGGAACTATCTTGGTAGACTGATTATTGCTTTAGGTCCTTCTTTAAGATCTATAGGAGAGCTGGAAAACAGCTTACTTCATGCCTCTGGTCTTCGCTTTCCATTTCAGTATCTGAAAACTTAATTGGAAGCATAAAAAGTTGATGCCATTAACACATTCAAAGCTTGGGGTGGGTATATTCCTTTTTAAAACTTCTTTTTATTATGTTTGTATGATATTTTACCACATAAAACTGTGATTATTCTTTTTCCAAGAATGGATTTTTCCAATGAGATTGCTTTTTTGGTTGTCAATAATTTATGTTTTTCTTATGTAAACTTTTATGTTACAAATCAATATATACCTATTTCATGCACATCATCCAAATTCAGTCTTTCTACATTCATTTATTTGCAAATTAGGTACAAGAGAACTGTTATTCTCTAACTTTTGGAGGCCAGTGTAATATCTTTTGAAAGGTTTTTGTTTTTAATTTTTTCTTTTTTCTTTAATTTTTAAATTTTTCAACTTCTATTTTTTTTTGAAAGCATTTGCAGTAATTCATTTGTGTGTTGTTTGCTTGATAGAATCCTTACACAAATACACTTAAAACATCTTTTCTTTATCCTCTCATGGGAAGTTTTTATTTTTATCATTAAATATTTTTTATTGTTTAAAGTATTTTCTATAATTTTGAAAATGTTAACTCTATTTTTATTTATTTAATGTTTTTTCTTTGTTTTCTAAATGATCATTCTTCGAAACCATCATTTCTTGCCATTATTGAAAACACTTTTTTAATATCTTAAGCATTTTTTCTGATCTGAGCATTGCTAGTTAGTTTTTCAATTTATTCCATTAAAAGTTTTAAAAAGATTTTATGTTAATAAATTAATTTAGTCATTATTTAATTTTTACTTCAATCAAATATACATTATGACTTTAAATATAAGAAGTTAGCCATAATCAATTGTTCTAAATAAAAATTTTTCTAAGTAAAAATGAGTCAATTTAAAAGATGAACTTACATGATTATATTTCAATTATCTTAGTGGAGTGTGGACAACGAAGTTTTACAAGACTTTAAAATGATACAATAATCTACAAAGTTTAAAATATAAATAAAAATGAAATGAAAATTCAGGTAATTTAAATTTTATTGTGAACAATGGAAAAAAAAACTTAACTAAGTAAAAGAATTAAAAAAAAAAATTTCTCTGTCTTGAACTCTTACATTCATGTAATACACAAATATTTTATTTAAAAATGGAAAAAATTTTCTAAAAATTTGTATTTAAAGTTAAAAAAATATTTCACTGAATATATTCTTGTTTTATAACAAATTAGATAACATAAAATGTAATTTAAATTAATTTGTTATTCCTGTTTGTTGAAAAAATAATGCTGAATTTTATAAATTGCAATATTTCCTTATTGAATTTTATACTAAACATGATTTCCAAGTCAAACTATTTCACTACGTTTTGGATGTTTTCAATTTTTAAAAATTGAAAACACAAAAACTAAAAAATTTCTGAGCAATAAAAATTTTAAATTTCTATATTTATATTTATCAAAAGTGCAAAAGTATACTAAAGACAATGAAAATACTAAATTTCGATAAAAATGTTAAAACGTGTTATATCATATGTGTTAAAAACACTTACTAATTTGGACTATACATTCCATTTAAAATAAATGAAAAATAAATTTAATAATCAAAATTCTAAAGTATTTATTGACTTAAATGAGTAAAATTTATTAAAGATTTTGAGCCATTTGAATATTTTCTTAATTCAACTTAGACAATTTTTTTTTAAAATAAAAGAAATATATTCTTTTTACTAGAGTTTAAAAACATGTAAGTACTATCTGTAAAAATATGAAGCAAAATATTTAATTGGGAAAAACAAGGTAATACAATTTCATAGAAGAAAGATAAATAAGATTTCTAGGTTATCACCTTTCTCTGAATTTCAGTATATACCAAGTAAAATTGTGTTTATGAATTGATACTATAAATTCAATAATGAAATCAATATGTAAGAAATTCTAAATTCAGTTAAATTTGATAAAAATACAATATTAATTTATGAACAACATATTCTTTAAAATAAACTAAGTGAAACATCTATTTCAAGATAATATTGAATTTAAAATCTTAATTAAATATTAATGAACATTATTAATAAATAGATATTAAATATAGCTGAAGTTTATTAATTTGACTTCAAATATATATAAATAAACAACTCTTGATAATTTAATGGGTAAACACACAATCATAAATATAACTGAATAAAATATATTTACATACCTCTTCTTTAGCAGGATTTTTGATCTCCACATCCAGAAAATCTAGATGTGGAGGATCTTCTATATATTCAAACTAAAATATAAGAGAAATTAATGGTTAAACATTTTGTTCATCAATCTAAAATTGCCTATCTTAATAACTGGTTCATGATAAGAAATTCATGTAGTAAATCTAATGATTTTAATTGATTAATTTATTATAATAGTAAATTGTATATTAATACTAATGTGCACTTCATTTAAATGCATTCACCTATTTCCTCAATTTAACCAAATTTTTTTTAACTGTTATATATATATATACTAAGAAATATAAGTTCTCTAAAGTCATATATAGGCAATCTTTTATATTTTTATAATTTATATATAGACAAAATTAAAAATTAACAAAAAGCACATTTTAGATGAAATTATTTATGCACATAAATCTCAAAAAATATGAACTACTCTTCAAAATTAAAACAATCTTTTATGCTTTTTATTTGTCTTAAGTCTAATCTAGAAACACTTAATTTGGCTAAAAGTATTTGACTAAGCAAACTTTGATATTAATTCAAAAAAGATTTTTTCATAACATTTTGTATATTTTATAACCTGCTATAGCAATTTTAACATAAAATATGAATGAAAACCTTACTATATACATATGAGTTTTAATTATTTTAAATTTGAGAAGACATAACCACTTTCTTAAAAAGTATATATTTATAGGCTATATTTTATTACTATAAAGTATATATCTATAGTATAGTTATTTAAAAATTTTAAAGTAAAAGTTATTAAAAAATAAATATGAATGATAGTTACACTGAATACAATTTAAAATAGTGGAGCAGTAGTCAATAGAGAGCAAATATTAGTACTTAAAAAGTCTTCAATGCAAATGAAATATTTACAAGTTAATTTTGAAATAGCAACAAACAACAATTATTAAACTTATCAAGAGATATTTATTTTTCAGTGATTTTAAACAATTTATTGTACAAGTAATTGATTTCACGTGACCTTATGTGACAAAAAGTTACATTTCTAGTATTGGTTTATATTTTGATATTTCATTAGAATGATTAAAAATGAAAATTATTCATACCCTACAGACAAAGTTTAGAAAGTAATTAGCCATAAAATACATTTCATTCTAAAAAGCATTTGCATGATTATTAATTTAAATTAACATCTTTACCATTCTAAAATTATGAAAGGTTTTTTTTAGTAAAATTAAATTGATAACTTACATTACATTAAAATGGAAACTTATATTTAAATAATGACTCACACTTTAAATGCATAAAAATAGATAATTTATTTTGAGCTTTTAAATCATATGTACGATTCTTTACCTCTAATTTGTAAAAATAAGTGTATCCTTTAAATAAGAAATAAAAAATATTCTTTTTCAATAAAATTTTACTTTTCTTTTTTTCTTAAATTGATGTATGACAATACTTATTTGTATTTAATTGTTCCAGTAAGGAAAATTAAATATTATGTACATTATAAATATTATTTTAATATATAATAATATATTTTATTATAAATTATTTTATTGACTCATAATCAAAATTTGCAGATTTTAATTTCCCAATTTAACTAATAATAAATTAAAACATTTTGTGGAATATTATTATAGTTGAATTTGGTGATATTTAAAGATAAAAATGTTAAAAAAAAGACAAGCAGATTGTATATAATTAATGTAAATTATAAGCAATTGCCTCAAAATTCCATATTGCAATAAACAGCAGCACCATGCATTTAGAAGTACTATGCACAGCTTGAAGTCATACTTTATCAAAATAATTACCTTCAACACTGAGATAGAAAAGGAAAGAAGGTAATAAAATGCAAATAAATAATTCATTATTGTATTCCAGTTTTTCATTATTATTTTTTTATATCATTCACTTTTTTTGTTTGAATGCTCATAATTAGCTTATGCAAAAACCAAAATATAAATTTCAAGATTATAAAAGCAAAACTAGCAATTCCATTTTATATTCAGCTGTATATCTGAAATTGCAGGCTTCAATTCATATTTACAGCTCTTAAACAAAGGAAAAGTATAAAGAAATAAAATTAAACAGAGTAATATCAAATAACAAAGAATTTTATAGAAAATTGAAAGCAAATATGAGAAAAAGAGAAAGAGCAGCACTTCATGAAATCTAGTAACCAAGCTCCCATTTTATTCAGCCTCATTGGAAAATAAATTGATGAAGAAAATTAGATTTCAGGCATGATTAAATTTAATAAAACTTACATCTGTTTTTAAATCTGGATGAAAAACTACTTGACCATTGTGATTAATTCCAAATGAGTAACCAGGAGGGCCAATCTAAAATAATATCAATAACATTTTTATAAATGAGCAAAAGTTTTTACAACTTACATCTGTTCTCAGATCAGGGTGAAACACTATATGCCCATTGTGATTAATTCCGAATGAATAACCAGCTGGCCCAATCTAAAATAAGTCATAAGCATTTTTACATCATGATGATTACTAATAATTTACCTTTAGGCAATTAGATGATTTAAAACAGTTGTAAACACAAGTATATTGCAAGACTAACATTTGATTTATGTTCATTTAATAGCAATATGCTAATATTTTAAGCTTAATTTGATAACAAATTATTAACAAGTTTAACAAAGTTAAAATAAATAATAAACTTTACTAAATAAGATTAAAAATGAACATCTTAATTACAATAATATATAACTATTACATTCAAATAAATGTTAATCGAATAAAATTGAGCGTCTTATTTTCGATTTTTGGAAACCTAAATTGGGTTAAGTCGTTAAAATTAAGATAAAGGTAAATGTTTTTTTAGTAATTAACAATTATTTAATATTTAAATTATCAATTATTTTACTTTGGAAAAATATTAACATATCTATCAAAGATTCATGAAGAATATTTGTTAAGAACAATATATTCTAAAATGAAAAAAACTACAGTTGTTAAATGTCACAATCAGTGATGATGATATATATATGGCAAAATGTGATTCTTAATATATTCTAATAAAGATAAATTTCTTTAATTGAAAAATTTATATATTAAGTAGCATATAATTACATGGTAATTTATTTGGTGCGATAAGCTGCCACATTTCCTTAGATTTGATTTGGAATAATCAATATTTGGAAACTAATATAACCAAAGGGATAAAATGTTATCAAATATGCATTGAAATATTGATTAGTATTACATAACTTTCATAGTATAATCATCAATATATTGATAAGAAGTTGTTAGTGTTCATAAGATGTATAAAAAAAAAAAAAACAATTAAAAGTAAAGAGCATTTTTGAAAGAATTTTAACAACTTTTTATTAAGTTGGATGTATTCTTTTTTATTATTTTCTCAGAATATTAAGATTTTTTAATTGACTGAATTAGGCTTAAAAATTAAGAAATCAAGACTTTCATTTGTAAGAAATTTTTTTCATTGCTTTTACAGATAAAAATGAAATAGATAAAAATAATATGAACTAATTATTAAACTGTTTATAACAATTGCACTTAGGTTTGTTTAAATGCAACAATATCTGAACAGATAATTAATAATTGTGTGTGTGTGTGTATATATATATATATATATATATATATATATATATATATATATATATATATATATGGTTTGTTGGTATTATGACCCTTTGAAGTTAAGTCAAATTACTCCATGTGCCAAAATCATGACCTTTGCAATTTATAAAATTTTATCATTACTCTCACAAAAGGAAAATTCATTAAAAGGGGATATATATAAAAAAAGTTTGTCTTTTCAATTTGTGTCAATAGTTGTTGACAGGGAATTTTATTATATATATATATATATATATATATATATATACATATATATATAAAAATATATAAAAATATATATATATAAATGCAACAATATCTGAACAGATATATATATATGACTGTGTGTGTGTGTATATATATATATATGGTTTGTTGGTATATATGACCATATATATAAACATATATATATATATATATATATATATGCCAAAATCATGACATATATATATATATATATATTTATAAACATTACTTCCACATATATATATATATATATATATAAAAGGGATATATATAAACATATATATATATATCAATTTGTGTCAATATATATATATATATATATTTTATTATATATATATATATATATATATATATATAAACATATATATATAAATATATATAAACATATATATATATAAACATATATATATATATATATATAAACATATATATATATAAACATATATATCTATATATATATAAAGGCATGATTAGAAATATCATAAGCATAATATGAAATTAAATATAAAACTTATATGTTTAGCAATACTTTCAGCATGACAGCAGTTTAAAAAAATTACCAGAATAGAGGTAATCAAAAAAATTTTTTTTAAATTGAACAAATGCTAACTAAAGTGAAAATATAAAATTATTTACATATAGTGAATAGATGGAATATAAAACCAATAGATAGTTTAAAATTTAAAAAGTCATACAGAATAAAAGGGAAATGGAAAAACACAATAAATGAAATGAAATGAAGCATCAACATGTCCATTCTTCTTCAGAGAACGTTGACAACATTGGCGCAAATTATGCCTTTTCTGCAATTTCATTCAAAATTTTAAAGTGACTTCCTGGTGTAGTAGTTTCATTAAGACTTTAGTCTGGAGCCATTGCAGAAAAGCCATACTTAATGCCAATGTGGTCAACATCTCCTGAAGAGGAATGGCAATAATGGTACTTCATTTCATTTGATTTATTGTGTGTTTCCATTTTCTTTTTATTCTATGTGTATTGCTTTTTAAATTATTTATTGGTTATATGTTCCATATGTTTACTATATGTAAATAATCTTGTCTTTTCTTTTAGTATTTGCTCAGACTTAAAATTTTTTTTCAACTATATAACATATATATATATTATTATTATTATTTAAAATATTTTAAAGTACATTTTTCACTTTAATGCACTGAAACAGCTAAAAAGTGCTGATAAGTAAAGTAAATATACATGCTTAGTTGCTTATAAGTAATAAACTGGTGAAAAATTTACCTCATATGAAGGCTCATAATCAAGCATTTCACTTAACGCAATGTCAATTCCCATAACACCAGCCATACTTTGATTCTATAAATTATATAATTTTCATATTACAATTACAAAATTATTTACAAATCAATTTTGCAGTTACAATGTAAAAAGTATTCTCATTTTCTTATCTATATGCATTAAACATTCAAAATGTTTTCAACAATTTTTATAGAAAAATGAAACAATGTTTTACTTTTCTTAGATGTCATTGGAAATTCCTTTCAAGAATTCATGAATTTATTACGGATATATTTGTTTTATCGATTTTAAAGATTATTTAAAATAATTAAATTGAATTGTTAAAAACACTATTTCTGAAACACATCCGTAAAAATTTTATTTTCTCTTTGTTTGCTTAAAGACAGGGAAATTTGCAAACAAAATACAAATTTGATTTAAAAAAAAAACTGTTTTATCTTTTTAGAAATCATTAATTCGGAATTTTTCATCACTTCATTATTTAGAAGAAAACCGAACAACAGAAAATGCAGGCTTAAAATTGTATACATTGACATATGTATATATTGTTTACATATGTATATACAGTTTACATATGTATATATTGAAAAGTATTTTTCGAGATAAGATGTATGATACAAGGCAACTTAATGACTATGATTAATATGATATGCACAATAAAAAGCAATAGATCTTTTCTGCTCTCCTGTACTTTTTTTCCAAATAGTATAAATAATCACATCTAAGAACTACTTAAATGAACTAAACTACAATTATTAGAACTATGATATTGTTTTTCAAATGAAACATATTTGGAAATTCTTGTGAATCACAATTTATATTCCCGATGGAATATCTCTTGGTGACTGTTTTTAATGTCAGGTACCCCATATTAACTAACTTTGTATATACATGATTTTGGAGTCTTTCATGAGAATTACTATGATTTTCTGATAAGTTAAGTCTCTAACCAATTTCAACGCACCAAATAAATCAAATAAAAATTTTTGATTGAGTTTTTTGAGTTACGAACTTTTTTAATAAGTTCTTTGAATTCGTAACTTAATATCAGTTTTCTGACACTCATTAAAAGTATTTGGATTTGGCCTTCACTTGGAGTAGACGTTTGCAGTGGCTTACAATTTTCTTTAAGATGCACTTCAATTTAATTCAGTTAAATCACACTAAATATTTAAAAAATTACTGTACAGCAATAATCTTATTGCACATTTCCATTAATATTTCAGTAACTGTCAATGAATTAACAAAGGTTATGATTTGATTCCAAAAGATATTCAAAAGTGTCCAGAGCCCATCTAGTTCTTTTGAAGTTAATGTTCGCTATCATAGTTAAAGATCTGTCATACAGTATTAAGCAATGTTTAGCAATGTATATTTTGAAGTAATATGTATAAAAATATTCTTGATAATATATGAGGATATTTAACACAGTATAACCATTTACTTATACATTACAACAAAAAGCCATAAAAATACAATTGCTATACAGAACAATATTTTTTAATGGATAAAAATCCATTATACATAAAAAATAATTTGATATTCATTATATATGAACTTCTTTAATCAATAGTTGTAAAGTTTTGCTATAGGTGAAAATATTGCAACAAAAAGTATTTGATAAGCAAAATTTTAAAATCAACCCTTTTGTGAACTTTTGATATATTTTTATGATAATAGGAGAATGATAAGTATGCACAAGGATGTATATATTGTTAATATTTCTTTAAAAATTATATCTTAAATGACAAATCTTTATTAGTAAATTTATGATGATTTCAGGAAAAAATTTTCATGAAAAATTAGGGTACTTACGTATTATCGCAACCAGGTTGGCGTGATTTGTAAGTTTGAGTAAGAAAATATGAATAGACAGAAAATGTACATTTATTAATTACCAATAATTTTTAATACAGTTTTTTACATTATTTTGTTTTAAAATATAAAATAGCAATTAAACACTTCCGGTTTCGAATTTGAATAAGTTGCAGAATTATTTTTTCGGCGGAAATGTTTTGTCTATTGCTTTTAGCACTGATTGAAAACCGCGCGTCTTCGACATTTACAGCTTTAGTTTGGCGCCATATAAATTCGATAAGGTATAAGTCAAGATGATGACGGGCTGTTCCTCTCTGTTTTTTGTTGGCTGAGCCTCACATGCACTCTACAGGTTGTGTGTGAACGTCCATGTCGGGATCCACAATGTTATATTTGCGATTAACATTCCCATGCAGGAATCCAGCATTTTCCAACTCAGTTGTCTTGTATCCTTTCCAGCAATTCGAATAAATAATACTTCCTCCCTTGATTTTTCGCAAATTTTTCCCAAGAGGGTAATGGCGCTTCTGTTAGGTACAGTAACCAAAAAAGTCTCCCGTTTCTCTGCAAATTCCGCCGAAAACCCATTGCTGTGGTAGTACACGCCCAGTATTATTTTTTCTTTTTACAAATAAACTTTTGTCTATTTCCACAATATCGTCACCTATTTGCTTTCTTTCTTTTTCATCCATTTCAAGGGCACATATCTCCCATGTAATTGTTCCAATCTATAACAGTTTTAACAGCAATTTCCATCTCTTCTGCACAAAATTTAATTGAGGTTAACTCTTTACACCAACAATAAATGAAGCACACCGCTGTCACAAATGAGATTCGACTACCTTCAAACCAATTTCCGGTTCTCACACCCAAGTGTTGATTGCATTCTTCGACGATACATTTCCAGAAGATATGCTTTCCAAAATACAGTTTCATTTATGGAATTTTTACATGTACGTTAGTTTGGTATAATTCCATATCCCTGTAACAATTCAAAAGCATCTTTTTCACTCGCATGCAGATTCCAAATACCCATAGTTAATGTATTTCACGGCATTTAATCTAACCAGTAAGCAAAATAATTTCTTTACGAAAAACCACGTATAATACATACAGTTACCGTAAGTAGGGTCGCCAAATTTGGCGATTTAGGCGAATTTTTGCCTGGTTGCGTTAATACGTAAGTACCAAAATTAGTTATAAAAACAAGATAATTTACATGAATTGTTCTATAATATAAAAATAGCATTTTAGATCAGGCAATATCTATCTAGACACTGTCATATTTAATGTAATTAGAATAAAAAGTATATTTCAGGTATAATAGACCTGTTTGGTACTATTATAAAATATTCGCCAATGTTTATTTACATTTTAAAAATTAAAAAAGAATGCAACAAAAATCATGAAGAAATATTTATTTTTTCATTTAATATATTCTATATGTTTAATCAATTAAAAATAGATTAAAATACTTCAAAAATAATTGAAATACATAATTTGTTACATTAATAAATGAAAATTAATGCTGAAAGGGATGATTTTATGTACAATAAATGTAGCACAAAAAGTTTTTAAAAACTTTACATTTTTAATATATTTGATTCTATAAACAAATTTATGTTAGTAAATAGCAATCAATGCAAATCAGTTTGCAATTTTGAAAGAAAATTTGTTCTTAAAAAAGAGAAAAAAAAAGAAACTTTTAAAACTTACATTACTATCTAAGTGAATTGAAATCTGCAACTTTACATAAAATATCTACTTTTAAAATTGTATTGGACATTTTCTTCTTTACACAATAAAAGTAAAGAAATAATGAAATTTGCCTTTATTTGTAAAAATAATGTTTGTAAATATTGATTAGCAGATTATTTATACTACTTACTCCATCATCAGTTCTGTTATAAACAGGTAATGTAACTGTAGTCATCATTCCAAGACCCTAAGAAAAACATAAAATTAAAATAATGAACATAAAATTAGGCAAAAGTATTAGTTTTTAAAAAATTTGAAAATACCATAGCATCCAAATACAGATTAGTCCACTCTAAGTCTCTAATAGAATTCAAAATAAGTGGACGACCCAGGACCTTAACATAGTCCTAAAAAGATAAAACAAAGATAATGGATTGTGTTAATTTAAAAATAAGGTACTTTTCTGATATCACAAGATTCAACTATCACTAAATTGTTAGCATTTGGCAGAAAATTTGAAGAATAAAATTAATTTTGTAAAACATTCTAAAAAAAAAAATAACAATTTCAACTGACATTCTAGATAAATTTAGAGGAAAAAATGGGGAGTTTTGATAATAGAAAAAAAAAATAATAATAAAATAATGTAATACACAGTCAACAAATAAATTTTCTTATATATTTTCAAAACTTTCACAAATCCAATTATTGCAAATATTTACAAGTTTTAATGAGATTACAAATAAAATACAAAAGTTTCTTTTATACTGTTTTTCAAGACATATATTTATTACTAATAACAATTTAAAAACATATTTTCCACTAGTTTATATATGAGAAATATAAAAAAGTTTCTTAATGTATCAAATAAATAAAACATTTTTTAAATATATTGACATTTTAAAAAAAATTATAATATTTATCATAAATAATGTTTATGAAATTTGATGATAGGTATAGATGTAGCTAAATTGAACTATAACAAGTTTAAAATTATTTAAATTTATTTGAATTTTATATTGCATAATTTAATTCCTTTTAATGAAGACTATTATTGTTTTTTGCAAAAAGAAATCACAGTAAAAACTATTTTAAGGTAATTATAGTAAAAAAAAAATTTTTTTCTAGTATATAATCTGCAGATAATGTATGAAAAGAGTTTCAAATTTTGTTGTTTGAGTGCACTATATGCTCCAATGGATATAATAGGATGAAAAATCCTTTTCTAGCATAAAAGTTTACAATAAATTTTTGAAAGAAATTGTTTATGTTATACATAATAAATAACAGATAGCAAAATAAGATAGATGTTAAAAACAAAACAGAAAAGTGAAAATAAATTTATTGCACATGCACACTTAATAAAACAGTTCAAGAGTAAACATAAAAATAAGAAACAAATAAAAAGCAAACAAGTTACTTACTCTACAACTATCTAATTTAGCAAGACATGCATGCAAGATCAAATGATCATGCAGAACAAACAGTCACACTGATACCTAAAAATTTAGTTGCGAAAACATTCAGTAACATAAAATGACTTTAAAATACATGCAAAATTAAAATTTTTTAAACCACAAATTATAAAAAATTTACTTGTATTTTAGTTCTAACTGCTCCCATTGCTTGAATTGATGTAAAGTAACCTATAAAAAATAACTTATTTTACATAAAATATGTACATATTTATAAATACAGTAGCAAATAATTTATACTAAGTTTAAAATATTCTATTCTTTGGAAACAATTTTACAGAATCTTAATATTTGAAGACAATACTTGGATACAGTGATCAATAACATAGTCAATATATTGATAGACTGATTAAAAATTTATTTGTAATTTAAAAATGCTTCAAAATTAGCAATAGTCATACTTGATTTGAACAGAAGAATATTATATTAATTATAAATATCTTTCATTTAGAAAATTTTAAAAAAATGGGAGGAAATATAAGAAAATAGCAAGTGAGTAGGCAATAAATTTGAACTTAAATATGAATACTTCTACATATCTAATGCAATGATATAATTTTTGTTGTCATTTCATTAAAAAAATATAAAAAATACTTGCTTAAGTAATGTTCTAAGAATATTCAAGATACCATTCTTTTATAAAAACTTAACATTTCTACTAATGGATAAAAATTTAATCTTATAATTAATGGAAATTAATTTCAATTAAATTGCCGTCCAAAGGTAATCCAAAAAGAAACTTAATTGTTTTAATGGATAATTTATAAATTTTTATTCTTTTAGAAAAATAATACATTTTTATTGAATTCATGTTAGATAAGATCTATACTAATTTTTTTCGAATGGTAATTTAAAATAGAATGACATGATTAGTTTTCTTAAAGTAGCTACAGATTAAATATTTTGAAAAACTTCAATTTTATTTGTTGAGAGAGATGTACATTGCCAGTACATTATTATTTTTGAGAATTCCATTTCTCTTGCCTCTTCTATTTTTCTTGCCAAAATGATAGTTATGAACAAGACTAAGCATACCTTAACATTAACATTTTTTACACTGTTTCTTATTTCAAAGTATCATAATGTATTCTAAATATAAATAAATTTTTAATTTGAAGTAAATGTTTCCATTTATTATTATTGTCAATATTATTGTTGCCGATTATATTATCAAAATTTTTAATGTAATTTATCATTTTTGTTAAATTTAATTTAGAATGAACTTAATTGGTTTTATAAACATATACTAACAATAAAATCAAAATACACATATTTCTATCACTGTAAATATAGTAATTAAAATCAATTTTACTAAAATGTTTGCATTTAAAATTGCTAAATGTAACCAACACTATATTAATTCCATTTCTCTTGCCTCTTCTATTTTTCTTGCCAAAATGATAGTTATAAACAAGACTAAGCATATCTTAAAATTAACATTTTTTACACTGTTTCTTATTTCAAAGTATCATAATGTATTCTAAATATAAATAAATTTTTAATTTGAAGTAAATGTTTCCGTTAAGTATTTGTTAATCCATGACATACTTTAGTGTTTTATAAACATTTAAAAGGAAAATATAAACTTTAAATCTAAACTTGAGGATGGCATTTTTAAAAGACAACTGGTTTTCTTCATCATGTAAAACATCAAAATATTAAAAAGTAAATGAGGGATTTCGGCGATAATTTAATTCATTATTCTAGCATTAGCAATTTTACACACAAAAATGAATAAAATACATCAATATGATTTTTCTTTCTGTACATAGCTTACTTTTCAACAATATATAAGACACTCATACCCTATTTTCTATCAAACTTGAAGCACATTTTACTTATGCCCATTTCTCACACTTACATTTTTGTTATATTCTTTTTCCTTCAGACTTTTCACCCACACATTGAGAGTTGCAATTTTTTTCATACACTCAAGTATTCTTTCTTTTTTTTTGTAGCTTTCAAAAACTCAATAGCTTTTCCCAATGTTAAATCTTGATTTCTTTTCACTGCATTTGTAACCTTATCTTTAACAATACATACTCAAGAGAGAATTAGTTTTTCTCTTAATCACCAACACATAAATGGATGCAAGCATTTTAGGTTTTCTGTATTATTTACGAAACTTTAACTTACTGTAAACCTGACAATTTTTCAAAATTTATTGAAAATTATCTACTTTTACAGTATGTTTTATTTTCCACAAGGAGAAATTTTTTCAATTTTTCTTCCATTTTAAAAGCATCTAAAAGTTTTGTCTTTTTGAATATTTAAGAGCTGCTATCTTCATCTTATCCACCCTGTTACATTTTTCAGAAACAATTAAACAATTTTGAAATTTCTGAAACCAGTTCTTTCATTTTTTGAGACATTTCATGTCAATATACGATTTCAATTACTTAGCTTTTGTATTTATCACGCCCAAAGTGACTTATTTGTTTTTGCTAAATATAAATATGTAATATTAAACAGAACTATAATTGATGCAGCACAATTAAGCTTTGATAAATACAAAATAATAGTAACATTTTTTGTCCATCTTTATGAGGTAAATAAGCCAAATACATATATAATTAAACTAAAATTTAAAATGGTGACTGAATAATATGTAAACTGCGATATGCTATAAAACTTCAATAAATTTGAAAAAATGTGATTAATTTTGCGTATACTTATAAAAAATATTAAAGAATGCAGTAGAAAATTAAAAAAAAAGTGAAATTCAACAATTTTGTAAAAATTTAATGAAACTGATTTATTTGTGTAAATAGTATAATTTAATTACCATATTTTCCTGTATATAATCTGCAGTGGCATATTATTTGCAAGACATTTTTTTCAAGTAAACGGAAAAAAAGCTTTACACAATCTGCAGCAGCACATAATACAAGGCAATATTTTTTGATAAACAGTCTAAAATAAACACTGACAATTTGATGTCAAATAAAATAAATAAACAGTATGATTAAAAATACATAATAAATTATAAAAAAAGAAAACATTTATAATGAAAAGGATCTGTCTAAAGGCAAAAAAATAAATTGATATTGAAAGCATGACGCGGATCAAGATCCAAGAAGATTTTAGTAAAACTTATAAATTTTTAGTTTTTAATCACTTTTAAAATAAAATATATTTGTTTTATTGATAATTAAATGAAAGAAATGGATTATTTTCGAACTGCGTATTTGATACATCTTTCCTTTTGTGGCACACATGCTTTGTTTTTCACTTTACCTTAACATATTTGTCAGCATTTTTTTAAATTTGCTCTGTAACTTAGTGTTTTTACTTCCACATGACAATATATGAATTCGAATGTTTTCAGAGTACAATAGCTGATATAAAGAAAGAATGTGAAATGATATTAGCTAATTGCAACTGTAATATTATTCTGAGGAATGGAATTTGTTTTTAAACATAATTGGGCAATGCTGATTATAGTTTATATAAGTCAGCCGAATTGTGGAGCCACACGCTATTTATTTTACGAAACATGAACAGCATTTCTTTTTAAACCTTATTATAAAGTTTTTGGACGAAGAATATTTTTCTTATCAGATTATATGTGATGCCATATAATATGCACAATAAAATTTGAAACTTTTTTAACATATAATCTGCGGATTATATACAGGAAAACATGTCACTTAAAAACACAAGAATTGACTTTTTAAAAAGTTATAAAAAATCAAATTACCTCGGTTTGAGCAAGCTATTTCTTTTAAAGTAGCATAAGGGACTGGATGGGGTCCAATAGCAAAAGCAAAAACTCTAACCTACAATTTTAATATAACAATGAATTTATATTGAAGGAAATACACAACAATATAAGAAAATAATTACTGTAAATACTTCTATAGAAATTGGAGCTATTAACAATAATCAAAATATTGAATAAAATCAATACATAACAAAAATAAAATCAAATATATCATACATTAAAAAAAATCAGTTACATTTCCTTAAATTTTAAGTGATTAATATTATATAAAATTATTTAAAAATGTTACCAATATTAGCTAAAATATTTAGTTCATAATTTTGAAGTGATTTTATTCAATATTCTTTTTCAAAACATTATGAAATTCTTTATTTATTCACAATATTCTCAAAAATTATAAAAATGCATTCTGAATAAGTATACTATAGAATTTTATACAGATTTACACAACATTTTATGAATATATTTTACATCTATTAGCTAAATTATATAAATAAAGTATTAGAAACTTAATGAACTTATTTTATCATTTTATACTAATTTGTGTAAAATAATGAAAATATTTTCATAAATAATGATAAGAATAAAATAAATATTAATATTAATCAATAAAATTACAGAAATTTATAAGAAATATATGATACACTTAGTCATAATTAGATAATACTCCATAATCTGACCATTTGAGAGCATGGTTTTGCTATGATTTTGAATAATAATTGGTTTAACAAAAAAAAAAAAAAAAAAAAAACTTTAAAATATTTAAGTGATTAAAATTTAAATTTTCACATAAAAATATAATTTATAAAAAGTTAGATTTAGTTGTCATGGGAGTTTACTGGTCTAAATTTTATATTATAAACCGAGCTTTTAATTACTACAACATATATGACTGAGGTAGGAAATAAACACACAAACTTATAAGCAAAGACTTAATAACTATTAGACTGACAGCTTGACAATTTAGAAATAATTAATTAGAGCATAGAAAATTAAGATAATAATTTTAATAAACAAAGAACAAGCTAAATATGAGATTCAGATTGCTAAATGACTAAATCTACTGGGAAAAAAATTAAAACACTAAAAGCTCAATTAATATCAAATTATAAAATATATAATTCATAAAATGATGAATAAAAAAAAATTGCTAAAATAAAATAAACATTTAGAATTTATGCAAAAATTTACTTTTTATGCATTTTTTTTATTATTAAAATATAACTAAAATAATTCATTTTAATCTCCGCTTACACTTTTGTCAGAGTTATATTTTTCAAGAACTTCCCAAGCTTCTTCAGTTCCCCCATCACTGAACAGCATGATCACTTGATTACAGTCAGCACCTGCCCAGTTTTCTGTTCTATTTTCTCTAAACTGTGATTGAAATAAATATAAATGTTTGTGTATTTTAAGAAATTCAAAAAGTAAATAAAACATAATTTGATAATAATGTTTTAATATCATAAATTTAACTTTAAGTGCAAAAATGGCTAAATTAACTTTTTTTACTATAAAAAATGGAATTTTTTCCACACATTAAATATTTTAATATGGTATTATAAGAGGAAAATATATAAAGTTTATTTCAAAATACATCTTAAGTGAATTGTTATAGTTAAAATTTAAAGAAAGTATATCCACTCTTATACATAACAGAGTTAAAAATTTAAATTACATTTAACCTCTGTATAAAATCTAATGGTGAATTTCTATCGGAAAAAAAAAATTCAAAATCAATAAAACTTTTTAAGAATATCAGTAATTTTTTTTATATTTGAAAAGCACAAACATTATAAGATAATTATAATTGGAGAGTGTGACCTCAAAATATTTATTAAATTATGAAAGTCTCTTACAATTCCTAAAAAATTTTTATAAGATAATTTGATTTTATGTGACAATAATTAATTATTAAGATATAAAAGAGTAACAAAGATTAAAAAAATGAATGGTATACATTGGAAATATATTAACTCTACACACAGTAAAGTTAATTTTTTAACTAAAAATTTTCAATATATATAGTCTTTACCACAATAAACAAAGTAAAACAGCATTTATTTTTTCATTTATATGAATCTATGGATTAACAGTAAGTAAATATTCTGTAAAATTGCGAAGCAAAATAAAATAAATTTTCAATAGAAATATCTAATTACATCATTGATTTCGGTGTTGTACCAACAGCATGTGTAAAAATAAACAGAAGGTAGGAAGTAGTTATTTAAATGTATATTGTATACATAAGAAATTATTTAATTAGCATCAATACAGATACTGAACATTATGAGTTGTTTTCAAATTGCAATGTCTTTACACAATCATTCAATAGTAAATGAGGAAAAAGACAAAATATGAGACATAATTGTTTTAATTTTTGAGAAAAATAGTTAAATTGTTAAAATTTAGACCAATATTAAATATTTATTCCACAGTATGAATATACAGTGGTGGCCAATATTGTGGACACTTTTGGAAATTTTTATGTTTTTGAACTTTGTATGCTTATAGAAAATGTTACGCTTGGCAAAATGCAAACTTGTATCCATCATTTTAAAGAGAATTTATTACTAAATTCAATACAAAACACAAAATTCAATTATTTGCAATACAAAAAAAGTTAAACAATAATAGTTATCGATATACATAGAAAGTGATGATTGCAGTGAGTTATCAGTACTTAGTAGAATACCCTTTGTTTTTGATTACAGCTTCACATCGATGTTTTATTGAGCTGACAATAGTTTTAAGCTCTTCTTTCGTTATTACATAATGCCAGGAAACAATTATAGCCTCAAATGCATTTTGTGAAACGTAATGCTTTCTATAACCATACAAAATTTAAAAACATAAATATTTCCAAAAGCGTCCACAATTTTGGCCACCTCTGTACAGTAGTGGCTCATTTTTATAAGCTTGTAGAGACCGGTAAAACAGTTCATAAAATAGAAAAATAATGTAATTAGATTATTATGATTTGATTTTTTTTACCAAACTACTTTTTTTTATAAATAAAATACTATAATAAAATTTCATGAATACTTCACATAAAATTCAAACTATGTCCAGCTTAAAATTTTTGGAGTCAACCATCAGATGCTTTGAAAATTTTACATTCAGCTTCATAAGAGTTGGATTTCTCTTCAATGACATTATCATTATAATAGCAATGTTCATTCTTCTCAACTAAGCAAGTAAATATTTTTTTCAATGCAGGATATTTTGTTTCTCTACAATATTTTTGAGTGGGAGCACTTTCCTTGGTACTGTTTCCCTTTTCAGACTGCTTTATGTGGTTTTAAAATTATGAGAGTCTGTTCTTTGGAATTCCATATTTTTGTATTATCCTTTTTGTTTACTTTCAGAATTTTCTTTTTTTTTTCAACTGATAAATACATCTGTTTCTTAAACTGCAATACAACCTCAATGGAATCAGCACATTATTTCAATAAACAAAACTTCATAAACTGAGCTGTTTTAATGAAATGAAATCAACTAAAGAAAAAGAAAACACTAATTTTAAAATTTCTATATTCTAATTCTATACTATACTTCTAACTCTTTATTCTAATACATGGGCAGGAAAGAAGAATTTTCCCCCTTTCTGCATATTTATATACAGGAAAAACAGATGCTGAATTCGGTATCACTGTTCTTTCCCTTCAAATGTCTGATATAAGCATATCTTCAATTCTTCGACTATGGGTTTATGCAATGTCTGGAATGCCTGTACGTGTCACTGCATTATTCAAGAGTGAATCAAATTCTCAGAATTATATAAAAAAGAAATCAAATAAAAAAATTGAAAAATATCAGATTATTAGAAATAAAAAATAAATTATTTATCAGAAAAAGGTTTCCAAAAAAGAGATTTTTTAAAATTTTAAATCACAAATGGGAGTTAAAATTGTCATATTATCTATGATGTAAGAGTAAGGACTAGTCCATAGTTCACAAGAATATGAATGTTTGTAAATTAGATTTATAAAAATGGGCGTCTATTGTATAAAATGGACAATTTGAAATTCTAGAATAATTTTTGTGGAAGCACAAATATTTTCTAACTTAAGTATGTGGACCCCAATCCTTCTATGTAATGTATAAAAATAATCTGAATGTTCCTAATCTGCCTCAGAAAAGAATTCTATTCTAATATTTTCAAATCATTTAAGGTAATTTATATTGCTGATCATTGTGTTTTGTTCAGAGATTTCTTAAAGGAAAAGATGTCTCTGTATCACATTTATGAGTAAGTTTCATTACTGCATTTACTTGCAGAATACTAAGATTTTGTCTAAGTTTACACTTATAAACAATCCTGTAGCAATATTTTCATGCAACCAAACCATATTAATAATTATTGTTCAATAGCATTATATATATATATGTGTGTGTGTATGTAAGATTACATGTGTAGCTCAAAATGAAGTAAACAAAAAGTAATTAATGCAAAAAAACATAAAATTGTAAGGATAATAATTAAAACTACAAAATATATAGATTACTTTTTCCAATGCTTTAAAAGCAAATTCAAGTCCAACATCCAATTTGGCCATGTTTCCATCTTCAATGGAATCAATACGTTTAGAAAGAATCTGTTAATTGCAAATTAATCTGTTAATTGCATTAAAAGAACATTTGATTTAAAAATTAAACAAAATAAATAATAAAAGTTCAAAAAATAATTTAATAGTCATATTATTTTTTAAAATTTTTATTCAAAAATTATGCATAAATGCTTTTATTCTGATACAAGATCTATTTCAGTAAAAAAAAAAAAAAAAAAAAAAAATAGAAGAAATTTTTTTATACAAGAAACTAATATTCTAAATATGCTGAAAGACATTATGCTTTTAATAATCATGTGCATAGTTCCTTATGACAAATTTAATTACATCCAAAAATTAATTAAATATTTGAATAATACCTGCTTATTTCTTCGATTAGCTTGAACAAGAGTATCAAAACAAGAAATCCACTTTGCTGTTGTGTTAAACTTAAATTTAAAAAAGAATATTAATTTTTTTTAGCAAGAAAATAGAAAAAAATGATTAGTAGGCAATACATAAGAATATAAAAAGTGACAAAAATACATACAGATATTATATTCACGAAATCATTTTCTCCCAAAGTTGTAAGAAGAGTCTTAACAGCAATTTTCATTATTTCCATTGTTTGACCATGCATACTTCCACTTCTAAAAATGTAACAAAATTATTTAATTGATGATAAATTTATAAGTAGACATTTAAAGATGTTAAATAAACATTATAAAAATATTAAAATTCAATATTAGTTTGTGAATATTGAGCTTAAATTTTTGTTAATTAAATGATTGAAAAATATGGCACATCTCTCTTCTACTGATTTAGAAAGTTATACACAGATTTACAATATTTCATTACATCAGATCAAAGGAATTGACTGGAACAATAATGAATTTACTTGAGAGATAGTGGGAAATATCAGGATGATATAAAAAATACTGGAAGTAACTATTAAAAAAGTTATTTATAATCTGAAAAACACAGAAATAACCATCTTGTCTGAAATAATCTTAAAAAAATTTAATTTTTCTTTCTTTTCTTTCTTATAAAATGTTATTTTATTATTTATAAACCAATGATGACCATAAATCCTTATATTACAGATAATTTATTTAAGTCTTCTATTAATGATTTGATACTAATTTTCTATAGTAATTGTTCCATTTTTAGCATTCAGTTGTTTAATATTCTATAAAATTATTCTTTCAACTACTATTGTTTCTTACAAATTCATAAAAAAGCACAAAGTTAAGAGAATATAACCAAACGTAAATATTTAAATATATTATTTTTTAAATAATGGCAGGAACTTGGGTGATTAACCCTTTGCCATAACAAGGAGAGAAACTGCTATTCATTTGTCGTTACCCAGTAGGTACCTGTGAACCAAATCCCAAAAGTGAGTTGCTTTACCAAACATTATACCATCACAAACAGGTTAACAGGGTGAGCCTTATTCATACATCAACTCAGAAGAATACAATCGGAGAAATAGAGACAGAAAGTAACATTTAAAACCAAAGCATAATTTGAACCCAGGATCCACAGCTCAGGAATCAGGAACGATAACTACTCAGCCATCAGTTAGCATTAAAAAAGTATAAACATGATAAAATAAGGTATGTTCTGATAACAATGTTCAGTTTAATAAGTTAGTATATCAGAACTATGAATCTAAGCAAATTTTCTTAACAGGTAATAATTAAAATGTTAACAATTACTTGACAAAGTTTTCGTGGCAATACACAGTGTATAACTTGTAAATATTTAACATAGAAATAAAAAATACATTTTTATGTAGAATAATTTAAAGTAAAGTTTAATATTCTGATGAATGAACTGATGGATAAATATTTTCTAAAATTTCAAGATTGATATTTATGCCAATTTTCTTTTAATCAGTGATCTTAGCTTAATAATTCACTGAATATACAATTTATTATAATAATTTGTTTTTTATAATTTGTTAAACTAAAGCTGAAAAATAAAAGAGACCCCTATTTTTCATGAATAAAAAGAATTATTAAACTTTATATGAATATTTTTAGAACTAAAATAATAAACTAATACATACGAATCCATTAATATCAGCATATCTTTTGGAGAACTTGAAGCATGAACATACCTAAAAAGATTAAGAAAAAATATAGATTAAGAGGTAATTATCACTAGAATTTTTGAAATCATGAAAGCAATACCATAGTAATATTAATGATCTTTTTTGATAAAGAAAGTAAATTAATTCTATTTAAGAAATAATCAAAAATTATTTCCCCAATTCCATCAAATTTTTAGAGGAAAATTCAAAATGGAGAAAATAATTTTTTGAAAGATTATTAATTGAATTTGATCTTTAATTATATTGGTAAACATTTTTTGACGTTAAAATTTAAATATTAGGCAATCAATACTAAAACATTGACATAAGAATGTTATAAAATAAAAACTTTAACTTTTAATTTTACTACCACTTACCATGGTCGAAGTCGAACATCATACAGATCAGGAAAATTTGGCTTTCGGGGTAAAACAACCCACCAGCTAGCTGCAAGTAAAAGAAATATCATATGATCTCAAATAGGACTATCAATATTTTAGAGGATTATAAAATATAAAATAAAAATTCACTTTGTAATTTAGAGCTTGATTGAAGAAAACAGGCAGTTACAAATATGAAAAATTTAAAGATGTAATGAATATATTGTGTAATATTTTATGAACATTGCAATTTAAAAGGAAGGAACAAATTTACATGAGATAAATGAATTAATTTATTCAGTATAAACATATTTAAAAATAAAGTACTCATCCCATTTTAAAAAATCAACTACATAGTTGATAATCATGAAAATTATAAATAAATAATATGTTTTTTACAGCTAATGTACTAAGTAAGTAATTACTTACTTAGTACTTACTTAGTAAGTAAGTACTGTGTTTGTGCTAAGTAATTACTTACTTACTTAGTAAGTAAGTAATTACTTAGTACAAGCAGTACTAAGTATTGTAGTAGCATGCATTATTTTAAGAGGTTAAACTTCTATGCACATGCTTTGATTTTTTCTTTAACCCAGCAAAAGGCATAATGAGCCTATAAAAATATATACAGTATATGAAATAAAAATAGAATTAATCCTTTTTCCTCCCTCTCTGTTATATTTATGTTGAATATGTATTTTCTATCAAAGACCCACATTTATCAATTTACCTGGATAGATACGCATAAATCCAGATTGACTCCCAAAAGATTGCCACATCAAGTTTTTGTCTTTCTTAGCATTTTCTATAAAAACTTTATCAAGCTGAGCTGTCCACTTCAAACCATTTTTAATTTCAGGAGCTGCAACAATTAAGAATAAAATTTAATTCTAACTTTAAATTGTTAAATTACAGAAATAATGAAAAATGTCAACATATAAATAAATACCATTACGCTTTTTGCTTCATAGTTAAACTATGTTTCCTTATAGATAATCTAAACTTCTATTATTAACATTAATTACTGAAACTAACAAAGAAACGCAGAACATTATTAAAATATTTGCAAAATGATAGACTCAAATGCATTAATTTAAAAAGTCAAAAAGTAAATAACAAATTTAAAAACAACTTTTATATTTAAATATAAAAGCAATAACTCACAAAATACAGTGATTTATTTTATGAACAAGAATTTATTTTGTTCAAGAATTAAAAAAAAATGGTTGTTTTTTGATAAAAGGTGAGTAATTAATAAAAATATTAAAAAAGAAATTATAATTCAACAGCATGGTTTCCATATAAAAAATAAATTAATTAATGAAATTTGAGAAAAATTGTATTTTATGATAGAAAGTAGAAAAATGGAAAAAAGTGTAATTTTGAATAAAATGTGATTTCTTGAAAATAACAATTTACATTCAAAATTTCAAAAAAAAAAAAAAAAAAAAAAAAAAAGTTGCATATGCATAAGATATATAACAAAAGTTGTTTTTCCCCTAATTTATGTATGTATACATATACACACATACATATATGCATGTAAATTAATAATATTAATATGTAGAAGTTAATAAAATTAATAGCTTATTGAAGAACAAATAAAAACTAAAATAAGTATTCAAAACCTAAATGGAAAGCACACAAACTAAGACATCTTTGAAATTAAGAATTAATTTTATTTCTCAAGATTGCATTAATCAGAAACATTTTGTAACCAAGCACTTGACTGCTTAAATAATAAATTTACATAAAAATATTATGAGTTGCAAGTGTCATCTACAAAGTAATGATTGTTTTGCTATTAAAAGCAGAGAAACGCATACATTTAATTTAGATGTTAGAAAGCACATTTTTTAATAGTGATAACATTTAATATCTTTATTCCAATGATTTAGATCTGAAGTACTCTTTTCTCTAATTAAGCTTTAATTTTTTTGTTGGTTAAAATAATAATGAAATATTGCATAGCATTTAAAAACACCATTCTATGGCATCTCACTATTCCATACGACATTTTTTAAAAGTATTTTTAAGCAACATGAGATTTTTGGCTTACTAAGTTGATAAATGAAATAGGTATCTTAAATATTAATGTTTCATACAAGTTTAACATAGTTTTAATCAAAATTACAAAATATTCTTATAAAAAATTTTATCAATCATTATGTGGAAATTACTTTAAAATTATATTTGGATCTTATAAAAACAATATTTTCTGGAGCTTTTAAAACAATTTTTCACTTACATTCTTCATAAATCTCCACTGGTATATGAACTCCAGAATAAGAAGTATTTATTGTTTTCTTAAATTTCTCACTATACACTAGTTTAGGATCATCTTCTTTAAGATCTTTTAGCTTAATGAATTCTTCATCTTTCAGCTGCAAGATTAAGTTTGTTAAAATGTTTTACAATATATTACATTTAAATAAATTGAAATAAAAATGTAGTTTCAATGAAGGAAAGAAAAATTTACAAAACTGAACATTATAAAATTTACATGTTAATAGAAAAATGATTTTGTCATATAAAATCTTGACTCAATCAGGCCAAATATTGTATTTGTATAAACAAAAAAAAAAAAAAAAAAAAAAGAAAATAAAAATAGAATACATTAATTTTTGGAATGCTGAATTTTAATATAAAATAAAAAATCTACATTTGAGAAAAATAACTTTGAAAATTTATAACTTTACAGGAATGTCACATGAAGTTAAAAGACAAGTGACATCACAATGAAGTACAGAGGGCTAAATTATGTCAAATTATACATGTTATATCTGCAAGAATGCATAAAATGAAATATAACTAAAAATAAATTACATTGAGAAATACAGAAGATATTTTTATGTTCCTGAATATACTTACATTTATTCTCTGAAAGAAATTTATAAACATAGAACACACACTATGTTACAAAAATATTGCAAAAACAAGGCATTAGTTTGAATGAAGAAAGAAAATTTTACTAACAAGAAAGTTAAACCCTTGCCAGTGTCACCCAAATCCAGTTTGGGCAACTACAGTGTGCAGTATTTGTGATGCCCAAACTCAGTTTGGGCAGAAAAAAAAAAAAAAAAAAACGTTTCTATTTTGTGAATACTGAGCTGAGTTTGTTTCTACTTTAGGATACTTAATTCTCTATTTTCCTAATAAATGACACAAGTGGTCTTAGTTTTTTACCAATTCTAACTTTGGTTGGGGGAGGGAAAATGTGGGTGTTGTCAGCTGCTCAGATAAACAAAGGCATGCTTTGGTTGATAAACAATGACAATTTCATTTTCTCATTTAGTTTTGATTGCTTTTTGTTGCATATTTTTTGGAATTATTTTCTTTTTTTCAATGTTTTGATTCAGACACCAATGAGGAGTATAGTTAAGGTTCCTCAAAATTAAATACTAATATTTCAAAAAAAAAAAAAAAAAAAAAAAAAAAGGTGAGGTTTTTGTTTTTTAACTTGGAAAAGTGATTACTATAAAATGGACTGATAAAAAGGATGTCTGTTTGCTTTATTCAGTCCATACCGCCAAAATAATTGAATTTGAAAATAAGAAAAAAGAAAAATTGAAACCGAAGGTAGTCAATGACTACAATAACACTATGGGAGATGATGATAAAATCAATCAACATTATACAGACTACCATGTTGCTAGAAAGGGAAGTAAAAATACACTATATTAATAGAAAATATTTTTCCATCTACTATACCAGGTGTTACATAAATAACTCCTTTATTTTATATACTTCTTCAGGAAGTGAAAAATAATAGGAACTTCAGAGAATCAATTGTTGAACTAAATAAACCAAATGTGCATCTACCAGGACCAGAGTGTCCTAGCGTAAGCTTACTGCTCCTCACAGGTCGACACCTTCCAGAACACATCCCATCCACGGGAAAAAAATCTACTCCAACCAGGCAGGAGTTTATTGTAAAGAGTGCAATATATAGGTTTGTGCATAGTACTGTGCTTTAGGATATTTCATACTGTACAAGATTTGTAATATTTATATATTGAAAATCATATTGTTTTTTTATATTATAATAGTTTATACTAGTTATATTTAGCTTCAAAATTTCGTTTAATTTGCTCAATATGAATAAGATGTATTGTAATTAATATTTTACGTGTACGTAAAAATTATAAACATAGTAATTATTGTATTTAAAATTTTATTTTTGTAATAAAAAAGCATTTTTTAACTCTTATAATAATATAAAGAATAAAATTAAACAATCAAAAAAGTTTCCATTTTTAGTTCATTTTTCTGAAATATATGTCATAGTTAAGGGATTAATACTGTGCATTATGTGAAGCCTTTAGAATTCAATTCTTCATTGTTTGAATTAAAAAGATCAAGTGACTTCTAATCTAAATAGTCCAAAATTTGCTTGTTCTTCATGGTCTATTACTTTTTATATGGGAACATAAGTTCAGAATCTTTAAATGCAAATATTAATAATGCTATTTTTAAAGATTTCTAGGTACTTTCGAAAGCAAATTTGCCTGCCTCAATAGAATATTATAGTTCATAAAATACATCGAAATACAATATTGCCAAAAAAAAAAACTTTTTAATATTAAAATATTACTGTGATAATTCTGCAAATTATAGTACCATAGCGGCGTATTATACGAAAGCCTCATTTTTCGAACAAAGGGAAAAAAGCATTGCATAATGCACAGCAGCGTATAGTCTGTGATAATTATCCGGATAAAAACTTATACTGCAGATAATTTGGAGTCAAATAAAATAAAAAATACACATTATGATTAAAAATATAATAAATTCTACAGAAAAAATATTTATAGTGATAAAGATCTATTTGAATCTACCTCAATGAAAAGTGCGATTAGCTGAGATGAAAGTGCAACATAGATCAAGATCCAAAAAGATTCTAGTAAATCTTATCGAATTTTAGATTTTAATAACTTTTGAAATGAGGTTAGATATAGTTTAAAAATAAACTATATTTGTTTGGTTAATAGTTAAATGAAATAAATGGATTATTTTCTAATTGCGCATGAAATACAATTTTTCTTTTGTACATCGCATGCTTTGTTTTTCATCTTACATTACACATTTGAATATTTTCAGAGCGAAAAAGTTCAGGTCAAGATAAAATGCGAAATGATGCTAATGAATTGGAATTTTAATATCATTCAGAGGAACTGAATTTGTTCTTGAACATAATCGGACAATGTTGATTATAGTTAAAATAAGTAAACCAAGTCGTAGCACTATCTGTTATTTATTTTGTGAAACATAAATGACAGTTCTTTCAAAGCTTTACAGGTGAAAATTTTTTTTTATCAGATTATCCGCGGTGGTGTATAATATGCACAACGAAATTTGGAACTTTTTTTAATGCATAATCCGTGGATTAAATACAGTACTTAAATATATTGATTCATTGTATAATGCATTGTAATTATTGTTCCAAAAACATAATAGTAAATGCACACTGAATGCAGATTAACATGTCATATTGAGAAAGTATATTTTTTAAATAAATCTCACAAATAAAATTTGCCTAATTTTTTTTTCTTTTTGAAAATATTTTTAAGCAACTCCTTAAAATCAAATTTGTGAATTCTTATTGTAAAATTTATCTCTAAAATATACAGCTGAATCTTACACCTTTAATTTATACAGTTTCATAAAATTAATATATTAATTGAGACAATTTTTTTAATTATTAGAATATTTTAAAGATGACTAATAGTTACTACATAATAAAACTTATAAAATTTTTTTGTTAAGTATTGGAAAGGAAATTTCTTTGCAAAATAAGAATATAGTACATGGAAGTGAAGAAATTTTAAAAAAGTTTACGGATTTGCTTGACGTTAAAATAATTGGGAGAAAAAGCTTTAAGAAATTTTACATCGTATTAATAAAGTTCTTATTTTTCTCTCATTTATTTGAATTCAAAGTCAAATGCATTTTTCAAATAGAGGTTTGTAAAATCTTTAATAAAAAATTCAGGTAATTATTCATTTATGTAGTAAGTAAGCATGAAGTCTTAAATATTCCTAAATGGATATAATAAGTAAGGTAGGTTTAAATATTTATTCAGAAATTTAAAAAAATATGTGTGAATAGTTTGTAGAAGCAATTTAAGGCAAAATTTTGAGGAACTAGTTTAATATGCAAGATTAGAAATTGTAAAAAGATTGTTGCTCACTTATTAGTTATAAATTTAAACAAAATATAGTTATAAAACAATATGGATAAATAAGAATAATAATGTGAAAGTATTATGTATGATTGTGATCTAGTATAACTTTAAGTGTTCTTTAATATATTGTCTAATTTAGATTTAAATGTGGCAGATATAAAAATATTCACATTGTAAGAACAATACTTTTTCTGTTTATTAGTTATTGAAAATATGAATAAAAGTAACAATTATGAAATGTTATTGAAGAAAACAAAATAGGGAATTGTAAACATAGTTTAATTCTTAAAATTAATGTTTTAGAATGTAATATTGCATGTCATGTTAAAATAGGGGAGAAAGTTCCAAAGAAAAAAATCTCACATATACTTCAGATTTCTGGAATTTTTTCATAAAATCAGAAATTGAAAGTATGAAATTTTAGAATTGAAAACAACTGTGAATGCAGCAGAAACAAGAATGTTTTTACTTCTACTGTCTACGCATTTGCTAAATATTTCATTAATAATACAAAATAAGTTCAAAATAAAAATTCTCAAATATTTAATAATCAACAAAATCAACATTTAAATAAATTTATATGCTAGATAAGAGTTTTGTATTATAGAAAATAGGTTAATAATTTGACAATTTTAATATTTTAGTTACAAATTCAGTTAAATATACAATATTTGAGAGAATAAAATTGTGATGTGTTAAATAGAAAAATCATTTAAATAAAATTTTTTTTTAGAAAAATCAATTTTTATTATTACAATTACATTTCAAACTTAGATAACTTTGCAACTTTAAGTTTGCACAGTGGCGCCATCTACTGTTGTAGGTATTTATTTTAGTATTCAGTTATTAAGTATTTGCTTTAAATTTGTGACATAAATTTTCTAAAAATTCAGAATTTTTGAAAGAAATAACCAAGAATAACAAAAGATACTGGAGCTCTATTTTAAAAAGAAACTTCCATTTTCCTATATATTAATGATGTGTTTGTCAATACATTAACATTTTTCTTCTTTTCTCCTGTTAAACACCATTTAATAAAAATAAATAATTGATAAAACAGTAAGAGACATTAACATTGGAGTATAATAAAAAATTGAATATGCTTTAATTTCAATACAGGTATTTGTATAAATGAATTACATTAATTCATTTATATAAACATACATGTATTAAAAATATAGAATATAATGTAACTTGACATTTCATTGACTAGTATGTTCATTAAAGTTATAACATTCTGATTTTGTAAAACAGAATAAATTTAATTCAGATACAGTATTTTTTTACTTCACTTGATAGCAATTATAGAATTTAATGTTTAATGTTTCTACAACCTATCATTAAGATTTTAATTGATTTAAAAAGCAATACAAATGCAATAAAGAATGGTAATACTTAATATTCAAAATATCCTTTATCTAAGAAATATCATAGTTATCTATATATTATACATTTACAAAACTTACACTATAAAATTGAAATAGAATACCAATGCTGTTATCAGTATTTTCTTTAAAAATAAAATTCTAGCTAGGACTATACACAATTAAAACAAAAACAACATATTCAGAGAGCAACTTACAAACATTATAAGTACAGCAAATCAATCAAATATAACAAGATATTTTTGTGTTGAAAGAATTAATAAAGTTACATATTAAAAAAGTTTTTTTCAGTGTCAGGCAGTTTATAATAAGTATAATAATGATTTAATACAAATCATAAAGTGAATACAGAAACATTTGCTTGCATTTACTTAACAAATTTATAATATTAAAGGTAATACATAACTTACTTTAACTACAGGATCATATTTATAGTTTCTAATAGCTTCCTCAGCAGTGCTGACCAATCTCTAAATGAAGAAATTAAATAAAGATTCAATATTTCAAAATATAAATTTTAAATTATGTAGAATAGTATTTTCAACCAAATATTTCTCCAGCAAAAGTGAAATGTAAATTTTTTTTTTATTTTTTTACACACAAAAAAAAATTGATATCTATAAGAAATAAGGTAAAAAGAAAAAAAAAATTCAAAATATTTTAATTTGTATGCATTATAATATTTAAATTGGAAAGTAAAAAAAAAAATTATATTAAATTCTAGTTTTTTCAATATTAACTTGAAATATTTTATTTGATGTTTAGATTAAAATGCATACTTAATAACATGAAATAGAATATACATTTATTATAAATTTTTAAAATAGATAACTCAAAATTTTACATTAGCTTTCCAAAAATTAAATGAGATGTATTATTGTTGAATCAGTATAAAAAATAAAAAGAAATTAAGCAATTAATCTGCAAATGAAACTTAATTATTGCAAGTAAATTATACATGCATAATTTGTAAGATGATATAAATTATTTATGTGTAATTTATAAGATGAATATAAAAACAATATTAGTATACACAGTAATGTATATAGGATAATCTTTATTCTATGACCTAATTTTATTATTTGATGTGTTCACAAATATTAATATTAAATAATCTAAATATATGTTAAACAGAATGTATTTAATAACTTACTTCTAATGCCTTCATTTTTGTTTCTAAGTTTTTTGTCAAATCAGCAGACATTTTAGAAACCAGGCTATGGCCATCTACTTTATGAAGTTTAGCTTTTCGTAGATCATCATATTTCTATATAAATAAAATTCAAAAAAAAAAAAAATAATAATAATAATAATGAAGGTGTTAGAAATTATAACTAATATGGCTATTTCATGGTTTTCAAAAAAACTTTACAGAAATTGAAAAATAGCAAAACTTTACACTAACCTTTTCCAAATTTTTGATACCAGTGAATTTATCTAAATCTTGAACTAATCGCTCTTGGAAACGATCTGCCCATAGTGAAATACTACAACACAAAAATATTAAGTTATTTTTAGAATTTCAGTAATCTTCTATAATTTAGGAATTAAAATGTAAAAATAATTTTTAAACTTATAAATCTTCAAAATACAATAAACATTGAATAAATAGATCAAAAGAAAAACAAGATATGATAATTTAATATCATCCAATAAATTGAATGAGTTATTACTAATGACAATCTAAAAAAGATTAACAGCACATGTAAATCATAATAACAAAACGGAAATCATTTCAATACATGCATATGAAAATAAACAAGAAATAAATTTCCCCCAATGCGCAGATATTGCGAAATCAGAAGTAGTTACAGTTTTGGGAAACAGTGGTGCAATCATAATTATTTCAAAGACATTGCTTAAAATAACGAAAATATTCTGATTCTCACACTTCAGTATGTTATACTTACATATCACGGGCAGGAAATTGTGGATAGGCATTATTTTCAACGAAAAATACCAATAGTAAAGTCAAAATTGAATTTATAGCCAGCAGCAAGGACACACCGCTGGTCGCCATTACGGCATTTTGAAGGGGGAAAGGCTAAAAACGGGTGCGGGGGAAAGAGCCTCGCCACCAATAAAACGTCACGTGATTTTAGTAAAGCTTCCTGAGAGTGAGGCTACACTGTAAGGCTTCAAGCGCGCTCACCAAATGAAAATTCAGATTTTCGCCCGATTTTGATGTGCAGCAGGTTGTTTCGTAGTTTGTGGAATGTTTTTCAGGAAAGTATTGATAACTTGATGGGATGTATTATCTTTTGGCTAATTTAGTTTTTACAGGAATCGATTGGACACAATCGTAATCTAGAAATTTCTATACACGCATTAACTTTTTTGTGCATGTGAGAGCTTAAATTTCTCTTTTTATTTTATGAAATAATATTTTCGCTGAAAAATATAATAACAGGTTTTTAATTTTGCGAAAACTTTTCTGCATTTACCTATTGTTTATTTATTTCTCACAAAGGCGTTAAATAATCCTTTAAAACATTTTGGGTAGGAAATTTGAAACATAGTAAATGGACTCATAATAGTTTAAAAAACATGGATTAAATATTTTTTTATTATGTTATGAAATTTTATGGGATACTTTCAACATTAGATTTTATCTTCAATTCACAGCTTAAATTATAAATTAAATTTATATTCAGTAATTATAATTTTATAAAAAAGTAATGTTGGTAAATGTTGAACATTACAAGGAATCCCATTGAAAATCGATGTAGTTTTTAAGGATCAAAGTAATATATTTGATCTTTTATTTTTATTTTTTTATGTATTTATAGCAGAACGAAACTTGAAAAGTATTTAGCAAAATATTGAAATGAACTCAAACAATATTTCCCATTAAATTTATTTTATACACACTATGAAAATTTTCAATACAATGTGAAAGAAATTAATATCTCATTACATAATTAAAAATACTGTTTATAAAAATAATATTTCGCTTACTGTAAATCAATATAATGTCTCTAACTTAAAAGTTAGAGACATTATATTGATTTACAGTAAGCGAAATATTTACTTTTCAAAGATTAAAGAGTAAAGCTCAATTTTATTTACATAGAAGAATTTAATTTGGTATATTTTAATCTGCACAATGTACTTTAAGTAAATTTCTGTAATGAATATTTGCTCTGAAAGAAATTTACTGGCAGAATTTGTTTGCTTATAAAACATTTGCAAGAAACAATAAATTTTTTTCTTAACGGTTATTTCACTCAGAGAGATTTAACACTCAAATTTTATGTTATTATTATTATTTTTACAAAATATTGTGTTACAAACAGTAATATTTGCTTGAATCTACTTGAAAATTATCACAGGAACCATTTTTTTCCTTTGCATTCCCGAGTTAAAAATTTAAACCAAATATTAAAGAATTAAATAAAATAAAATAATTAATGTTTCCTTAAAAAGAGAATATACAAAATGAAATAGCTATAATTAGTAATATTTTCTAACCGAAAATATTTTTATAAATAAAAACTTTTTTTATGAATACATTTATTGAATCATTTGATATATAGTATATACTATACAAATTTATATATATGATATATTTATAATCAGATTTACAAATTAGTATTTTGTTTTATGAATATGATATATTTATAAATTAGCCTCTGTAATAAATTACTGCTTGATAATCTTAATAATACATTTTCCTACAATTTTTATTTCTGTTTTGTTTTATGACGAAATTTTTTTAATTGCATATTTATGGAGAATGGAATAACTTCTACGTTAAAAGTAACTGATTTTTTCTGATATAATATTGTATTTAAGATCATTAAACTGTTTTTTTAAAAAAATATTAATAATTTTTTTCTATTAGATATTTGGAACACGTTATTTGAAAAATTTATTACTTTAAAATGAGTAAGAATATTTACAGTGATTTAAAAGAATACATTTTTATAAAGTATTTATTAAGGAGACAGAATTTATGGAATATTTGTATTTAATTGATTTTAGATTATTTAAAACGCTTCTCTCTCACTCTGATTTTCAAAAAACGTTTTTAGAATTTGAAATTAACTAAATGATTTTTTTATTGTTTTTATCATTATGATAATAGTTTAGCAGCATTTTGATAAAAAATTAATTTGAATTTATGTAAAATTAGCTGCAGCATCTTGAGTTGGTTATAATAACAAATAAAATTTAATTGTAATGAGTGTCAATTAGAATATAATCTTTAAATATTTGAAGGATAGTTGAAGTTTTTATAGAAGAAAACATCGATAAAATTTATAAGTACTCGTTCAATTTTTCCTTCAAGTCAATAGTTTTCATAATTTAAGGTGTACTATAAGAATAAGAATACATATCTATTTTAATATAACATGGCATTTTTGTAATTATTTTTATTATTTAAATATGTAAATAGCTTTATTTGGGGATCATAATTTGTATTATGACTAAAATAAACTATCAAAAAATAATCTTTCATTTGGCACTTATTTATTAATAAAAAAAATAATAAAGTCAAAATCTTAGACAATTTGAATAGAATTTTTATCAATATAATTAATGTATATTATTCATATTCTTAATAACAAGAATAATAGAAATAACGAAATAGAATAAAATTAGTGCAAAAATATAAATCTTCCATTAGCTTTATTTTATTAAGAATAAAATGCTGTAATTTTATATCTCTTTTTCAAAACATTTATAATCCTATTAATATTGGGTATATGTATAAGTGAATGAAATAATTAAAGACAATAAATTATTTGTTTGCACAATTTAGCATAATTAATAATTTAGCTATTAAATAAAAAGAAATTACTGAATATACAGTACACTAAAATTAAGGAAAAAATAATTAATTTTTAAAATTCGTCAGCAGTTTGAGAATTCAGTTCATCTTTCTAAGATATTCTGATTTTTTTTTTTTTTTTTGATTTGTTTAGTAAATTTTCATAAGTAAAACATAAAAAAATTTAAGTTAAAAACCTGTGAAATTTATTTCTAATTTTTATGATCTGCAAGAAAAATAGATTGTATTAACTCTCATGAATTAATTAATTACTAAATTTTCATTAGAAATACACATGAAATATTGAAAAAAAAAAGAATATGAGTAGATTATTTGTTCAACAATGTAATAAGTTATATTTCATACACTTTTTAACGTTTTTAATATCTTTCAATCTGATCAGTATTAAATATATTTTTTTAAAATCTTATATGAGAAGAATATTTAATTTTAATTTTACGCGGAAATAAAATAAAATTAGTTTGCAATTTTATTTGTCTTAAACTTAAAAGTCTGCTTACCAATAAATGTAACATTTTATTATGAGATCATAATAAACATAGAATAAAATCGTAATAATAATATTTTATTATTATTTTATTATTTTAGTATGACAATAAATATTTTGTTATGAAAGATATAATTAAGAGAAATTATATTACAATACTCGGTTAAAAATGTTTTTATTCCCTAAAATTCTTTTATAAAGAATAACTTTATTTCCTTATATTAAGAGAGAGTAGTGTTTAAGTAAATAAAATTAAGTTGTTGTATTTTATAAAAATAATATTAGGAAAATTAGAATATTGAATATTATTTATTTTTATTATAAGGATGATTACTTTAAAGTTATTGATTAACTTCAAAATATAAAATATACATTTATTTTACATTTTATGTGTAAATTTGATGTGAATATATGAAACTGAATTTAAGATTCTTATTTAAAAGGAAAATCTGAGTAAATATATAAAGATTTTCAGAAAAATGAAGTTATTTAACATAAGCTAATGTTTTTTTCCTACTGAAACTTCTGTTGAAAGGAGAAACAATTTTTACAGAGTAGGCATTTTCTTTCCCCCTTTCCCATCCTTCAGATATGATGATAGACGGACGATTAACACTAAAAGCAAGCAATAATTAATGTTGGCGTAAGCAAGACATTAGTCAAATGATTTAAAAGAAACTGCTTACAAATATTGCAATTATTAATTCAGAAATTCTATTAATTAAGAAAATTTCTAAAAATTTATATCGTCGTTGCCGATTTAAACTAATGACAAAGTGGTTATTCAATTTGCTTTTCTTCTGTTCTATTAACATCATGTTAATTGAAAACGGCTTCTCAAACCAATACTTTGGTCAAAATTATTAATTCAGAAATTCTATTAATTAAGGAAATTTTTAAAAATTTAAATCGTCTTTGCCGATTTAAACTAATTATAATGTGGTTATTTTCAATTTACTTTTTCTTCTGTTCTATTGACATCATGTTAGTTGAAAACGGCTTCTCAAACCTCAATATACTTTGGTCTTCATTTAAGAGATCATTTTATTAACAAAATGAACTTCGACAATAGTCTCAGACATTCGATGATGAACTTCGTCTTGTTTGCTGCCGCTCGAAGAATGCAATTTGAAGGCAAACAGCAAATCGTCGACAAGTTGGATTTATGAGCCGCCTTAATACGATGTGATGCAGATGAAACGTCATCTGACGTCATGAATATTTTAAACCAATGAAAATTTTAATAAATTGGCGTAACCATGATCGCAACTGGAACGAAAGAAACAACCACTTTATGGTTAAAAGTAAAATCTAAATAAAATCTTAAGAGTGCCGCAGTTTTTAAGAAAAAGATAAGCATAAATTATCAGTTTTTACTTATCTTTTCATATGTAAGCTTTCAATTAGTTATATTTAGACAAATTAAAAGAAAAACTTTTCATTGCCTAAATTTTTATCATCTTTTTTTTTATTTATAGGAACTAATGAGCCAAAATATTGTAACAAATATGAATATTAACAAAACTGTTGGAGTTTTTTTTTTTTTTTTTTTTTTTTTTTTTAAAAAAAAAAGGCAAATTTAGATAGAGAAATAAATTACAGATTTTACATTTAAGGTAAAATACTTTTAAGTATACATTGGTTTTATAAGTAAAAGGAAATTTATTTATATAAGTATAATTTATAGAATTGTTAAATTAAAAAGTTAAGTCCTTTATTTTAGAAGTTAACCTTTAAATTTTAAAAGAAAAATGCAGTTTATGTTATGTAACTAATTTATTTTCACTAATGAACATATAATAAGAGATAATGTTTCGATTGGTTTCGTGAGGATTTTGAAAGTATAGTAAAAACTTGTAAAAATTCTGTTAAGATTCTCACTATAATTGTGATATTCAATTACAATTAGAGGTAATGTATTATATTTTATTCAAACTGATATTCCACATTTTTCATAATAATTCTAACTATTTTCATTGTTTATTTTAGACTTAAGTAATAATAAATTAAAAATGGTGGGTAATTGTGTGTAATTTCATATTCAGCATATTTCCCTGACTGAAATATTCGTGGAATTAAGCATTATATTTTATTTTAATTTCTACGCATTTTGACTATTTTAATCTAAACTGAGTAATTGATTAAAATAAGTAAAAAAATGTGGGAATTTAATTAACAAAAATTTATTATTTGTTTTGAAAAAGAAAGAATCAGTTATGATTTTAAGTATTTTTCAATAAATTTGGGTATTATTTGTGACATATAAATAAATTGTTCAATTTTCCGATGAATATTTTCATTAAACGTACTTATTATAAAAATGTTAAGACATAGTTATAAAATTTACTATGTATTTATTATTATAGGTAAAATATTTATAAATTTACTATGCAGTTTATTGTGTATATAAGCTAAATTTATGATTTCAAAACGATGACACTTAAAGTTTATATTCATTACTGAAATGTATAAGTACAATCTTACAAACATAAAAAAATAATAAAAGATGGATTATCAATGTAAATTTTTTCAGAGAATATAAATTGATTCCTTTACTTCAAACTATTTCTTGACATTTTCATACGTAAAGATTTCCCAACATGTAAAAAAATCATTGAGGAATTTATTAGAAAGACGAATGCTTTTTGGGTGTTATTTAAATTTATGAATATCAATTAAATAAAATCTGTTATGGAAAAATCGCAGTAATCTATTATCAAAAATTATGAGTGAAGGTTTTAAAGAATTAAATTCCACTATTATTCCAATTAGTATTAAGACTTTAAGGTATATCTCAATAGGTTTTATTTTGAATTATTATGACAGAAATATATCATAATGACTTGCTTATTTAAAAATGTTTCACAAAATTTATTAATTTGATAAATACAAAATACAAGTAATAGAATTTCATTCTTATCTTGATTATAGAAACTAGAAGTCAAATATATTTTTAAAAGATGTAGTTATAAGAGTAACTCCTTTCGTTCTATTATTCAAATGTATTTGATGCCATTTTTATTAGAGGTAAGATCATTTTACTTCATTTTAGAAATTGAATGAAAAACCCCGTACATATTTTTCAAACCTGTATTCAAATTTTGTTGGATATCTTTCAAGTTATTTTTATGTAACAATGCGTTAATTTCTTTTAATTATAGGTTTAATTTTTATTCTTATCTACTATCATTCATTTGAAATTGTAAACATTTATTGGTCATTAAAACTTTCGGGGTATATATTTTCTATAAAATTTGGGAAATTGTGACTTGAAATTATTTTAAGATATGATTTGTTATCAATCACTTTTTGTTAACAACATTAAAATGATATAAAAATTTTGAAAATGAAATTTTATTTAAATAGAAATTATAATTTGATGAAAATATTGAATAAAATTTCAACTATTATACAACTGTCCAAATAGTTCTCCGTTTCATTTGTTACTTGATTATATATTTTTGATTTATGTATGTCATCTTATAATTCATTTGCATTTACAAGTAATTAATTAACCTTTAAAATTTTACAATTGTTTGATTACAAATTATCTGTGATTCAGTATCTTTAGAAGAAATTTCGTACAATAATTAGCATATTCTCAGTTTTATTTGAAGGATAAATATTGCATAAGCTATATTGAGTTTGATAAAGTAAATTTTAATTAATATTTGAGTTTTTGATATGATGTAAAATACTTTATAGAAAGAAGATAATGATTTCTAAGCACAATGCAAAGATTCAATTTTGAATGCATTTAAATGAATATTTGGTTTTCACGTATTTAATGTCAATTTTACTATTAACTTTGTACTGTATAATAATTATTTTTTAAATAAAACACGTGAGCAAGTCTTCTTGTAATTGCTTACATTGTGTTTACGATATTTTTGCGCAATTTCTCAGGCTCTATTTCGGCTTGTATCAAAATTGGCTGCGGTGGCACTAACGCATAAGTACCGAATTTATTAGCAGTTCCTAATATACCTAAGCAATAAACCTAAGTTTTATTATTCTTATATGAATGAAAGAAAATATAAATATAGTTGAAATCCTGAACTAGTTTATAGAATATCTAAATATTAAAAAAAATTTGGAATTAAGGATGTACGGAAGTTTAAGTCATTTATATTTTGATTATACATGCTTTCGCTAATAACAGTTTATCAATATAACAACTCACTTAATTCAAAACAACACTTATTGCAAAAAGTTTAAGTTTAATGTTAATTAAAAAGAATTGAAAATGTAATAAAAATTCATACATTAACTAGACAATTGGCTTTGGAAACCATACAATAAAAATTTTAAATTTTTTGCACATATAAAATTGAATATTATCGAAAATTTTCAAAATGTTGCACGTTAATACAGTTTTTATTAATATTTGAAATTATTAACTGCATTTGGTTTCACAAAACAAACATGTATGTTTTACATACTATACCAATTGCATTGGTTTCTAAAATTTTTAGATTAAAAACTGAGGAGTGAAAAAATATAGAAATATGAATGACAAAGCATAGCAATGGTACTCATTTTATTATTTATAATTTAAGACATACAAAATTGTTATGTAAAGTAGTTTTATTTTAAAACTTAAGCAACAATTTAAATACTCTTAATTTTAAATTTAAAAATTTATCACTAATTAGTGAGTAGAACATTTCAAACATCAATACTGGCCTTTTGAATGTTATCTTTCGCTTTTGACAATATTGTCAATGAATTATTTAATCAATTATAGTCTTTAATCCTTCTAAGACTATACTTAAAGGAGAAATAGGAATATACTTCGTGAGAACATTTTTAAATGTTACAATGCATTTAAATTAACAAAATTATATTGATTATAATAGATTCTTTATTTGTGATATTAATGCCTATTATCTACTTACAAAACAAAATGATTACTTATTGTGTTGACATATAAATAATCATAATGTTTAGTAAGCCTCTTTTTTATGGCTCCAGTTATTGAGGGTTACATATGGCAAATTATGTAGATTAGCTTTCCTCAGACAATTAAGAATGCTCCATTTGATATAACATTATTTCTTACCTACGACTTCCTTTGTGTTATAAAAAGTGAAAAAAGTATTAACACTTGTTTCTCTCCATTCGTAAGCACTTTGGCAATAGGCGATCTTTAAGTAGTAAAAAAGTCTTACTTTATAATTGGTTTCATATTAATGTGATTCTTTACCTGGTGCAGACGCTTCCTTTTGTAATGACAGATAAGTTGGAGTTCATTTCTGGTACTTATATCGGATTTAGGGAGTTTTTATGGAAAATTCTACAATATTTAGCGTTAATTCATATTGTTTTTTTCTTATACCATGAAAAAGGGAAAGTTTAAGGTGATGCAAAAGCATGGCATTGTTGAAACATGTATTACGCCACAATATTGGTTATCTATTGCAGCGGTAAATCTCATTTTCAAGATACTGAACTTTCAATTAAAAATAGACTTATCATAAATATGTAAACGCAAACCACATGTTGACACTACACTTCTGACCTTAGTACAAACATTATGTTTATGTATAAATTAAAGTCATAATCACCCCTCTTTTGCTTAGGTTTTCTCAATATTATTTATAACATAGCAAACATATTCAGATTAAGAAAAAATTAATTTCCTTTTACGCAATTTATTCCATCTTTTAGAGGTACCCGTACACGTTGAAAACGTCAAATTCGACCAAAAATGATAAATTAATTTTATTCTTTCGTTAAATAAGGAATTTAAATAGTTTTCTAAAACAGGTTTGTTTTCGTCTCTACGTTAATTAGATTCCGAGATATAAAAGATTTCGTAAAGATTACGAAATCAAAAGAGGACATATTAAAAGGACCGGAAATAGGCGTTTAAAGGGACAGAATGATGTTAAAAATTAGTTTAAACAGTGTTTAATTTTGAAATATTAATTTAGTAAGCTTTTAAACGATACATAAAATAATTACTGTTCCGTAAATCAATCAGAAAATCAAATAAAAAAATTAATCAGCAAATATGAAAATTTCTGTTTCACAACACTTTAATTTTTAAATGAGATTTTCTCAGAACTGGCTTTTACCTACAATTAGCACGCTTCAAAAATGATAACTCAAAATATTTTTATAATATTACCATGGAATTTCATGAGCGTGATCTGTATATTGCTTTCTAAGGAATGTACTAAAAGAATTGTAATCACTAAAATATTTTCCAAATTATGGGCTGTTATTCGAATAATGGCATAGAAGTTTAGGCTTAAGTTTCACTATAAATATTCAACTGGCCATAATTTTTTTTATTTTTTAACAAAAACTTAAAATGTTAGAACATGCTCTAGATAATAACATATAGATTATTTGGTATTAATTTTTTTCAAATATATTTAATAGTTTTTGATGTAGCATTTTTTAAAGTTTTAAAAAAAATGCTTAAAATTGTATACATATGAAGAATAATATTGGAATATATCAAATTTTAGTAGCTCAATATTAATGTTTTCTAAAGTGAAATAAGAAAAATCGTTACAATGTACATATGCAGTGTATTTAAAAAAAGTGCTCTGGACGTGTTCGGATACCTTAACTATAAAGCAACATGACTAATAAGTTTTATTCAGATCATAATTATTATAATCAGGTAATTATAAGCACTTTCCTAATTATTTAAAATAAAAACAATTGAAAAAAATTCTATTTTGTCCTGCGAAGAATATAAATTTCAAAGATTTCTTCATATGTTTTTGAAAGGGAAAGAAAAAAAAATATTTCTTCGATTAAAAATTAATAATCAGAATAAAAATAACTATTTATAAAATATTATAAACCTTTGATCATATTCGATTATTTCAATGGTAAAAACTTATAAATATTACATTTTTACTAAAAAATTAATGATGAAGAAATGAAAAAAATTTTTATTACATTGATTCACTGAAATGCTCATTAAAGAGGAATAGAAAGCAAATCTTAAATAAAAAAATCTAAAGGCAATAATAAAAAATTTAAAAGCAATAAAAACATTTAATAAATATGTTATCTTTAAATAATCAAAAACAATACATGAAAAGATATCATGAAATGAAAGAAATATTTTTTGCTGTAACGAATGTTTTGATAATATATATAAACTAAAGTTAATTTCTCATCTATAAATGCATTAATAATAGAGATCAAATATTGTACAACAATTTTTTAAAAAATATTCTAAATTTATAATGCGAATAATAATAATTAATTATAATGTAAACATTAATTATGATTAAATACATGTAATTTTTTTGGGGGTTTTCAACTTATACTTGACTCTTATATTTGTTTTAGATTAAAAAAGGACTGTTCTAGTATGAAAATGTTTTCCTTTTTGTTGAATTATTCTTAAAATAATAATTTATTATTTCTGTATGTTTTTTTATTCATGCGTATAAAAATTATTCTCAGCTTTTAATGAAATATGAAATTACCAAAAGTAAAGTGTAACTTAGCGAGGAAGTGAGCTGATTTTATTAATTTATAATCGCAGTATTTCTAATTGTTTTTAAGAAAATATTTTCACTATAATATTTATAAGCAAATTTATAAAAAGATAATATTAGAATATATTATTTATGTAAAATAATAAAAACTTTAAGAAGAAATTAGATTTATCTTTTCATAGCATTTTAGAAAAAAAAATTACTTAACTTCTTACAACTAAGATTCAGATATCATATTTGAAAAATTTTTCAAAAACTAAAAAAGGGATAAAGGAAAATTATTACTTTTTTCATTTTGTAGAAAGTTTAATTGATAAAATTTGTAACAAATTAAGTTCAATTCTAAGAATTTATGTTATTTTTTTCTTTTTTAAGTTTGATTTTCTATTTCATGCAGTTTATTGCAAACTGCATAATTAATTAATCTTAAAATACATGCTTAAAAATATTTAACGAATAATTTTTTTTGAGGATTTGTAAAAGTGTTTAAATTTATATTAAATAAATGTAAGTACGTTTAATTAGCATTTTTGTGAACATATTTTTAATTTTAAAATGTGAGTAATTTTTTGAAATTATATTAAAGGAAACATTTTAAAACGTAGTATTGCAACATATCTTAAACTGTATGAAATATAATTTGTCCTTCCAATGCTAGTTGGATGAATCAGTAAAAATATTACATTTATTTATCAAGATATTTTAAATTGAAAAAGGAATCAAATACATTTATTGTAAAAATAATGGAACTTTGTTTTTCCTTTTTTAAAAATATTAAAATCAGTAACAATAGAATAAGTTTCGTATGTTTCTTATACAATTACTTTTAAATAAAATTTGTTAACAAGTTACTGTTTTAAGTTTGTCTTGTAGTCAAAATAAATGTATGTAAGAGTCCAAACTTTAAAAAGCATTATAATATCCACATTGAAAATATGATAATCCAACAAGATAACAAGGAATTCTGTGTATGTGTTATTTCTTATTTATAGAACCGGATATAAGGACATTTGACAGCTGTTTTGAAGCATTAGTATGTCCAAACCTTTATTAAATTTTGAGTTATGACTATTAAAATTTTACAAGCAATCCTATGCTAATCCTAGGGAATATTTTCTATCTCTTTTTGCTTCCAATTAGTTAATCATATATGCACACATGCAAAATTTTTGTTCATTAAGAAAAATTCTTAAGAAAATCTAGAAAATTACCCTCGAGCATGGGGATATGTAACTCATAGATGGCTTAGAAATTATGAAATTTACTTTTTTTTTGTCTATAAATGTACATGAAGGCATCGACTAGGATTTCAATTTAAATTCATAATAATACATTTTTGCATAAACAAGATTCAAAACAAAATTTTTTTATTAGAAAAGTGTAAATAAGTTTTAAAGCAAACATTTTTCGCAAGCTTTAATATATTAAATCTTGGCAGTGATCAATGACATTTAACAGTCAACGAATATATTTTGAGAATTATTTTCCATCATTAGAATAAGAAGCATTTATCCTGTTTGAATAGTAAACCTTGCATGCATGTCATTTGGTGAAGACATCTCTGTGTCTGGGCATTAAAGAGGCGTGAGTTTTCAAGTTAATTTAGTAAAATCACATTACTAAGTCAAGTGCTTGGTTAAGATTGAACAAGACATGACAAGTAATTTACTTTAAGTAAAGAACCAATTACTTCAATTCGGGATTTAATGATGGTTATCAGAACACAGACACACACGCAAAGTATTTTTATCCTTCATGAAGTTAAGTAATTATTTGTTAAAATGTAAAATTTTACTAAACATGACTATTTATTGCATATTTTCTTTTTCTTTTTTGGATACATTTTCACTACAATCACTCAAGAAATATTGTTATAAATTAAATTAGAAATATGTAAAAGATTTGTCGATATTATCATAATTTCTTTTTTAATTGTTATATTCAATATCATTTCAATTAGAAATTATTTATTATTGAAATGATATTGGATATAACATTTAAATTAGTAATTAGAAATTATTACGTACTTTATTTAAACATACTCTTAACTATTTCAGTTCAAATTCATGATGCTATATACTGAATTATTTGTTTTTAGATAAAATAATGATTTTATGACATATTTTAAACATTTTTGAAAATAAAAGTATTGAAACTGTAAAATGATGCAAATAAATAAAGTCATATCGGAAATTTTACCAACTTTTAACGATGCAGGTAATATATTCTTCTTTTGTTACTTTCAAAAGAACCATAAAAAAACAGTAAAAAGTCTTTATTAATATGTATATAAAATATTTCTTAATATTTATTTCAATACTTTCACTAGAAATATATATTTTTTTTTCGTAAAGTTATGTCAGAAGGAAAATACATATATTATAAATATAATTTATAATGACTATTACAAAGTTTTACTTATATACATATATAAAACTTGTGTAATAGTCACAGTAAATTTAATTTATTCCGAACATTATAAATCTCCTTCTTTAACTTCCATAGAGAGAGTTAATGAGGATTAACAAAACTTTCAAATTATTACTATACCTAACTCCGTTTGATCTGACTTAATTAAAGGACGAAATAATTAAAGACACACATCTATAAATAAAGGGACAAAATAATATAGGTAAAAATTTTTCCTACTACATTTAATAAATATTTCTTACTTTGCAATTTTTTTTTCCGAATTATTGAATAACAAGAATGGAAAGAAAGTATAAAACCAGAGATTTAAAGAAAGATAGTTACCATCATATTTGCGCTAAAATAGACTTAGTTTAAAAAACTCTTACATATTTAATGTATAAGCTGCTTCCGATCTATAATAAATATCTAATGTCAAATTTATAAATAATTTAACGACATGAAAATTCTAATAATTAAAATCATATATGCGAATCTCAAATGAATTCTCAAACTGACTTCAGCTGATTATAACTTTTAGTAAATATTTTTATTTTACTGTTTATTTGTTTAAATTTAAAAATTTTTTAAAAAATTTTCTTCATTTTCTATAAAACATTGGTATTTATTAATGTATAAGGTAACTTGCATATTTATTGTGATAGTTTGTGAGTCTAAAATGGGAGAGGAATTATATATTTGAAAATAAATTATATTCTTGGAAAAAGAAACTAAGTTGAATGATTTTTTTCCAAGTCAGTAAACACGCAAATTTACATAAGTAACAGTAAAAGTTTGAGGCCACGGTGACTTGGTTGGTTAGAGTGTTTGTTCAAATTGATGGAAGATAATGAGCTCGAATCTCGATCCAATGAAAGATTCTTCATGTTCACTAATAGCTACTAGGGTACGTAAAATATGGCGTGGTCGCAATGTTTTCCAAGTGAAATAATATCTTTAGTTGAAGCAGGCCAAGTCTTTGGGCTCTTCAACTTGCTTCCTTCTTCTAATTTCCGGAAACCCATTCACTTTCGGGGCCACATCTACTGGCTGTCATCAATTCGGTCCCACGTAGTGCTGAAAGAAGGAAATCTTTGTAGAATATTATATTATATAATAACATGAAATCTTAGAAACGAAATACAAATATATGATTTGATATTTTGAGTTCAGTGAGACAGAATACTAAAAATAAAAAAATATGTTTGGCAATAATGTAATAAATGCATTAAAATGAAAAAAAAAAATGTTTGCCCTATTGGATGAATATAAAATTGACAATATAAGTACTATAAAAAACAATAACGATAAGTAAAAATGGATTTTAGTTTTTTTAAATATTACTAACTACAGTTAGTTAATTATTCAACAAATATTGTATATTATTCTCAATTGTGAAATATGGCTAGAGATTATTAAAGAAATATATTTATGAAACTAAACAGAATTCTTAAGATTGAATAGAATGATATAGAATAACTGATTTGTGGTAAATAACTTTTAAAACTATATTAAATTTATTTCCAATTGAATCTAGGAATTCTATGTAATTGTCATGTGATCTTTTCATTCTAATTTCCAATTTTATTACATATCTCCAATGAAAATTAATTTTACCTATATCTAACAAAACTTCCATATTTAAGGTTAAGCATAAACAGAAACAATACTATATGCAAATCAACATTTCTAACATAAGAAAACAAGGTAATTCAAAGTATAGATATCGTAATTTCGTAAATGTCTCATTCATATGACCACCACAGTTTTGAGGTTTGATTGTTCAGTATTTATTTTGTAAAAGACTACTAGCATGACAATATGCTTTATCGGAATTTTTAGTATTAGTCATAAAATCTTTGCATAGTATCGGATGAACACAAGAATTTGAATAAACACAAATAACTATATGGGAGATTACTAGAAACAGCAATAATTGTCATTTTAAAACTGTAGTATGGAAAGAAAGGGATACTCAAAATAATTTTATCATTGTCCAAAAAAGATTATATCACAAGCGAGATAATTTGAGGGTTTAGGTTTTTGAGTCAACATAGGTGGACGTATGGACCTGTATATAATTTGGAATTGTGGTTTTATAATCCAATGCTATGCAGAGAATATTCTGAAACTACCTCATGTTGCATCAGCTATTTCTTTCCTTAAATATCTGATAGTACAAAACCTTTTACACTCTTTGTCATATGGAAACATGCTTGTAGATGAAACAATAAAGTGTTTTGATCAGCATGTTTCTCTGATATGAATTTGTGACACTGTGTTTCAGCTTGAAGATGTTTAAAACATGCTTGAAGATGAAAATACGAAACAAATGTTTAAATCAGCATGTTCTCCTAATCTTAATCAGTTCAAATATGTTTGAGATCATTCGGGAAGTAAATTTTTCCCCTTTCTGATAGGAGAAAGTTTACTAAAGAGGATTTGGAAATTGCTTTCCTTCAAAAATGTAATCACATTCCCTCAATTCTACTTGATAACGTCCTCTTATCTTTGCACTCAAGAAAAACAAAATTGTTAGTTATAATAAACTCTATACTATATTATACACTTTGCATCAATTTTAAGGCACGTGTACACGTTGAAAACGTCAATTTCGACCAAAAATGATAAATTAATTTTATTCTTTCGTTAAATAAGGAATGTAAATAGCTTTCTAAAACAGGTTTGTTTTTGTCTCTACGTTAATTAGATTCCGAGATATAAAGGATTTCGTAAAGATTAGGAAACCAAAAGTGGACATATTTAAAGGACCGAAAGTGGGAGTTTAAAGGGCCAGAATGATGTTAAAAATTAGTTTAAACAGTGTTTAATTTTGAAATATAAATTTAGTAAGCTTTTAAAAGATACATAAAATTATTATTGTTCCGTAAATCAATCAGAAAATCAAATAAAAAAAATTAATCAGCAAATATGAGAATTTCTGATTTACAAAACTTTAATCTTTAAATGAGATTTTCTCAGAACTATCTTTTACCTACAATTAGCACTCTTCAAAAACGATAACTCAAAATATTTTTATAATATTACCATGGAATTTCATGAGCGTGATCTGTATATTGCTTTCTAGGGAATGTACTAAAAGAATTTTAATCACTAAAATATTTCCCAAATTATGGCCTGTTATTCGAATAATGGCATAGAAGTTTTGGCTTAAGTTTCACTATAAATATTCAACTGGCCATAATTTTTTTTATTTTTTAACAAAAACTTAAAATTTTAGTACATGCTCTGAATAACAACATATAGATTATTTGGTATTAATTTTTTTCAAATAAGTTTAATATTTTTTGATGTAGCATTTTTTAAAGTTTTTAAAAAATGTTTAAAATTATATACATATTTAACATTTCTGAAGAATAATATTGGAATATATCAAATTTTAGTAGCTCAACATTAATGGTTTCTAAAATGAAATAAGAAAAAATCGTTACAATGTACACATGCAGTGTATTTAAAAAGTGCTCTGAACGTGTTCGGGTACCTTAAATAAAATATTGTCTTTTCTTTAGGAAAAGCCAAATTTTTGCACTGAAACATTACAGTACTATTAGTGTGGCTCCGTCTTTCCTAAGCAATCAATTTCTGTACAATTAATTTGTGTTATCTTTTCTTGTATTGCTTGGTTACATGTGTATTCACAACTTTATGGTATTTATTACTTATTGTACAATGATTTTCTTCCTTTTTCTTTTCTCTTAATTTTCTTATGTAAAGTAATTTTTATATTGCTAAACACTGTAAAGTGATTTTATATTTCTCGTAAAATAATTTTTATATTTTCAATCTGTGACGTTTCTACTTTTGAAATGTCCTGATGAGGAAAGACTTCTAAGTGCAATTTGTTTTCATACTAGTTAATGCAAAATAGTGGATACTGTAAGTAACTCCCTTGCAAACTGTCCTACTGAGAGGTCTTAGGGATGTTGAAAATTCAGTAGACACCAATGTCCTCCACGAATATGGAGTGCTTAACGCACTCCATATTCAAGGGTGATAGATCCAGTAAAGGGTGATAGATCCAGTTTCGAGTTCATCCCTTGATTATAGCTCCAAAATGTGAGATGGTTGGTTTGCGTTCAGCAGACTTTATCGACAAAAACAGTCACTCAAAAACCTATCACAAAAGTTTTTCTGAATGTTACTTAAAATTAAAAGCAAGTTGAAAAAAAATGTGTACTTTATTTATGACTTTCAAAATAATTTATCTCATTTATAATAAACATTTTCATTGTAGTTAAATATATACCCAATACGTTTCTTAATGTTCCAAAATATAGATTTACCAAAGAAATTCTGTATCTTTTGTTAACAACTATCTATCCAACAGAATCAAAAGGAAAGATTCTTTTGAACTACAAATGTAATTCTTGTATTAAAGAAAATATTTCAATTTTTTTTCAATCATGTAACATTTATTTAACGGAGAGTCGAACCATGAGAGTAGAAAATTACTTTCGGAAATATACTTTCATCCGAATAAAAGTTTCAAAGATTCATTTGCGTCATCTATAAAATGCCGTTTCCTTTTTTTAAATTTCATATCCATCGGATCTATTTCTTGAAATATTGAATACGTGCTTTTGCGTTTCGCTTAAGAGAGTAATAGCCTAATTCCTCATGTTAAATTACATATCATTTATTTAGTTTTAAAGTTTAAGATACTTTTATATCAAAGAATTAACTCTTTGTTTTAAAAGATTTGAAACTACAACCATTTCTGACGTTTTTATTATTTTTAAATAAGAAAAAGCGTCCTTTTTTATTGATTAATTACTAATTTGTATTTCTGTGCAGCTAAGGAAAAAATAATTAAAATATTGAGTTTATTTGCTTAAAAATATATTTATAGTTCTAATATATTCAAATTACTATTTGATATTTGATGTTTTATTTATAAGTCCAACATTTCCTAAAATACATTCCTACAAAATATTTCAACATTTCAGATAAAGTATTTATTACATTACTTCAAATGTGAAGACGGAAAGAAAAGTTTATTTAAGAATTTCCTCTTATTTTTTTAATATCATATAACATACATTTTCTTTATTTTATTTCTGATTTATAATCATTTTGCTAATATTTGTTCCATTGAGTAGATACGTAAAAATTTAATCTTTTAGTATCGAGATTAGCGATTTCGCTTTTCTGTCTAATGGGTATAAGATCAAATTTGAATCACCGGGCTTAAGTGTTAATTGTCACTTTTCTGAAAGGGCTCAAAATTTTATTTTTGGATGTGTTTAGGGTATTTTTTAATGTATTTAGCCTCGGACAATTTTGAAATCAATAACGTTACAGAGAAATATTTTTAAAATTTCATGGTTAAAATCCCGGAATGAAGTTTGAAATAAGAGACTTTTGCAAAAATTATTAGTAAGTATCGATTAAATATTAAGGGAGTACAAGATAGTTTGAAAATTATAAACTGAGTTTAAGATAAAAAAATATGAAATAAAGAGGCTAAATAATGAAATAAAATCTTAATTATTATTATTGAAAGAAATAAACTTACATAATTATATATATATATATATATGTTTTTCTCTCTGTAATATATTATAGAATGATTTATAGAACTCTGGAACTACATTCTTCATGAAAGATACATTAAAATGTAAATTTTAGCTGCTATTATATTTTTTTAAATGTATTTGTAATCCATGTGAAATTAATAAATGTTGAAAATAGTAAATTTTTTTCAACAACATTTATTATCCATTGATTTCTACCAAAAGTTTTGACTTTGCAAATTTTGATTTTAAAAATAATTATGAATAATTTTTAATAATGTAATTAAAAGTAATTATTAATAGTTTTTTATAATTTAACTAAAAGTAATTATTGATCAATTTTATAAGGTTATGGTATCGCGATGTCAAATCACATAATCTTCTTCTATGAAAAATTCATTTCTTTAGTCTTTAAAAATTCGGAAAAATTATCTCATGTTAAGTAACAGATCAGCCTCAGGTCTCACAATACTTATAAATAATGTAAGTTTTATTTCGAAAATATATACATTACATTATACATAACGAATGTATATACACATCTACAAACATATACTTTTTATGTAAGTTTTTGTAGATTTATTTTGTATGATGTAACAAAGGCAGAAACATTAGAAACTTGGTACTACAATAAATGCGATTCATTATTTTAAATAAATAACTACTTTTAGTTTCATTTATTGAGGGATATATTTGGGACATTATAAATTGTATGCAATTGAAATTGATGCATTTTAAATTAAAATCGCTTAAATTAAAATTATTTATGCAAAATAAGTATCTTAATTTTTTATAACACAATTTTTAAAATAATTAAAATTATTTTTTTAACAAAATAAACAAATTTCAATGACGAAAATTTTATTTTACTTTATGATATTTTCATAGTACAAACAAGAGGGTTTTGTATTATAATTAAAAAGCAAATAAAACAATTCACTCAAACCTTGAATTTTTTTTCTCAAACTTGGAGAATAATTGTTTTTGTGATTTTACTCGTAATTTCAATATCTTAACTCTAAAGTAAAGAAAATTTTGTTATTTTTTAGTTTCATTAGGAAAAATAAGTTGTGTAAAACGAAAGTAAATACCAGATACATCTGCTTTGGAACTAATTATGTTTCGTGAAAGACTATTTATTAAGCTTTCATAACTGCGTTTTCTTTAATGGCATTCTTTTTAATCAGTTTCAAGCTCTTATAATAAAGGACCATTTCCAAAGTAACAATCAGAGCAGTTTCTTTTAAGTAAATTGAACATGATTTGAAACATTTGTTTAAACATTCATCCTTTTCTTTTTCTCAAAACTAATAGTCTATTTCTGTTCTGCGGTACACAATTGCCTTTTGTATCATTCACTTGAAAGTTAATCAGGTATGTTTTCTTTTTAATTTAAGCTGCTTTTGGTCATTTCATATATTTTTCTTATTAAAAAATAATTATGCAATAGTAAGAAATATGATTTAGGGAAGTAAATCTTTAGAAACCAATTTGTTTTAATTACTTAACATTTGATGACCGAAAAATGTAAGTATAAAATTAAGATTATATAAAATTAAGATTTTTTGAACAAGTAAATATTGAAATTTCTCATTTAGTGGAAAAAATAAATAAATAAAGTTTCATATTTTTATAATATATTAGAAATAAAGCATAATTCAAGTCAGACTTCTTTTGTATAATACCATATAGTCACCTTAAGTTTTGAAAAAATTATCATTACTAAAAGCAACTCTTTACGGTAGATAATGCTGTTCAAATCTCAGTTTACGATTTTCCTCAGCAAATGAAACAAGTCGATAATATTCAGCAATTTCCACAGCAGTGTGATTTTCTTAAGCTTAAAATTTTTGCACATAATTTATTTAAGAAAAATGAAGAGAGACGTAATTAAAATCACTCGATCTTTTTATTTACAATAATCAAACTTCCAAATTGAGTTGAAACGTGTTGCACTTAAAACAATTAGTTAAATAGATGAAAATACATACTAAACTTTCATTATTTTACTCATTTACATACATACATACATACATACATACATACACACACACATATATATATATATATATATATATATATATATATTAAATGTTATATTAATAAATTTAAATCTTGATAAAAAGGACAGATTTAAAAAAAGAATTACTTAATTTTTCAAAAAGCAAGTGTAAAAAATATTCATAGAATGTAAATTAATATTTTTTACGAGAAATATAAAAAAGTGAATATTAAGAAACAGTGTGTTAATAATCAAAAATATAATTGATACAATATACATCGCAACAGTTATAATGTTCACATAGAAAAAAGCTTGCTAGTTGCAAAAGAAAAATGGAAATTATATTTGTAATAATAAATAGGACATACGGTTACAGAATCATTATGTTTATTGCGTATTTTCGATATGATAAAAAAAACGAAACATTTTAGATTTTAAACTCTAATAAAAAATAAAAACAATATATTTCAAGTAAAGGATATATCTGCAGCAATTGTCAAACAATATGGTCCAGCGTTAATTTTTTAGATTCAGTTTATGATATAGCACAGATTTAGATTAACGAAAAACCATTCACATCAAAACAATCGCTTATGAATTACTAAAGTTTCACAGCATCAATTGCATATCTATGAAAGTTGCATACTAATGCCTATGTTCATACCATAAACACAACTTCCAAATGTTATATTCAAGATAAAATTATTTTTATTGTATAATAATAATATTATTATAATAATTTGAAAATTTATTATTAACGTTGACAGTTTTTGATATTTGTCGTTTCATGCGTATAGCCACACTTAAGATAATTTAACTGTACAAATGTTATAATATATGAGCAGATTCTATCAATATTAAGTTATTTTTAGGTGTAATAAATTTCATGATGTTTAAAATATTATATTCTACTATTAATATTTTATTTATGAAACATAAATTAAGACAGAGAAGTAAATATATCATTGTTTTACGTTTTTAATAATATCATTCAAACATAACTAAACTTAGATATATTTGACTGTAATTATTCTTTTCTTCACTTACTACATAATTATTGAAAAATAAAAACCGAAGTTAATTACTCTTTCTGAGACAATGTAACTTATTTTATGGCTCCCTATTTTTCATCTTTAAAGAAATGCAGTAAATGTAGCAGCAAATATTTTTTGGTTATTTGTAATTAAGAAATAATTTCAAGTTACTGCAATGATTTGAGGCAATTTTTATTATGTATTATTAAGCCAAAAATGATTGATGATAGTTTATACAGAGTCGGTATGATTGAAATAATAAATATCTAAAGAAATGAAAATAAGTTTACGAAATGATAACGATATAAATATTCCCAAATTGATGATAAAATTTAAATTATGAAAAATAAATTTGACATAATAATTAATGAATTAATATATGGTGATAAGAAATAATTATGATTATTTCCTTTTTCGACTATTCACTAAATATGCTGATAGTATATTTGATGTAATTAAAAATTTTGTTTAACTGATTTCTAAAAGAAAATACTAAATAGCATTTGCAGTTTTGATGATATTTTTTACTACTTCATTTCATAAATATTTTTATAAATGGAATGGGATTTATTAATTGTTAAAATAAGTATCTTAGCAGGTTATTGGATTATATAAATTAATTTATGATTTATCATAGCGTTTCACTAAAAATAGCCCTGCAGGAAAAGTTTTTGAATTTTTTCAAGTTTTTGTGTGAGGAAATATAGCAAAGTATAAATAAAATACAACTAAGAAAAAGAAATAACGAAAATGTTGCAAAATGTAATATTTATAATAAATCATCCAATTTGTGTTTTAAAAGACAAAACCTATAGTTTAAGAAAATCTCGAATATTAAAAAGTATATTAATTCTATGTCTAGATTCAATATTCTAAAAATATTGATTTAATCTTTGAAATTGGCCAGCAACATTTCAGCTTTATTGTGATTATAAAATGGAATTTTATTTATGTAAATATTCATGTAATTTTTGATAGATACGGATAAAGATATATGAACTTTATTTTTTTAAAATAATTCTAAATTGTAAAAAGAGTTAATATTTTTATTCTGAAAGGTTTCTATTGAGATTATGGATGAGAATAAATTGGAATATAAAAATATATTGAGATATTTTTCCATTGTTTATATTTGGAAAAAAATGGTTTTAACTAGTTTTTTTTATCGATATAATCTGAAGTACATATTATGAGTCATAATATTATTTATATATGTTGAAATCCTTTTTGAAGATTTGAACTGAAATACTTCTTTAGAAATTTTGCTTTGAATGCATTGATTTAATTTTCAATATTGGTTTTTATCCAGTGAAACTGAATAAAGTAGTTATTTTCTCTTGAAAGTTTATAAAATATTGATATAATTTAAGATTTGCTATGCAGATTGCAAAAAGTTAAAAGTAGTATTGAAAGACGGATTCCACCCAGTATTGTAGTTTATGAGTTAGTTATAAGAAATAAAAATTGTTTTAAAACTTCTAAAAGGATCAATATACCTTATTTAAAAATGAATCTACTGATAAAAATTTTAATAATTCTCCACCTATGTCTAGATTGTTATCTTGTAAAATTATTATTATTGAACCTTTTGGATGCTTATAGTTGAATTGTTTACAAACTTGAAGATATGAAAAAAAAGTTTTTATGCACCGAGTAATTGTAAAATGAAATTATAAGTGAAAGTTTTTTTATTGGTATTAGTGTGTGTGCAGCCATTGTTTTTGTGAAATTACTTCTAATTAGTCCTAGCAATATCTCTTTTTGTTATATTAAATGAGTGACTTTATACTTTAAGAAGGTGTATAGAATTATTAAAAATGTTCATCCGTGATTTGTTCAGAAGAAAAAAAGTGTAATTCAATAGTTTGTGAATTCTCACAATTCCAAGCAATTAATACTATTGGGAAATAAATATCTATTCTGCCTGGTATTACTCTAAAGCAAAAATACTTGTCCTAGTTTTTCAAATGAAACATTGCCAATATTTCACAATTGCGTATGAAGCAATGTGAAGCTATAGAAAATTTCCAAATAGAAAATATATATCATATGAAATGAAACGTGAAAATAGCTCACTAGTGCTCATCATATATTGCTTCTAATTCAACTTATTTGTTTCATTATAACTTTTTCATTTTAATATCTTTAACTGCCCATTAAAAATAAAATATCTTAAAATGTAAAATCACTGTAGATTACATTAAATTAAGACGGCCATGATATTAAAAATTTTTTCATTACATTTATCATAAAAAAGTTTGCAATAAGCGATGAATAAACTGATGAATGTTGAAGGATTCATTAGTTTAATCAAGTAAAAATCAAATAAATCACGCCATTTTTAAACTTGTTTTGGTAGATTTAAAGAACAGGTTAATATTAATGACTGAGTAATGAGAACAGAATTTGATGACATGTGAAAGAACGGTTAACAAATGAAAGAAGTAAAGTTGATTAATGATCTGGCAAGAATCTTATGGAAAATTATAAGAAGAATAGGAAGATTGATTTGAAAAAACTGCTTCGGTGAAATATGAATAGCATATTTTAACTTAGAAGAAGAAATATAATAATGTTTTTTTCTTCCAACTAGGTTTTCATTAAGATGTGAGTTTTATTTTCACGGTACACCGCTGCGTCAATAAAAGAGATGCGTTATTGATAATGATTAGAGTCAAAAAAGAAATTGAATTTTTGATAAATAATCTCTCTAATGACTACGATGTTTTAATAAGTTAAAGAGCTTGATAGCTTAGCCGAATGAAAGGAAATATATAATTCATTAATATGTGTAGGTGTTTAATATTTTATAAAAATGATAATAAAAGAGACTTATAGTTTCTCTCTAATTAAAACTGGAAAAGCGGAAATGTGAAATGTTTCCCTTGATTTAGGTTTTAAAAGAAGTTATGCTTGAATATTATTTAGACTTTAATATTTCCATTCATCAAGAATAGATTCTGAATCTTGATACTTAAGGAAACCAATTCCTGAAAAATAACTGGGAGAAAAATATTTGTTCAGTCAAACATCATTTGTATCGTCATTTATATAGCTCAAAACGAAACTGAAATTTAATTGGAAAATATTGGCATTTTTTAGAAGCATTTTTGAAGACACATTTCTGATTTCCTTAAAAATAACAAATGTTTTTTATTTTGATAAAAAAACATTGTTAGTAGAGATTTTTATTTTTAATATTAAAAACTATTCACAAATATCGGATCATAAAGAATGTAATTTGTTACGTATTTTTTTATTCACTGAAAGCATGTTAATAGTTGAATGTAATTTTCTTTTAAAATTAACATTTTAAATTTAGATATTTGTTTCATAAAGAAAATTTCCCTTTAGAAAGTAGAAGCCGATAATTTAATTTTTAAAAATTTTATTCATTTATTGATATAATGTAATTATTATCGAATATTATTATTAACCTGGCCTCTATTTAAAAATCACATTATAAATATAATAATTTACTAAACTTATTGATCACTAACTTAGCATTAATTAAAATAAAATTTCAAATATAAATTAAATTTCCTTTTTTGCTAACTTTAGATTTGTCACTGAATAACGTTCACATTTCTTTATAAAAATGTGCTTTATATATTTTTTGTTTTCCGTTATTTCACTTTCATTTATAACAGTAAATAATTTAATGAAAATTTAGGACTTAAGTAAATTTTTATTTATATTTAAAAAAAGCATATTATATTCTTTTATTTTATAATACAAACTTTAATAAGCATATTTTATTAAATTAGAAAACTGTTTAATGATATTGTAGCACATATTTTCTCATTAAAACAGTTTTTAAAAATTTTAAAAAGTGATTGAAGCAAGTAAAATAATTAGACGAACTTTTTAGTTACTTTTAGTGATTAATTGATCTGTGCAGAAAATGGTGATTCACATTATTTCAAGGAATAAATTTCACTTGTAGGTTTGTTTAGATATTTAGAAAAATAAAAGCTACAAAATAATTTAACTGATCAAAGCTTTTAAAAAATGCTTTTGGTAGAAAACAAGAGAAAAAATTTCAAAATCATATATAAATGAAAAACATTTTTGATTTTTTATAAATAGAATCTTTGCTCTACAGTTAAATATCTTTAAACAGTTTTGAAATTTTGAAAACTGTAAATATTATTTTTGTTTTTATTTATAGTTAAAACAGGCGAAATATCATATATTTGGTTTTTCTTAGATTAATAATTTTTAACTATAAAAATATCTTAATCATGCCATTCACACGTTTATTTATAAGTTTTTTTCATACACCTATAATAAATGAAGCGATTTTTTTTTAAAAAAAATGTAAATATAATATGTTAGTTCAAAATAAGTAGAACTCTACTTCCAAATATCTCGACTTTCAATCATTCAATTTAGAAATGCATAAAAAGAAGTAAAAGCATTTAATATACATAATTATTATACAGTGCGAAATATATAAAATTAATTTAGCATTTAGTTCTCGTTTGAAATTTATCGAGAACAAAATAAGAAAATTAAAAGGAGCTTTCACAAAACATCCCCTACTGTTAGAGATACTCGTAAGTAGTTGTTATGTAAATATTATGGATAATATGAAAGGGCAAATATTAGCCTATGTTTAGCAGTTAACCTTATTTTGGGGTTTAATTTTGTTTGTTTGTCGCTCAACGGTCATTTTTTACACACGAGGGTTAATTAGACCGGGACCTACGGCTTAAAGTGGATTCCGAACCGCTACGAACATCCATGCCCAAGGTGGGATTCGAACCCACGAACTGTTGAACCGAAGGCAAGAGCGCTAACCATTTGGCTACCAGCTCGGCTTTTCAGTTTAAATAAAAGTCATCAGAATTTTCCCAATTGTTATGATTTTCCAATACAAGTTTTACTTAAAAATGAGATCTTATTCTGAGAAAGTGTTTATTACAGAATTTTTTTATTAAAAGATACTTTCTATAAGCAAATGATTAAAAAATTTTAAGCTATTTGTGAAATTTGAACTTGGAATATATAAGTAATATGCATATAATACAATAGACGTAATTTTAATTGTTACATGTATACTTTTAGTTCATCTTTTATTGGACAACATTGATTGAAAATGTTATGACTAACCTAGGAATCAAGAAAAGGAATGTAAATTTAAATAGATTACCAAGACTAGGTCTAATTTGAGTGAAAATTAAGTCTTAAGATTAACATTTATAGTTTAGAATACTTTATGACATTATAGTTTAGAATACTTTATGTAGAGATAATTTTCTAATTAACAACATTAATAATCTTTGAGGTTAATGTATTTATGATGTCTTTGACATAAAGTAATATTGGCAGAAATTGTTTTCTATTATAATTTACGGACTGATCGCTTAATAAATACAAACGAAAAAAGAAAACTTCATGATTGGGTAGTATTCTGATTTCTATAATGAGATTATATAGTAAAATATAACTCAGTTTCTACCACATTTTCTCTTACATCATTATATTTTAACAATAAAGTGCATGCGTAATTATATGAATTGACCATTGTATTACAAGAATATAAAATGATTTCTCTATAAAAGGTATTCATATAAAACAAACTAATGCACTATTGACTTAATCTCAGTTTTAACATGAAAAAATATCTAATTTTGAGTTTGCGTTGGAAGTATTAATAATTATGGAAAAAATATAAAATAATATATTTAGATGGTTTCTTAAAATAGCAATATAATCAACATGGGATTGCTATATAAATGAATATACTTTTTTCAGTAGTATAACAAATTAAATGTAAGTCTAATGGAAAATATGTGTTTAAGAAATAATTTCTAAATATTTGTTAGTAATTAATGATTGAGAGTAAAATTCTCAAATGAATAAAAGAAGGAAATTCATACGAATATGCGTTTACTAGTGTGCTCAAACTAATGAAAGTATCTGTATGAGTGCTCTCTAAAATTAAAAAAGTCATTTTTACTTAATATTATTTTCCTTATATATAAAAATTATTTAATCAAAATAAAAATGATTTTAGTTAAGAGCAAAAATATTTAAAGCTACGTTCTTTGAGGTGTTCAATTTATCAAATGTTTCTGTTCATTCAAAACAATAATCAAGGTATGAAGCCTTTATCATCGAACAACGAGTAAAATGTCAAAAATAATTTTTAATGATATAGGTTCATTCAATTATGATCCGCATAATAAAATCCTGCAAGGTGTTTTTTTATTTCTGTTTTAATTTCAGACAAGAATTATGTCATTTGTTCGCAAGCAGGAAATAATGTGAAATAATTATAAATAAACTTGTCCAAAATAATTAAATATTGGTAAAATATTAAACACTAAAATTTTATAACATCTTCAGAACTGTTATTATTTCGGATAAATATTTTAACTTTTATTGAGAAAATCAATATTACTTAATGAAATTTTATCAATCAAATGCTTAAAAATAAAATAAAAATTAAAATAAAGTGTAAATATAAAAATTATAAGCTTTTCTTTGTATATTATTATAAGTCTTAATTTTTCAGAAAAATGTTACGATACATTTCTTAATAAGGGATTTTTAGTTTAGTTGCATGGGCTATTTTCTTAAATTTAAAAATCAAAAATGTTTCTTTGCTGCTTTAGGTTTGCGCAAGTTTTATATTTTTATAATCAAAAACTTTAGCAATTTAATTTTATTCAAAATTTTTACATTGAATTTTAACATACTTCTTTGCTAAAAAGTAAAGATTAGCATACCAGTGTTGTTTACAAATTCAACTTTTTTTAAATAACAAATAAAGAATTTGGTATTTTACGCATGCATAGTTAATATTTTGAAAACTTCAATCCTAGGTTTTTAATAGAAATCGATGCAGCTATGAAAATCATCACAAGATTAATATTAAACTGTTCAGAAAATTATAATGTATTTTTTAAAATAAATACTTTTTAAAGAGAAATAAAATTCCCTATTTTCTGAAAGAAGAAAGTCTAGTTTCCATAGAAACAAAAATGGTTTTTCATAATTTACCACTATAGTAAATAACTGAAATTTTATTCTTTTTAACTGCCTTTGTAAATAATTATATTTCATAGTTAAATATTTCTTTAATTTTATTAATATTTAAATAACAGGAAGACAATAATTGTAAACATAACAGAAAAACAAATCATAAACTAAAAGCGCCATTTTTAAGCTTTAATTGAGAAATATACTAAATTTCAGTTCTGTTACCTTATTAAAATAAGATAATAATCAATAAAGAAATATTTGTGTACAAAGAATTTTCCTTTTCTTTTGTGGTTTTTAAAAGAATACGATAAGAATAGTTCAAACTTTCAAAAAGAGACGATTCACTGCATATTTTAAAATTTTTATGTAATTCTTTTCTATTCTAATTGTATGCGAAGATATTTACATTCCCTTTCATGTAAAGCATATTCCTAAATTTTAACTGTAAAATGAGGCAAAAAGTAAGTAGTTTATATATAGTTAAGCAGTTCATAAATATTAATGCAAATGTAAGAATTAATTTTACTAACAAATTTATGCATATAATTGAATATTTCAAAGAAAAACTGGTCTGTAAAAAATAATGTTATCTTTAAATTGAATGTATTTTTTTAAATTTAATATAGAAACTATATTAATTGACTTTAAAATAAATCCATTCCTAAGCGAATCAATTTTGTACTTCATGGTCAAAGGTGGTCTTGCACCATACTAATAAGAGAACTTTATAAAGATAAATTTTCCATACTTCTGATAACAATTTATATATAATGGCATTTAAAATTGGTTTATTATAAAAAGTTATTGCGTAAAATGTTATTCATCGTATTCTTTACACTCAAAAAAAGCTTTCTTGCCCCTAATATTTTGATTTTTTTTATGAAAGGCATGATTTATTCAAATTTGGACACAAATATTTTAATGATCTTTGAATTTAGAAGTTAATGCTTCTCATTTTTCCTTATCAAAAAATACATCTTTGTAAAATTATATATTTTTGTAAGATATCTTTGTAATTTGTAAAAGTTTCAAATATTAGATATTTTTTATATAATTGTGCACAATTGCCAGAAATGAGGTCTAAAAATTAAAAATTCATGATTTTTTTTAAATAATAATCTTATTACCAATATTGATATCCATTATATATGTAGAAAAATATCAAACAAATAAACTCTCGTACAAAATTATCAAATAAAAAATTTTAATAGAAAACGTGTCAAATAAAAATATTTTGGAGTTAAATAATCATAAAATAGCCAGCATATTTATGAAATTAAATTAATTTGATTATTATTTACAAATATTTAATGTGCTTAATGGATATTTAAATTAGAATGATTTCATTCCCCAGCAAAACTATTACAGTACAGGTCATTAAATATAATTGATAAAAAAGTTTCTTAATTTATAGGAAAAGTAACCGTATAAAATAAAATTTGCAATTAAAATTCAACAACTAATCATCAAAATGTATGTTTATATTTTTAAAATGTTTTTGAATCTTACATAAACTGTCTAAAATAAATTTAATTACTAAAAAAATGTATTATCATTTTAATGGATGAATTATTAATATGTCCTGTAATTAAAATGAATTATTAATCCTTACTTAATTTAACTTAAATTTATTTCGCTAAGTTACAAAATATTTCTATATTTCAGAAATTGAAAATAGACAAAAATTTCTAAACAAGTAATTTTTCACAAGTAAAATGAATTTTTTAAGAAATGTAACTATATCTATTGAAAATTTTAATTTTTATCATATCAATAAAGCAGAATAAAAATATTTCTGTTAAACAAGTAATTAATTTTAATTTAATTACAGAAGTTTAATGATAAATCAGCATTATATATATATAACTATTATAATGAAAGAAATATTCATAAAATTTTCATCAACATTTCTATAGTCTGATAATAAAATCTAATTAAATACGCAAGGCTTTTTATCAAGGTTATTTTAAATAATTAAAAAATAATATTTGAAAAATCGAGCAATAAATATTGAAAAAGGAATAATATTTGTATTTAAAGTCTAAAATGAGAGTTTTCTCATAAAAATTCGATATAATCTTTTTTAAATGCAAATTATACATTTCATACGCAAATTATTTGAAGCATTAAAATGTTTAAAATTGATTAAGTTATAAACTTTATATAGCATTGAAACTCACTATGCTTAAGGATATAGAATAATTGTGATAATTCATAATTTCCCTTTCTTTCTCTCTCTCATTATGAAATGCAAATAACTGTTTAAAATATATAGTTAACAATTTAATTATATAATTTATTGGAAATTTAAACAGAAGTACTTTATAATTTGTAAAAATAATGTAAATAGTGAAAATAATCTTTTGAAAACTGTAATTACTAAGAAAAAATAGAAGAAAACATACCAGAAATTTTAAGACAATTATTTATTATAGATAACAAAAAAAAAAAAAAAATTTCTCTAAGTCAAATGAAAAGCATCGTATACAAAAGTCACGGCTTTTCTTTAGTAAATTTGAAATTAAATGTTTAATAATTTATTGCAGTTAATAGAAAAAACTTAAATTAGTTAATTTATTTCAAAATATTCATGTTTTTTAAAATTAAATAAACATTTATATGTTTATGAAAGAAAAGCAATTTTTCAACTTTTAAGTGATTGATAATTAAAAAGGAATAAACAAAATCTTTGATTTATTAAAATTTTAATTATTCCTAAGTCATATAAAGTAGAGAAAGTAATCAAAGAATGGTTCAAATTCAAAGGAAAATATGCCTTATTGGAATGGCTTTGAATGATTAGAAAAGGCAGTTATTAAAGCACAAAAATACAACTCATTCCACTAATTTATTAAAAATGGGAACAATATTTAAAAATTTTTGATTTCTCAATTGATACTTAATGCATTTAAGAAACAACAGATTTAATTTGTTATTTTGAAGTGATCATTAATTATAGAATTCGAGGTAAAAAGAAACGATGCGAAAATATCAGGCTTATGAACGAGTGATAGTGAATTCGCAAAGTAATTAGTCTTAAGGTAAATTTATTTTGTGCTAATTTAAAGTTTGCTTTAAATTTTTTGTGAAAGATATTCAATGAGAATAATTTAACTTTATATATTTAAGTAATAATGAGGAAGAAAAAAAATCTGAAATGAAAATTTATATCATAACGTAATTACGTAGAATATTTGAGAAAAAATTGAATGTTTAGATAATATATTAAACTTAACTTTTCAAAATATTTGAAATTCAAAATTAATAGACTGAGAACTTTTGTTAATTCAATGTAAACAATATTATCATTACATAAAAGAGTTAAATTTTACATTTTTAAATTATATTAATTGTTGTTTTATAAATTAAGACATAAAAATTTCTCTCTTAAACTGAATGAAATGAAAACAATCAATACACGTTATAGAATAATTTTTCATTGTTTTTAATAGATTTTATGTTTGAATTCTGCTTTTATTCTCGTTAAAATTAAATATCAGATGGTTAATGATCTTAAGATATAGCTTTATGTTTTTTAATATAATAATATTTTATAGATAGGTGAAATCTTTAGGTTCCCATCAATGTTTCTTAGATACAAGAAATCTGCAATATTTGTTTATACACTAGAATGTTATAACAAAAGAACAAACATTTCATATGTACAAGCAATGGATTTATGAGCAATAAAGTCAAGATTTTATTTTTTTTCTACATTGAAAAAAAAAAAGAAATTTAACGTAATCGTATGTTGATGCATGTGATCTTCGGAAAATAAAATGGTCCGATAGCGTCACCAAGTTAAATTGGAGAAAGAATTTATCTTATGCAGGGATATGTCAATTTATAAATTGTTTGAGTTTCTTTTTGTTGCAGCATATTCAATGTGTGTGTTTGATCACATATATTTAAATAAAATATCCAAGTTTTGACATTTAACCTAATTGCATATAAGTTATAACTGCATATAATTAATATTGCATATAACAGAATGATTAATTGCATATATCATTACTTGCTTAATTAATTTAACTTATATTCAGTTATTTAACTTCTTAAGAAATAACTTCTTTTTACGTAAAATGTATTTCCTTCAATTTGCAATATTTTGACTGAAGTCGATTTTTAACCTTAAAGTAGAAACTATATCAAATCACTTATTTAGACAATATTATTTAAATACATATTTCTGCTTAGGGCAATGAGAAATGAATTATTATTGACTACAAAATTATGTTGCGATTTCAAGGCATTAAAATCGCAGCATAATTTTGATATTAATTACCTGCCAAAAAAGTAACATTAGATTTTATATAAACTAATTCTCAATGAATTTATAACAAAGACATTTTGAAAGAACATTACAAGGAAGCAGAAACAGCGCAGTTATAAGCTACATTATGAAGCATTTGGATGTAAAATATTGATTGCCTGCAAAAAATTGTATATGTAAAAAGAACATGTTACAAGTAATTGAACCTTAAATGGAAGAACTCTTCGGATAAAAAATAATAAGAATGTATACACGCAAGATTAAATTCTTAAGTACATTTAAATAGCATTATATTATAGATTCTAGATGTTTGGGGACAATATTTACATTTGTATTTTTAAGTACGAAAAACTACCTAGATGAATAGTGAAATATTCAGGATCATAAATAATAGAACCTTATCAAGAAAAGAAGAGAAATCTTGAGAAAATATTATAAATGAAATAAGTAATCTAAATCTTATAAACAGAAGTAAATTTTCATGCCCTGATGTATGTTGATCTTAAAAATATTCTAAGAATTGGCATTTTCATATACACTAATATTTTTAATCTATTGGCTCTTTCAAGCTACAAATAAATAAATACTTAAAAGAAATCTCTTACTAATTTAAAGATGGTGCAAGTTTATCAAAACTAACTCTTAACTATCAGAAATGAAAACTTTCAGACACATTTATTTGAATGATAAATTTAGATTGCATAAATTCATTCATCTTTAACTTGAAATACCAGACGAAAATCACACAAAAAGTAAGTCAAAATTTATGCTAATATATACTGATTCCAAGGAACAATCAATATACAAATGGTTGAGAAATAGCATTTTTCAGTGAAAATTATCTATTTAGGATTACAATCATCCTCAATATTGTTAACAAAAACAAGAGTGTGAACCCATAAGAGAACTCAAACTGTCCAATAAATTATATATATTTTCAAAAAACAAATCTATTAGGGTTTTTCCAATGCATACAAATGAAAATCCGTTTCTATTAAAAGAATGAATTCATCGTAATACACTGAAATCTTAAAAAAATAATTTGAAACCACTTCTGAAAATGAATTTGAACATGATTTCATAACTCACTTTACTTCAGAGTTAGAAAACATAACTCTCTCTCTGAGATTCCTGAAATCAAACTTTTCTTTGACTTCAGTGAAGATAATTTTGTAACTATCTAGAAAGTTTTAAAAACTGTGCCTACTTGTACACTGGTGTCTCAAAAATGAACTCCAATACCGTGGCTGGTATTTGTTGTTCAGTTGATGGTACAAAATTGAAATTCTATTGGAAAAAAATACAATTGTAAGCCAAGCAGAAATCTTTGACATCCTCATGTACAGCAGAATATGATTGGACAGAAACTATTTTCGTAAACGAATAATTATCTTTTCTGACAATCAAGCTGTATTGCTGTCATTGCAGAAGTCTACGTTTAACATGAAAACATCCTTTCTTACATGAACATCCTTTTTTAACATCCTTTTTTAACAAAACATCCTTTTTTAACAAAACATCCTTTTTTAACATCCTTTCTTGCATGAAAATTCTACCCTACCTTCTACAGACAATCTAACAATTATTCTCTCGCATTAAAGTGGATTCCCGGCCACTTTGGGGCTCCTAACAATAAACTAGCTGATGCTGTGGTGAGAGTTGGACCAATTGGCAAATTTTTTCGTTTTGAAACAGGGCTAAATATTTCAAAAGAACAGTTCAGAGTCAATATTTGCTATCACTTAAGAAAACAACAGTTTTTGAAGTGGTATAACACCAGGGAGCAAAGATGAACAAAATTATTAAATAGAATTTGTCCTAGTGAAAAGATAATGATACTCAATGAAGGCTGCTTAAAGAGAGCAGTGGGATTTCTTACTGGACACTGCCACATTAAAAGATTTTTCAATATAACGGAAGTAAAAAATTATCCTACATGCAGGAGTTATCAGTATATGGAGAAAACTTAATTACATATTCTTTGCGAATGTGAAACTCTTCCGCAGATAAATTTGAGTATCTGGATCAGCATTTAATTGAACCATGAAAGCTTTAGGATATCCTTGTTAAATGCCTGTTGAATTTTGCTTTAGCTATTCAGACTCTTTAAAAAGAGGCTTTTTTAGCGCATATAGTACAATAAACGTTTGGTTGCTGTGCTACTTTCTTTTAGAACTACTATATCCTAAATCTAATCAAAATTTAAGTTAACAGACGGTATTTTGTATACAATAAAAATGAATGCTTCTTTTCAATATAAAATTTCAAAAGTGTGAAACGACTTGCAAAATTAATTTATTCACATGACTATCAGACATTTCGACATCATGATGATTCCATGTCACCTTAAGAGTTGCTCTCATCGGAATAGAAATTGGCTTAATAAATTACTAGATTACCTATCTGAACTAAATATCAGTTTCTGTAGTGTAAGTTACTGCGCCGTATAATATATTGCTCCACGTTAATTCTATGTCCTATAACGCCTAAAATAAGAGTATTTATTTAATGAATTTGTATGGTATGCAAACTATATAATTTCATGAAATGAATTTGTAAATATTTATGAGATTATAATCATAAAAAAAACCTAGATTTTATTTGACATACCGAAATCTCACTTTCTTAGTATAATTAAAACAATATGGCTTTCGCGTCAAATGATTTATGATGGAGAAAAAAAACTTTTGGCATTTTATCAATTATATCAATTTACAAATAGTATACCAATAAATTTTTGATACATTATTTTCAAATATTGTAAGAGTTTTATGTAATTACCTGCTATTTCAAATTTTTGTGACACGATTATCAAAAATTGGTTATTAAGTGAAGTGAAGATGTAATACAAATACATATCAATATTTATGAGATGAGAATTTGAGAGCAATTCTCCAGACTCTCATTGATCTGAAAGTCAAATTTCATTAGTTTAAACATGAAAGGTTCCATGGTAATTTATAATCCTTTATTAATGTAACAATTAATCGGACCAGAAATCCATAACTTGACGTTGGCCGTAATGGATAGCCAGTGAAAGATGACATATATATTAAACTGGAGTTGTGTTAATATTTAAAACGAATTTGTGGAGTTTTTTTAACAGAATATAATTTCTAGTGCCTCTAATAAAGAGGTATCAAAATCCAATGAATAGTTAATTTCAATTTTCTCGAATTATTTTTTTATCATTACAGTCTTTGATATTTTATTATACATTAAGAAAGGCAAATGAATATTGACCAATGTTAACAAAGATATGTATGAAAAATTTATCAGTGACAAGGGACTAAACTGATGTATGAAAAGGATATAATTAACCATGTAGAGAATATTGGATAACTGTTTGAACTATATTGATTGTAAAAGGTGTAATCGTATTTCACTATAGTAAAACAAAATCTTTTTTCTTTCAACAAACAATGTGATTTCTAAATTTTTTTTTGCATAATGTTTGAGATGATGTCTTTCATTTATAACAACCTATATTTTTCAACCAATAATAGAGTTGGCTAGTAGTGTGTAAACATAAATTTATATATTATAGAATAGTATACACATAATTCCAGTGAGAAAATTAAAAATTTGTGTTCGGTTTTTTGTTATTATTACAAATACACTGATAGTCAGTAAAGTTGCTGCATCAAGAAAGTGACAAGTTTAATAGTGAAATTTACACTATAAAAAAAGGAGAATATTTAATATGAAAATTGTAAGTTTTTGTTAATTATTTATGCAATATTCCCAACAACTGCAGTTTGTTTAAGTGAAGAAAATATACAGAAAGTTTTTTTATAATTTAATTATATTTCAAAATCTATGAATGAAAAAAAATATGCTGTAATGCCCCATGTAAGAAAGAGAAATGTTAACTAGTACGTTTCTTATACTAGAAAATAATCAAATTTAGCCTAACGTGATTGCAATTTATCACATGCCAATGTTGCTGCTTGAGTCGGTCGAGACCCAATCAATTTTTTCAAAGTATGGAATCTATAGGTTAAAGATGTTCAAACAAAACTCCTTGGTGGATCTCTGTAACCTGTTATTACAAGCAGATTATAAGCCAAATATGGTACCAACACGACTTTAGTGAATCGTATATACATGCCACGAGCCTTGAGTTTAGAAGCAGAGTTGTATGGTAGAAAACAATGTCTAAATGAATGGGGCAAACTAGAATCAGTTTGGAAAACGCTGATTTGTTTATCTTTCAAAGCTATGATGCAACGCCATGACAGAAGCATCTATATTTGGCGGCATCGTGGAAAATGCCAAAGTCCGTTCAAAATCTTCATACTAGTCCATTACTTAGAGTGATAACATAGAATACCAGTAGATATATGTATGTTTTAGCCCCCCCTCTCTTGTTCACATTGTGTTGTTCACCAGTCCCATTTGTTCATACTGTGTTGTTCACCAGTACCTTTTGTTCACACTGTGTTGTTCACCAGTCCCTTTTGTTCACACTATGTTGTTCAACAATCAAATTTGTTCATACTGTGTTGTACACCAGTCCCTTTTATTCATACACATTTCTATTGAGTTAAAATTCGTTGATCTACGCTTTATTAAAGAACTGTGAGACTCTATGTTTCAGCAAGATAACACGTGGCCGCACACACACATATTTCCTATATTCTACGAACCTTTAATGAAAGAGAAAATGTTTGGCTGTTTTTTTGGGTAACACATTCTTCTGATTTCTTATTAGAGAAAAACGTCTAATAGATGATTGATGAACGATTGACTATTCCTCAGTTTGCAATTACAACGACTGACAAACTGTAGAATCATATTGAAGTTACATAGGTAAACATTCCACAAAACTTCTGTTCAAATCATTGTTCGTAAGTATAGGAGTGTTATTGCATATAAAAGGTAATTTTTCTGGATATTGATCTCTCAGGGTACAGGACACCAATTATTTTGAAAATTAAACCACTTGTTATAGTTAATGTAATATATTTGACCAATAAATATCATTTTGTTACTTGAATTTCATTCAGGTGTAAAAGTTGAAATGGCCGGTTGTTTATTACTTTACTTACCTCTAAAATGGGAGTTAGTTTTTTGAGATACTAAGAAAAATAAAAGGAAGAATTATTGTAAAATCTTGATAAGTAGCTTTCTTAAATAATACGTAAATGTGTCAAGGTTTTTTGAAATAAATATTTCGAGTAAGTATAACAGAAATAAAGATAAAATACGAAATTGATGCATGAACTTTCCGCTTACAAAATATTTTATGTACTTATATTTACAAAATATATAAGCATAAATATATCTTTAAATATTTATATAGTAATTTTATACTGATATAAATAAATTAACAGTATTAGCGTTATATACATTCAAATACTTTAATTCCTCATTAATATTTTTAAAATACATCAAAGCTTTTTGTAAAAGATTCATAAAAGAATATTATTTGTGTTATACGATAACAGATAATATTCTATTATACAGTATAATTATATTATGCACACACACACACACACACACACACACACACACACACACACACACACACACACACACACACACACACACACACACACACACACACACACACACACACACACACACACACACACACACACACACACACACACACTGTATGTATATATTCATACATGTATATATATATATATGTGTGTGTGTAGTGTGTATAGAGAGAGAGAGAGGGCGAAAAGCAGACAGTGAGAAGAAAATATCTTGCTACACTTTCAAATTTTTGGAAAGGTTGCTGCTATATTCTTAAAAGGATATAGACGAAAAAGGAATTTGCAAAGTGTTATCCAACATCGATTCAGCATGGAAAGATACACTGTTACCGTAATGCAAGGAATAGAACGGTTAAACGCGCAGTTGTTTTTATCATGATTTCCGACACTGCAATGTCACGAAAACTGAATGGAGGGAGAAATGATTATCCTTTGGACATGATATCGCAATAGACGCTGTTTAAGATTCTGCTTGTTAAATATATTTTAATAGCATTTCCGTTAAATTCAGGTTTTCCTATTTAAAAAATTGTTTTTAAAAAAATATATAAAATCAGATGAAAATATATTTACAAAACTCAAAACATATTACCTAGTAAATAATTTATATTTTAATATACAACAGTAACTATAAGCAATATCTTTAGTCTCTCTTCTGAATTTAATGAGTAAACAATGTCAATATTCACTTATTCTTATATTCTGATTTTTTTATATTTTTAAAATTGCTTTATCTAACTTTAAACAGCTTAAATTTCTAAATGCTTTTGATTAAGAATAGATTTAATGCTAATGATTTATTTTTAAATGACCATGTTATGGAAACTGACCTCCAATATTTTCAGCTATAGAAAAAGCGATCATTTAGTATGGAGTTTTAACTACGGTAATATTTGGATTGAAAATGGATCAATAATTTAATGTTCAAAATGCCTGAAATTGCTGTTGGTGGTAGATAGTAATCTCTCTGTTTACGTATTAGTTTAGATACGTTCTGATATACACTTTTCTTAACAACTTGACATACTTTTCTTGTACAGTACTTGTTTACTGTCTAGCCAAACTCTTTAATTCTCTATTTTCTATATTTGATTACTTATTCTATAAAGTTATTTCATAAATCATATAAAGTTATTTCATTTATTTGAATAGCATGGATACAAGCAACAGTAAAGGCAGCCATTTTATATGCCACTCTAATGAAAAGATTTGCAGTACCAACCAAGAGATTTGAATCCTTGCACTGATTGTCTTTATGAACAGAATGGATAATAAGCAAGTCATGGTAAACAGTGTTGGATTAATTCAACTCAACTAGAACTTCATATATGAAGCTTTATCAAAATGCAAGTACGTCAGGTATATCATTCCTGTTTGCTGGAGTCAGCTTATTTAAAAAGATACTTTCTTCAGGATGTAGTATGAATGATGATTATCATCGTCATAGAGTGATTTTCCAAAGCCGAATAATCTCAAATGGTTTCTATTGTATGGTGATTTGAACGAAAAATCATAATCAGCAGCAAGTCTGTGCTGGTAACGTTTCCTTGCAGACTCGCATCTTTCTCATCAAATCACTTCTGTAAATTTTTAAGAGAGACCGACTGCGTGACTAGTGAAGCTCTGTCTGGTAGACCAGCTAAACTAGTACAACAAATTCAACCGGATATTGTGTCAGCATACGTTTTTGTATATCAAGTATGCCATACAGGCGATATCATTCGACACTCTCTTGTACACGACATTATAGTAATCTCTCTAAAAGTATGATTTGAAAGCTGAAAAGCGTATTATTGGTTCATTCATACCAACTATCACCTCTAGAGCTTCTACGAAAGAGGTATGCTGAGCAAAAATATGCATGGTGTGACTTAGCCATGAATCAGATTGAGGTCCGGCCAATATTCTTGGCCGATGTGGACAAATGGCGCATGATTTTCAACAAAATAAATACACAATAGACCAAGCAGCCATTTACTGTTTCAACATGACAAAGATATTGTTTGCAAGACATCGCAAATGAAACAGGGAATGAATCTAGTCAAGGAATTCAGAAACCAAATAATTAGGTATTGAGGAGTTAAATGTATGGCGATATGGAATATGGTCTCCTCATTCCCCTGAACAGATTGCATAGGACTTTGTCCTGTGAGATTATCTGATAAACAAACTATTGGTTATATCTGAAGGAACATTGTAGTACTTTGAAGGAAGCCCTATGGAAGCTTGTGACAAATGGCATGCTCTTTGCTTTAAAATATGCAAAAGCGGTATTCAAGAGTAAATCCAAATATGCAATTGACGATTAGAGTGTTGAACTTCTCAAATAAAAGCGTGGTGTTGATGTTTTCTTTTTCAAAACACTTTCTCACATCACTTGCAAGAAATTATGAATAAGCAAATGAACATATTACCAATTTATGCGTTACTTTAGTTTCAACAAGGTTTCTTTTCGTACTACTAAATTATACGCACTACAACTGCTTTACATGTTTGCTAATCCCTTTTGCCTTATTTCAACCCGTTTTCAATAAAGAAATGCTAACTACACATTTTTCTATTAGGTGGTGCTCTAGATGTTTTATTCTCAATAGCGTATGTCACTTTACATTTTACTATGAATAGTCATCGTATTTATAAATACAGCAGTAGACATTTGGAAGCTAAGAGGTTTACAATTGTATTTAGGGAGCATAGCATATTGTGTATGTATATATATCATATTGTGCATACATATATATATATATATATATATATATATATATATATATATATATATATATATATATATATATATATATATATATATATATATATATATATATATATACAGAGAGAAAGGGAGAGATCAACAATAAAGTGACAAAATGAAACAATTTACTTTGTGAATTTACTAACCAAATAATTAATTTAAATGCAATTAATTAATTAATGCAAACGAACAATTTTTTTAAATTTGCTTGCGTGTAAATATCCTTTTAAATAGTTGATATACGTTCTATCTAAGCCATTTGCATTATGAATAAAAAAATCAAAATTTGCATGTATAAAATGCATTTTATGATTATTAGTTAAACATTCGCATTCTTTATTTATCCGTTAGATCTTTCAGCAAAACTGCTGCACAGAATGAAGTAAAATTATAACCAAACTGGCGGTTTCCGATTAGTTTCGAATAAGAAAGTTTTCTTTAGAAATTTTGATTACAGTGTTTAAAATTAGTTTAAAACGTAACTGAAACTGATTCGAATTCCTTGAAACGTCGCTTAAACCACAAAGTAATTATTTTAAATGACATGACATTTATCTCTGGAATTCTTCTCACTTTAAGAATGAAGCGTGCGATTATTTTTCCGGTTTCATTTTGTCATTTCATCATGACTGATAGAAAAAAGTAACATTTTTTAAAGTTTTCATTTTTGAATAAATATTGTTTTCACCATTTTTAGATAATTCAGATATTGCTTTCTTGCCTTTTCCAATACGTCATAGATTGAAAGTACATTTGGATCTGAAATAAAAGATTTGAATTCATTATCTATTTATTCCAATATTGGAAAGAATTTTCAACCATTATTTCCCTGATTTAGTACATTTTAAGCTATATTCTGTGCTCCAAATTTAATTTCATGTTACCATACATCATTTTGTAAAGTCATTAGTTAAATTACTTTGCAATGACTACAATTTTATGTGTTAAAATGTAGAAATTAATGTTTGCTTGAATATGAACCTTCATTCGGGAGAGGTTTTTAGTTCTTTGAATTTTGATTATTTCAGTATAAGAAAGGTATGTAATGTTTGTTGTACTTCTGTTTACATTGTATTACTTTAGTGTTCTTTTACCAATTATTAACCCCAAAGGAGCAGTAAAATCTATAAGTATGGGCTTTCTCAAGTAAAATCTAAACTATATAAGTATACAGGAAGTCGTATATGAACAGTAAATACATTGAACTAATATTGAATTATTTAAATGAAAGGCAGTTACATGGGTACATTCAACTAGTAAAAGTTAAAAACCAACATGACTTTTCTTAAGTTGTAAAATTATGAATAAGATTTTTAAAATAAAATATGTTTTTATTGCTTAAAAATTTTATTGTAATCTTAAATGTGTGTGGACTAATCCTTACATTTAATTAGTATTAACCAAAATGGAGAATTTAATTTTATAAAAATAAGCAAATAAACTGAATCCAAAAAAAAAAGATATTACATAAAAATTGCTTAATATTTAATCAAAAGCTCACTCACTTATATAAAAAAATACTTCTTGTATCTCCTTTGAAAACCTTATGCATGATTTGTTTTATTATGGTTGTGACTCTCACGAAATCACCCGTGATAATAAAAGCTATAGCTAAATAGTAAATATTTTAATATAGCTGAATAGTAAATATTTTAATTTTTCAGGTAAAACCTAATTCTGGGCTAGGCACAAGAAAGTATGCTGATAGAACAACACTGATTCGATAACAGTTCCTGGCTCTATTTTCCCCTTTAAGATTAGATGAAATTAGGAAAATAGTAGTTCCACTCTCATGAATGCTTGATAAATATTCTCTTCCTGTTATTATAATTATAATTTTTTATTAATATTCATATGCATCCGAAGTATTGATAGCTATTTTTATACTTGAATATTAGCACTTAGATAATAAATGTTCAGAAATAGAAAAGTTTTTTGTTATAGCAGTAATCTAATATAAACACATTAGACTAAATTCAAATAAAATTTTATTTGTCAAAAATTAATCTGTGCACTAAACGTAAAAATATTATAATCCTGGAGCAGGATATTCGGAAAAAATCATAAAGACTTAATTCTTCAACTTTACATTTTAAAGAATTATTTCTTATGATTTTCTAGAGGTGTGATTAAACATAGAGGCTAATAAAATGCATGGTATAAAAGGGCAATAAGGGAAAATATGCTATATAAAATACATTTCTAAAACTTATTTAAGAAGTATGACCAATATATAAGCTAGATCTTGCAAGCAAGGCCATAATCAAATGAATAACTTTTTAAATGCAAGTAAATACGAATCGAAATAAAAAAGTTATTATCTGATAATTGAAAAATGTTTAAAAAGGATAATATATATATATATATATATATATATATATATATATATATATATATATATATATATATATATATATATATATATATATATATATATATATATATATATAATGTAGTTAATATTATTTCAAAGATTTATAAAGTATATTTAGAACAATTTGCCTCTTTATAAAAAGTTACATTAGTTTTAATCTCCTACAGTTTTCCAGATTTTTGTTTTTTATGTCCATAGAAAAACAATAATAAAGTTAGTTCTTTGAGTATTTAACAGCAGGTTAAATCTGAATTCAGAATATTTTTATTTTAGAAAGTTAATAATTTTAAAGCTTCCATTTGATTGCATTTATATTCATATTCTTGTTGTCATAATATTAAAAACATCGAAGTAATGAAACTTGGCGAATTATGAAGTATTGAAGAATTATTTATTAATAGATTTATATCCAATTTTAAATGCACATTTTGTTCATGAATAAAAAAAAATTCGAACAAAAAATTGCAATTTTTTTAAGTTTAAATAGTTTAATTTTTTTTAAAAAAATGTTTAAATTTCAGAAATAGCAAAGTTGTTGAAAATATTTCTAGTTTATAAGATTTAATGGATTATTTAAATTCTAAAAGGTTTCGATAAAAGGACCGCAAATCAGTGAATGTTAGACTGCTTGAAATATTTGTTTAAGAAAGACATTTTCAAAAATTGAAATTTTCAATTCAAAGATTGAAACAGTTTGCAAAATAAAACAGAAGTTATCTATAAAACAATGTGGAAGTTGCAATGGTATGGATTTTTGTTTTATTCGGCAGACAGAGTAAACTTGGCTCGCTATATCTGCTAGTTCTGGAGAAACTCGAATAAAAATAACTTTTGAATTTGAATGCAGTCATAAAACATCTTAAAAATAAGCTAACAATCATATAGAAGCTCATATTATTGATTAATATGCATAGAAAAATAAACATAACTCATTGTATGCTCATAAAATTTTAAAATTAAATATTTATATTGAAATTAAATGATTTAAGATCATTTTTTAATCAGTTCAATAGAAAGCTTTATGTACTTTTAATGACCATGTTATTGTCATATTTAATCAGTGTACGAGTATATAAATACATATTGATATAATGTATATATATGCATGTATATACATATGTATATATATACCTTGAATGTAACCTTGTAATGTCTTCTATTGTGCAATTTTTTGTGTTCTTTTCCTCTTTTATTTTAATTTATTCACATAAACGTTTCTTCATAATCTTATCAATGTGTATGTTATTTAATATAATTAGCTGCATTTTGATACAAAATAAACATATATATTTTAAAACTAATAGTTATAACTAAGCAAGTCTACGTTACGAACTGAAATTTATTTAATCATTGGAAAATATGAGATTCCTTATTGGGTGATTTTTTTAATAGCATAGTTTCATTGCAAATTTTAAATAGGTGTTATGCTGATATATTTCTTCCATTATTACCCATTTAAATGTACGTTAAATCTTGCTATATTTTTTGTACTTCATCCTTTAAAAAAGTGATTTCAATTCAATTGTTTAAAAATATCTAATACTTTAAAAATCAAGAAAGAAACCATTTATTTTTAGAGATGAAGGATAAAAAGGGAGATCCTCAATTAAAATATAGAATCATTTTGTGCAGCAATCTTTTATTTTACTTCACTATTTAAATTCTAAATTTGTAAAATAAAATAAATTTGTTGTGGTTATATATAATAATTTTGCATGAAATCAGTGAAATGCAAATGAACACAAATATGAAGCTCTGCTACGTGCAAATATTGAAAAACTGACTGGAATTAAATTTGGAATCTCACAAAGTAAATTTTGTTTATTATTAATTATATTGTAATTGATCAAAACTGATACTAGATTATGACTATTGAATTTAATTTTTCTTCTGACTTACTAGGACTCATTTCCTAAATCAGCAGAGGACAATGCTTAGGTAAGCACACAATGAACGAAAAAATAAGACAATAAAGATTCAATGGGTTTTTACACTAGATTAAATTATTAACCCGTAAAAATTTTCCCCAATACTACTCAAGTACTGCGAAAGATTCCTCTTCTGATTCGGTGGTAAGCCGATCGAATAGTTCCATCTGTCCATTGATTTGGTGAGCATTTTGATTTTCTTTTTATTGGAATGTTTCGAATAGATGATGTTAGAAATCCAGTAGGTACTAAAACTCAAAACACTTATTTCTTATTCTTTTATAACTTTTTATATATATTTCTGTATATATATATATATATATATATATATACATTTATATACATTTTCCAATGACAGGGCAAATATAAGGAATAGCGCAAATAAAACACATGAAAAATCATAAAATAGAAATGAAACGAAGACAGGACAGATGAATTCAGTATGTAAACCTAATCGAGATGACCAGAATCATTGCCCGAAAAGTTCTCAGGCTTGCCAATAAACTGATGATTCAGAACTGCCATGCAGTGCAGCACAGCTGTGGGGGTGGGTCCTATTTATGGGCTCTACCAAGTTGCAGAACTAACAATCGCATGAATTTAAGATGCCAATGTGGTGCAAATGTTCAGCCAGACAGTCGTGATCCGTCAAGAATCGAAACTGTGCCATAACTTCACGGCTTAGACAATCAGGGATATTCAGAAAGTCGTCTTTCCACCACCTGGCTGTTATCCTTCTTTGTAGTTTAGAAACTTGAATTTTTTTATAAACTTATTTTAGGTGTAGTTTTATAGTATGGTAGGAAATCTTTGTGTGTCTTGTCTGCAGAAATCCTGCGATCCTCTTTGCGAAGAAGTCCGCCTGCTCGTTTCCATATATGCCACAGTACCCAAGTACTCAATGGAATACAACACGTTTGTTTTGTGGTGTCAAAATTTCCCAGGGCTCCTGTATAGGGAGAATTTCATAACTTTTTATATTAGTTAAATAAAAGTAATTTTTCACAACCATTAAAAAAGCTATTAGGCATTATTGAATTCAATTCTTAGAACATCTTCAATTATTACTTTCAATTTAAAAATATATTTAGATGTAAAATATTGATAAAACATATTGTTGTAGGATTAATACGATTCAGCTGAAGTTTTGAAAGCTTAAATAAGCTACGAAAATGTATTTACAAAAACATGCTGTTGCTCCAGCATTCTTCTCTATTGCTAGCCTTGAATTGGGCCTTACAAGCTAGATAGAGGAAGCTGAGTGAAAATATTGATAATTTAGAAGCAGGTATCAAGCAGAGAAGACTACCAATACTTGATTTGACATCCACAGAGGTATTATTTCACACGGAGGACATTGCAACAACGACATATTTAATGTGCCTCTGTCACCAGAAATTAACACGATGGTATTTAGTTGTGCCGAAATTCGAACTCACTACCATTTGGTAACGAAAACGAACGCCTCAACCAACCAAAACAATGCTAGCTGTTTTGATCCTCTGAAACACATATCACAACTACCAACTTTACCAAAAGTAAATTTAATGAACACTGAATATGTATTCTTGTTGTAAAGTAAGCCACGCAATTTAACTATAAAAAGTAATTGATAAATTCAGCAACAATTTACTGATACATATGGTTTTTAAGACACATTGATATCACAAGGTTTCAAGTTTATATTTTACGTCAAGTAAGGAAAAAGTTTTTGTTATAAATTGAAACAAATACAATTTTAATATAATGTATCTAATTTGACTGATTTAAAACTCAAATGAAGAGTTATAAAAGGTTTTGTTATTTCCAATAACAAACAATTTATTTACTTAATTTCTGAATCGGAGCATTTTTTTAGGGTTTAACCTTAACTTAAATTCGTGACATTTATATACGTCATATATAGATGTTAAAAAAATGAAGGGGAAAATTAGTCTATCCATTATTTGTTGTATTTTAGATCGATTATCATATTATGTTTAGTATGATAATCGATCTATTATGTGTTGTATAAATTATTTTAAAGCAATTGAAGGTAACAATACGTTAGAATTTTTTATTTCCTAAGGCTTCTTAGTCATGGCCTCGTTGACTATTTGGATTGCATTTCAAATTTTGTAGTTCTCTTCGACAATTTAATGATGTAAAATGAAATCATTCTTCTTACCAATATATTAAATTTTACACAAATCCCCCTTTTATATTTTTTGTAAATACAAAAATGACACTTTTACATATTTTAAATAAAAAATTTTACGAATAATGAAAGAAAACCAGTTTTATAAATTAAAAGTAAATTAAGATGACAAAATTATTTTAAATTTAAACGGATTATAGAACAGAGTTTTATGGTGTTATACACGATTCGAATTCTGTTCTTTTTCTATAAAAGTGACAAATATTATAACATCATTGCATATTTCTTTTATTTTCCTCAGGTTAAAATCTGAAAATAAAGATTGAAAGTAAAACTGACACTGAAAAGTTTTTTTTTTCCCGACGACAAATGTAATATACAAATAGAATTGCATAAATTATATTTAACGCGATGAAGATGAATGCCGTTTGCTTTGATAGTTTAAATTCAATATTTTATTGCAGTTGTTTTCTTAAAACAACAACAAGATAATCTACCTGGTATGAGTGTGATAAAATTCTAGTGTAAGTAGCATTACATTTATTTCGAGTAATGTGGCATTAGAACTCTAAACATTTCAACGCGGTGCCTAGATGCCCATCGAGGGTTAATTTATAATTTAGTCCTTGACAAACAAATGTATTCAAACCCTCACGAGAGCTTTATAAGCGGTAGAGTAGAGAGTGATTTCACTTTTCGAATTACCCTTGGAACCATATAATGACCATTAAGCGAGAGGTTTCGCTATTTGGCAAGCTTTTAAATTAATCTCTGGCTGGAATAGTTACACAATAAGAGAAAAATATGAGCATGATTCAAATTTAAATCATATTATCATCATTCCTGGTGTATAGAAATTCCGAGAATAGATCCCCCTCCACCATAACCTTTTGCGTAATTCTTAATCTGCTGATGCACTCTCAATTTAAAAAGATTTAAATTTTTGAAGTGTTTAATTTTAACTAAATTCATTTCAAGAAATGCCAAGTTTGAAGGAATTCAATAATTTTACTTACATATTAAACATTAGTAGCCTAATGTAAATTTTCGGAAAGATTTATTTGCGAATCGAATCAAACTTAAATTTTATTATGTCATTTAAACTAAATCTAAATTGTATTTCTAGTTTTAGGTTAATTGAATCACGCAAATTTATAAAAACAGTAAAGAGGTCTTGGAAGCAATTTATGTAACAATTTTCTGCTTTTCTTTTAATTTTATAGTTAAAATTAAAATTTAAGCAAGGATAAGACCGCCAATTTATTAAAGTTTTTTTCAATAATCCTAACGCATTATTTATGTAAAAGAGATTGAAATTCATACAAAAAATGTAACATCTACTATTAAATAAAGATGAACTTCCTACTCTGATATAGGAGCATTAAAGTTATATTAAAATATCAATTATATAAAACTATTTTTCCTTATCACAGTATTAAAATTATTTTCTATTTCTATAAACATTTTATAGTTTAATTTTCTTAAATTTTTATTCAAAATATTTAATTATTGCTAAATGTTTTGAATAAGTAAATAGTTTCCGGTAAAAAAATATAAAAATTCAAAAATAAAATACTCTCCAAGAATGTATTCAGTACTTCAGAAGAAAATTTCATAAATTTTAATATGAATACATTGATCACATTGTTAGTTGAGTAAATGTATGCAGTAAATTATACACTCTTCTTGCTTAACATAGGAACTAAACTAAGATTGTTCGAAAATATGTCAGAATTTTCTAATTTATTTAAAACATGATTTTAACGATTTCAAGTGTCTGATTAAATACGACATTGTTGCGGGCGTTCAACTACATTTTTAATGATACTTCACCGTGTTGCGTGAAGGAGCAAAATTCGAAATTCTGCGCCTTCGTGACGTGTTCGTTCTCTCACGATCTTCATTTTGTCAAACCAATCACTTATGGATACAGAATTTGGCTGAACCAATCATAATATATCGCGTGCTGACACGAAGTTCAATTTTACTACGTTGCCATGGCAGTGGAAAAAGTCGAATTCCACAACAACGCATCTATTCGCGATGACAACAACCTTAGATTAATGAAATAAAGAAAAATGTAAAATTTTCGTTATTTCGATCGAGAACCCAGATAGAAACACTCAGAGCATAATTCTGAACGACATGAGTAGATAAAAAATATTTCGTGTTCAAATCAATGTTTAATAGCAGCGCATATAATTAAATATAAAATACAAATTCTCCATTTATACCTTAAGAAAATTATTTCAATACAAAATTTCTCTATTATTTTTTCTGGTTCATATGTATGAAAAAATTTAGTTGTTTATGCAACTTTAATTTTAAAAAACTGTGCTGTTTAGTATAGTATCAATAATTTTTCAACTTAACTATTTTTCATCGCTATTTTTATTTCTATTGTTTGGTGTATGTTCTATTCCTTTTGGCGAATATTAAGGAATTAAATCAAACTTTTGTGAAATATCCAGCCGGCGCAATTTTTCAACAAAAGAGTACGGGACCCAGACTTTTTATAAAAACGGCATCCATCGCCACGTTGGAGCCACCGGGCGAAGAGGAACATAAACCGAGTAGCCCGGGGAATGGTTTCAGTATGAAAAACAGAGACCCCAACACCCTCAATAACTACTTACAGGTAAGGGAACATTTCAGTGTTCTTAAGAGTCTCAAATTCTACTGAATCAGCAATTAAAATCATAATTATTAGTAACTCCTATTCTAAAAATTATTACTATCGAATATGTTTTAAAAACTAAATGATGATTGAACTTAAAATTCCAAAATAAGGAAGACATCCTTCATTTTACATGATTGTCTGAAACTGATTTAGATATTAACTTACTTGAACAATATCTATAAAATCAATAAAGGCTTTTAAGCCCTCATTTTATACGAAGCATTTCTGTTATTCAATTGCACTCTATTTTTGGTTAGTTTCTCACAATAATAATAATAATATTATGAGATAAAACTCAATTTCATAAAAGTGATTGCGTAAACAACTAAAAACTATATAGTTAAAAATATATTTGTGTTATAGTTTAAAAATTATTTTTAAGGATTTCATTTTTTAATGTCACTTTTTCCCTTCTCTTAAGATAAGCGTGAAGATTGTGGATAAGTATCAATAAATTATTTAAAGGTTACTATACTATACTTTTATATTACGTTCTTTTCAGTTAAAAGCAATTTATATTTTAAAGGAATATTTAGAGCATAAAACAAAATAAACAAAACGATTTTAATATATTGCTCAAACCAACAAAATTTATAAAATTTTAATAAAAATAGTTGTTAAAAATTTATTATGAATAACTTTCTGTATTTTACCAATATATATTGTTATAAAATTATATATCCACAAAAATTGTGTTCCTTAATTCAACTATATAATTTAAAGTTTTAAATGGAAATCCGTACATTTATTGTAATTTAAAGTTCCTATGGTGTACCATTTATCATCCCCCCTTCTTTTAAATA